>RCUC01145244.1:0-156759 GCA_003697995.1 Taxidea taxus jeffersonii
ACCCCTAAACTATTTCTAATTGGTCTTTACAGTGGTCTACAAGGCTGGACAGAACTTAATCTGACTTCAACACCCTCCTACATCCACTCTGCTCCGGCTCCATTGACATTTTTGCAATTGTTCGGGTAGACCGGGTATGCTCCTCACTAGTGTCTTTACAGTGCTGTTTCCTCTGCCTGTAACACTCTTTCCCAGATATCCACTTGGCTAACTCTTCACCCCCAAGATTTCCTCAGATCTCATGCTGATGAGGAATACCATGATCACTCTATTTCATGTTATAATCTGCCCTTCAAAATCTCCTTGGTCCATGGGACACCCGGTTAGCTCAGTCAGCAGAGCATGCAACTCTAGATCTTGGGGTTGTGAGTTTGAGCCCCATGTTGGGTGTAGAGATTATGTAAAATTTTTAAAAAAAATTTTTAAAAGTCCTGGATGCCTGGGTAGCTCAGTTGGTTAAGCGACTGGTTTGGGCTCAGGTCATGATTCCAGGGTCTTGGGGTCGAGTCCTGCATCAGGATCCCTGCTCAGTGGAGAGACTGCTTCTCCTTCTTTCTGCTTGCTGCTCTACCTACCTGTGCTCTCTTTCCATCCCTCTGTCAAATAAATAAATAAAATTTAAAAAAAAAATTTAAGTCTACTCTTTCCTAGTCCCCTTTATTCTCCTCTGATTTTTCTTTTTTCATAGCATTTATAATGTCCTAATATGCTATATGTTTTTCTTACTTAATGAGGTTTTTGGGGTTTTTTGGTCTTTGCCCACTAGATTGTAGGCTCCAAAAGGCAGCAGTTTTGTATTTTTTCACTTGATCCTGCTCTCCCCTAGGTCTCTGCTAGAAGTACCACCTTAACCACCAGGATTTCCCTACTATCCCTACACCCCAACTCTTAATAACCTATCCTCTACTTTCTTTCTTTCTATAGGACTCATTAGCATCTGATGAACTACATATTTAACTTGCCTATATATTTTTTTAAAGATTTTATTATTTATTTGACAGAGAGATAGAGAGAGCACAAGCAGGCAGAGCAGCAGGCAGAGAGAGAGGGAGAAGCAGGATCTCCACCGAGCAGAGAGCCCGATATGGGGCTCTATCCCAGGACCTGGGATCATGACCTGAGCCGAAGGCAGCCACTTAACCCACAGAGCCACCCAGGTGTCCCTAACTTGCCTATATTTTTAATGCGATAGCTCCCAAATGCTAATGTAAGTTCCATGAAGAAAGGGCTTGTTTTTATTTGTTTTGTATGTTTTGTTAACTGCTATAACCTCAGCCTATCGAACATAACCTGTGTTCAGTGAAAACATGTTAGGTGAACAGTCTTTATTGTATTTAAGTGGTTTTTTTTCCTATTCCTTCTTAAATTTTTATTATGAATCACAACTATTTTACCAAGAGGCTTTCAACATTAAATAATATGATCATTTGGTTTTAATTTATTGATGTAATCAACTGTGTCAACAGATTTTTCTGATATAAACCATTCTTTCATTTTTGAAATACATATTATTTGGTCATAAAGGCTTATCAATCTTTAATACACTACTGAACTCTTATTAATATTTTACTTATGACTTTATGATTTATAATTTTGGCATCAATATGGTTAAGAAAATTCTGGTTTTCTTTTCTGTAATTTCTATTGGGGTCTGATGTAAGTCATGGTTTCATAAAATGAACAGGGAAGTTTTCCATCTTTTTTTGTGACCTAAACTTGTTTAAACAGCACTGGACTCATTTGTAAGAAATAATTCAATTTTGAATCATCTATGCCTTTTTGAATATTCTCTCTTGGTCACCTTTTCAAACTCTTTGATGTTAAGTCAATGTATTTAAGTTCTCCGTCTATCATGAAAAACTAGCTACTATCTCTGGGCTTTCAATTTATTACAAAGATATTTTTACATAGTATTCACATATAATTCTTTTAATTTCATTTATACCTGTATTATTTCTCCTTTTTCATCCTTTAGCTGATACACATTTGCTCTCTTATACCTTCACTGATATTGCCAACGGTTTACCTTTTCATCGATCATCTCAAATCATCAATTTTCATTTTTATTTATCCTTTCTACCATTTTTCTCTATTTTAGTATTTTCAGGTTTATCTGCATTGTCTTTAGGATCCAAGATTATCACAGTAGTACCCCCTTATCCACCAGGGATACATTCCAAGATCCTCAGTGGATGCGTGAAAGCACAGATATTACCAAGCTATTTGTACGCTATTTTTTTTTTTTTACCTATGATAAAGTTCAATTTATAAATTAGGCATTATAAGAGATTAACAATAACTAATAACAAATTAGAACAATTATAACAATGCCTATGTAACAGTTTTATAACATGGTCTCTCTCTCTCAAAATACCTGATTGGACTGTATTAATGGTTTTAAGATGACAAGTTGCCCGTGTGTAGAGAAAGTGAGGTGAATGATATAGGCCACTACTAACCTTCTGATATGTCAGAATGATTACTAGCTTCCAGACTCTGGTTAACCACGATTAACTGAAACTGTGGAAAGCAAAACTGCTGAGAAGGGTGCGCCCTCCTATACTCCTTTGTTTATGGTATCATACCAATGTCCTAAATCTCCATATAATTTGGGTCTATTTCTAATTCTTTTCTTTACCACTTATCAAGACAATCAATTCATATACAAGAAGATTTTATTACTTAAGCACTAACGAGGGTCTCAGAAAGGGCACTGGGCCTAAAGAGCAGCATTAAACTGGAGGTTCCAGCAGGTTCGGACAGCCAAAGGTTAAACTGAGAAAGGCAGCTACCTAACAGAGACTCACGGCAACATGTACAATGTACGTACGCTTTCCTCCCCCACCCCCTCTCCATATATGCGCCATAAGGGCAGGAATTTGTGTCTCCTGTTTGCTGCTCTAACTCAAGTATTTATAATAATGCCAGGAACATAACAGAAGGTCAATAAATATTTGTTGAATAAATGAATAAACTGAAATCTGTTTCTGATTCTTCAGATGAAGTCAGCATTTCTAGGTTTAGATGAACAGGTCACACAAAGTCAAGAAAAAAATAAAAATCTCTCTACTCCCCTGATTACTCTTCCTCTGCCCCATGCCTGGTCATGTCCCAGTCCGTATTCTTTCTGTCCTTGAACATTCTGGGATGAAAGCAGCTCTGCTGTGGTTTTGTCTCTGGTTGTTTTATTTTCTCTATGCAGCAACATCTTGGTGCCTGGTGACTTGCATTCTTTGCAAGGAACAGATTTCATTTCTTTTTTACAGCCTACAAGTAGTTGTGAAAACACTGACACTTTATTTCTTTTTTTTTTAAAAAGATTTTATTTATTCATTTGACACAGAGGGAGGGAGGGAGGGGGAGAGAGAGAGAGAGAAAGGGAACACAAGCAGGGGGAGTGGGAGAGGAAGAAGCAGGTTTCCCGCTGAACAGAGAGCCAGATGCGGGGCTCGATTCCAGGACCCTGGGATCATGACTTGAGCCGAAGGCAGTTGCTTAACAACTGAGTCACCCAGGTCCCCAGGCACTTTATTTCTTGAAAGTTCACTTACTTGCTCATTCTACTTTGGCCCTCCAGCACGAAATAACAAAACAAGCTAGTAAAAAGTTGGTAGTAATTGCCCTTAGCCCATTCTGGACTTTAAGATTAACAAATGTATGGGGCACAATGGTGGCTCAGTTGGGTAAGCTTCTGCCTTTGGCGCATGATCCTGGGGTCCTAGGATCAGGTAACACTGGGATCCCTGTTCAGTGGAGAATCTGGTTCTCCCTCTCCTTCAGCTTCTCCCCTGTGCTTTCTCTCTCTCTCAAATAAATAAATAAAATTTTAAAAAATTAACATATGTGACCAAATAAATAAATATTTTCCTAAAGTCAAATAGGGTAATAATCAGATTTTTAAAACTAGGTTTATGTTTTTATGTCAAAGGTAAATTATGTTATCAAATTATATATTAACTAAGACTTTTAGCAGTTATAAACAATGCAATTGTGGTTGAATTTCCTTCCACATGATCTAATTATATACTATTATTTACCCCAGATTTGAACAACACTGACAGAATAAAGATATGTATTTCAAGATTTTAAACTATCTTACATAATATAAATAGATCTTTAAGAACATCAACATTTTTCAGCATTTAATTCAAACTTTTATGTATATACCCATGTAACTACCCTATACCAGTTTACAATCCCACCAACATTAAGAATTCCAGTTGCTTCACATCCTTGCCAACACTCTGAATTGTCTATCCACTTAATATTAACCATGCTTGTGAATATGTAGGGGGCTCTCGCTATAGTTTTAATCTGTATTTCCTGTAATAACACCACTCTTGCATTTACATTTTCTTTTTTTCTAAGTAGAATTGGAATGGTGAAAAGATCTCGCCTCATTAATCTATTAAAAAATTATATGCTGAATGAAGGAAGATAGCAGGACTCTGGAAAGGTGGAGAAGACTGAAGTGTGGCTTTTATCTTTTCTGTCTTGAAGCAAGTGGTCTTTGGAAGACTTCCTTCTTCTATGGACCATCTTGGCCAGTGGTAAGTCAACCTATGTAGCTGACTTTATCCATGTTCTTTACTTTTATTAATTTAATTTCTTTTCAGTGTAACAGAATTCATTGTTTACGCACCACACCCAGTGCTCCATGCAATACGTGTCCTCCACAATACCCACCACCAGGCATGTCCTTTAATTTTTATACAGGTTCAAGACCAGTGTTCCTTCATCTCATCCTGAAGGGATTACCTTTAGCATTTGCATAGGCAGATCTGCTGCTGACAAATTCTCTCCCTTTTTATTTGTAAAGATTGTCTCATTTCTTCTTCATTTTTGAAGGACAGTTTTGGCAGATACAGAATTCTTAGTTGAGTTCTGCCTTTCAGCACTGTGAATACACCCTCTCGTGCATTCTGGAATGAATTTTTCTTTCCTTTCTTAAAGACTTTATTTATTTATTTGACAGGCAGAGATCACAAGTAGGCAGAGAGGAAAGCAGGCTCCCTGCTGAGCAGAGAGTCCAATGTGGGGCTCGATCCCAGGACCCTGAGACCATGACTTAAGCTGAAGGCAGAAGCTTAACCCTCTGAGCCACCCAGCTGCCCTGGAATGAATTTTTCTAATGAAAAAGGCAGCTGATACTCTTATTGAGGATCCCTTGTATGGCATGAGCCCTCTTCTCCTGCTGCTTTATTTTTTTTTTTTAATTTTTTATTTATTTGTCAGAGAGAGGGGGGGAGAGAGAGCGAGCGAGCACAGGCAGACAGAGTGGCAGGCAGAGAAAGAAGCAGGCTCCCTGCCGAGCAAGGAGCCCGATGTGGGACTCGATCCCCAGACTCTGGGATCATGACCTGAGCTGAAGGCAGCTGCTTAACCAACTGAGCCACCCAGGCGTCCCTCTCCTGCTGCTTTAAAGATTTTCTTTGTCTTTTGAAGTTTGATTATGATGTGTCTAGATGTGGATCTCTTCGGTTTTATCCAACCTGGAGTTCACTGAATTTCTTGGATGTGTTAGATACATGTTTTTTCATTAAAATTGGGGTTTTCACCATTATTTCTTCAAATATTCTTTCTGCTCATTCAGTATCTTCTCACTGTAAGATTCCTGTTATATGTATATTAGTACACTTTATGTTATCCCACAGGTTCCATATATATTTTTTTCTATTGTTCACTGGATAATAGCAATTAATGTATCTACGAGTTTGCTGCTTTCTTTCTTCTTTCAGTTCAAATCTTTTGGGCCTAATGAGAGAATTTTTCATCTCACTTATTGTCAACTCCAGAACTCCTATCTGGTTTCATACAGTTTCATCTCTTTATTCTTTATTTTGTGAGACACTGTTCTCATACTTTGCTTTATTTCTATTTTTATTTTTTTAAATGTATATATTTACAACATGTATAACATGATATTTAAATATGAACACTGTGAAATAACAGCTACATTAAAAAAGAACATATAAATCACCTTTTTGTGTGTGTGGTAAATATACATAAGATCCACTCTCTTCACACTTTTTTTGAGTCCTTAAGTCTAAAGTGAGTCTTCTGTAGCCTCCAAAACCAAAAAAAAATCAGTGGATCCTGTTTTCTTAATCCATTCAGCCACTAAAGCTGAATAAATATTGAATAACTGGTGAATTTAAACCCTTTACATTTATTCTTTTGTTTTTGTTTTTAAGTAATCTCTATACCAACATAGGCCTCAAACTCATAACCCTGAGATCAAGTCACATGCTCTTCCAACTGAGCCAGCCAGATGGCCCTAAAGTAATTCTTGATAAGTGAGAGCTTACTGTTATTTTTTGCTGTTTTGCTACTGTTTTGTTTCCCTTTTCATTTCTTGCTGACTTCTTTCGTTTTTTGATGGCTTTATGTAATACTTTTCTTTGATTCTTTTTCTTTTTCTCTTCTAAGTATCTATGATAGGTTTTTTTTTTTCTTTGTGGATACAAGGATTCCATAAAATATCTTATAGTTACAATCTTCTGTTTTAGGTTGACAACAACTTAACTTCAATCACATACAAAAATTCTACACTCTCCACACATACTTTGTTTTTTTTATAGTCAGAGTTTGCATCTTTCTATAATGTATATCAATTAACAAAATCTTGTGTTTACAATTATTCTTAATGTTTTTGTTTTTTAACTTTTACATTAGGGTTAAAAGTAATTTGTATGCCACCATTACACTATTACATTGATTATATATTTACCTTTACCCATGAGATTTATGTTTTCATATGGTTGTCCAGCTTGTTTTCATTTTTTTTTTTTAAGATTTGATTTATCTATTTGTTAGAGAGAGAGAGAGAGAGAGAGAGAGAGAAAGCACAGGCAGACAGAGAGGCAGGCAGAGGCAGAGGGAGAAGCAGGCTCCCCGCCGAGCAAGGAGCCCGATGTGGGACTTGATCCTAGGACGCCGGGATCATGACCTAAGCCGAAGGCAGCCGCTTAACCAACTGAGCCACCCAGGCGTCCCTAGCTTGTTTTCATTTTAAATTGAAGAACTCCCTTAAGCATCCATTTCTTGTGAGGCAGATCTAATGGTAATGAACTCCCTCAGTTCTTGTCTGGGAAAAACTTTACCTCTCTTTCATTTTAAAAGGATAATTTTGCCTGAAATTGAGTTCCTGTTTGGCAGTTTTTTTCTTTGAGAATTTTGAATATATAATCCCACCCTTTCCTGGCCAGTAAGTTTCTGCTGAGAAATCCACTGATACTCTTATGGGGCTCCCTTCTAAGTGATGAACCACTTTTCTCCTGATGCTTTTAAAGTTCTCTTTGTCCTGATGCTGGCGAGGATGTGGAAAAAGGGGAACCCTCCTACACTGTTGGTGGGAATGCAAGCTGGTGCAACCACTCTGGAAAACAGCATGGAGGTTCCTCAAAAAACTGAAAATAGAGCTACCTTATGACCCAGCAATTGCACTACTGGGTATTTACCCTAAAGATATAAACGCAGTGATCCAAAGGGGCACGTGTACCCGAATGTTTATAGCAGCAATGTCCACAATAGCCAAGTTATGGAAAGAACCTAGATGTCCATCAACAGATGAATAGATAAAGAAGATGTGGTATATATATACAATGGAATACTATGCAGCCATCAAAAAAAATGAAATCTTACCATTTGCGATGACATGGATGGAACTAGAGCGTATTATGCTTAGCGAAATAAGTCAACTGGAGAAAGACAACTATCACATGATCTCCCTGATATGAGGAAGTGGAGATGCAACGGGGGTGGGAGTTAAGGTGGTAGGAAAAGAAAAAATGAAACAAGATGGGATCGGGAGGGAGACAAACCAAAAGAGACTCTTAATGTCATAAAACAAACTGAGGGGGGTGGGGGGAAGAGGGGTTGGGAGAGGGTGGTGGGGTTACATTATACATTTAAATAAAGCTTAAATAAAAAGAAAAAAAAAGTTCTCTTTGTCCTTTACTTTTTTTTTTTTGCTTTATTTTACTTGTTAATGTAATTGACATATAACATTGTGTAAGTCTAAGATATACAATGTCCTTGACTTTTGGTAATCTGATTATAATATGTCTCAGTGTAGTTTTCTTTGGGTTGATCCTTATGTGGAAACTTCTGAGCTTTGTCAATCTGGGTATCAATTTCCCTCACACGATTTGGGAAATTTTCAGCCATTATTTCCTAAAAAAGCTTTCTGTCCTTTTCTCTCCTTCCTCTCCTTCTGGGACCCACATAATGCATATATGGTTTTGTCTGATGGCAGCCCATGAATCTGATAGGTTTCTTCATTCTTTATTCTTCCTTCTCTGGGTAATTTCAAATAATATATCCTTGAGTTCTTGTCTCCTTATTGGAGTATGTTTATTTATTTGAGTACGAGGTTAAAGCTCTCTATTGTATTCTTTAGCTCCAGAATTTAACTTTTTTATTTTTTTTTAAGATTTTATTTATTTATTTGACAGACAGAAATCACAAGTAGTCAGAGAGACAGGCAGAGAGAGAGAGGAAGAGAAGCAGGCCTCCCGCTGAGCAGAGAGCCCGATGTGGGGCTCGATCCCAGGACTCTGGAATCATGACGTGAGCCGAAAGCAGAGGCTTTAAGCTACTGAGCCACCCAGGCGCCCCCAGAATTTAACTTTTTTAAATGATTTCTATCTCTTTGTTGAACTTTTTGTTTTCTGCAAGTATTGTTGTCATGATTTTGTTGAGTTATCTATCTATATTCTCTTATAGCTTATGAGTTTTTTAAAAACAATTATTTTTAGTTCTCTGACAATTCATAGATCTCCATTTCTTTGGGGTCAGTTACTGAAGTTACTGTGTTCCTCTGGTTGTCTCATGTTCCCTGTTTTTGTGTTCCTTTTAGCCTTGTACCGCTGTCTTTGCATCTGAAGAAGCAGTAACCCCTTCCAACCTTCCTTAGTTAGGGAAAGATATCCTCCAAGAGAAGATGTGAGGTCATCAGCTGGGTTAGATGTATAGCAGCTCCAAGTCCAGATGTGGAGGTGTGCCAGTTCTGGAGTCAGTGAGGACACCTGGTCTTCCAGTTGCGTATGTGCAACCATGGCAAGCACCTGGTCCCATGGACGTACATGAGCAACTATGGTGAGCCCCTAATCTCTTGGACACGTGGATGGGTATTCAGTGGTACCTGTATATGCTGGAAGCTATGCTCAGGCTTACATATCAAGGGGGGCACTGGGGCTGGTAAGGGAGAGTGACCACTCCAACTTGTGGCGGGGGGCAGCATTTGGCAGCTCTGGTTCCAGGGGATGCAACGTCTTTGGCATGAGAAAGCTCTAGCAGCTGGGGTCTGCATCAGCAAAGAACACAGGAGTCCTCTGCAGTGCTAACTGTGGCTGCTGAATTCCCTCACTCTCCCTCTTCCCCAGTCAAGGGAATTCATGGCCAGGGGAACTCCCTGCAACACTTTGCTGGCCTGAGGGAAAGGGCAACAACATAGGCAGAATGCTACCTATCCCATTTATGCAGTCATCTCTAGTCTCTGCATTCCTCTGGTTCAGTGCAGTCCCCTAACTGTACCCCATCATTTTCCCAGAATTTTCCTCATCTGTGATAGTTGACTTTATCATTATTTTGGGGGGGTGGGGGTTGGGATCCCATAGTCTGCAATCTTGCTGACATTACCCTCCCTCATACTTTCCCTTAGTTTTTTGGATAGGGTTTGATTCCTTGAGGAACTATTTAAAATAGCTGATTTAAAGTATTTGTCTAGAAAGTGCAATATCTAGGCTTCCTCCAAACAGTTCCTATTGATATTTTTCCATTTTTATTTGCGTGCCTGTAATTTTTTGTTGAAAACTGGACACTTTGCATATTATACTGTGGCATTTCTGCAAATCAGATTCTCTCTCTTCGTTTCTCGTGACTGCTACTTATTTAGAGACTCTTCAAAATCAATTTTGTAAAGTCTGCATTCTTTGTTTATATATGCATTGATCTATGTTTTCTGTTAGCTTAGAGGTCCGCTAATGATTGGACAGTTTTCTTTAAATCTCTGGAACCAGAAATCTCCCAATCATTCCAGAGGACTCTGTCGGTTCAAAGTCTACTTAAAGCCTCTCAGCCAAGCAGTTCACAACTCTGTCTTAGCCTTCACTTCCTGCTTCCACAGACCTTCAAGATGGGCCAGAGGTGAGGCCTTAGGGCCCTCCTAGAAGTCTTCCCTAGGCATGCACACAGTCCTGCCCCGGTATATGGCTTTTTATAGTCCCAGGAATATTCTGGAACTTTCCCAAGCCATATGGACATCTAATTCTAGGCTTTTTCCTCTATTGCTTGACCCAACTATTTTCTATTGCGTCAGGTAGCAGTCATAAAATTATTTGCTTATAAATATTTTTGATAAATGCCGCTCTTCCTGCTCCTAGCAGGTGTAGCACTTGGCCAGTTGTGAGTCAGAAGAAATAACGACAAGGGTTAAGAGTCAATCTTCCAGGAAGCCTCCACCCAGGCAAAACAAATAATTACAAATCTTTGGGAATTTGTTTTCTCAAATACTGAGAACACAGGCTGATATTTTAGGCTCAGCTGATCTGGGGGATAGGAAATGGGACTGAAATGCCATAAAGCTCACTCTTCTTACTGAAATTCAGCTACTTTTCATTGAGTATTTCCCTAAGTTGTTGCAAACCTTTGGTTAATTACCAGAGTTCTGAAAATTTGACTCTAACAGCCTTTGCCAGTTTTTCTGTTGCTTTTACTGGAAGTACTAAATTTCAGATTTCTTGACTCTGCTATTTTTGCTGATGTCATCTCAAAATAAAACTTTCAAAGTTACTTTAAAATGCATCACTCCTAGTTTCCCAATACCTCAATTTATCAAACATTTGCTGACAGTTTACATTGTTATGTGGCTATAGGGACAACTAAGAAAACTGTATCCACTCAAGTAACATGAATTCAATAATATCAGATTTCATGTAAAATTATTAATAATTTTGACACTAGAGCAGAGTCCAGAAAGCTGTAATTTTAGTAAGTGTCCCAGGTAGTTTTGATACTGTAGTCTGGCTTGGAGAAAAACTGCCTTGGGTTTTCATTGGCTTCTGCATCCTAAGATGATATAGTTTTAAACATAAGCATATGAAGCATACATGTATTATAAAGACTTAGCCATAAAACTGGGCAGTCAATACAGGACAGATGCTAACTGCAAGGTAGGGAGAAGAGGCCATGGCGGAGCCTACCTTTTGCATCTGTTCATAAGCAGTCTTGATGTTAGTCCTGGAAGGGTTCCGATCTTACTGCCTCAGAGAAACGTTCCTTCACCTCTATCTAAATTGGCAAACCCACCTCTATCCCAGGATATATTTTTTCTTTTTAAATTTATTTAATAAATATAGTATCTTTAGGTATCTTGCAACCTGTGTTTCCTTATCAGGAAGCTGGTTATACTCTCCCTGTACCAGACTTGCCATTTTGCCTTAAGAAAAGTGGCACAAGAAACAGAATAGCCTGCTCAGAGCAGGCTCCTGGGGTACTGCTGAAAGGACAAGAGAACAATGGGAAGGAAACAGCAGTAACACACATCTATACTGACCTCCTTCCTCCATAATAAAGTCCTAAAAAAGAAAAGACATGCTATAGGTTGAAGAAAGAGCTAAAAAGAGAGGGGCTTCAGAAATAGACCCTCAACTCTATGGTCAACTAATCTTCGATAAAGCAGGAAAAAACATCCAATGGAAAAAAGACAGCCTCTTCAACAAATGATGTTGGGAAAATTGGACAGCCACATGCAGAAAAATGAAATTGGACCATTTCCTTACACCACACACGAAAATAGACTCAAAATGGATGAAGGACCTCAACGTGAGAAAGGAATCCATCAAAATCCTTGAGGAGAACACAGGCAGCAACCTCTTCGACCTCAGCCACAGCAACTTCTTCCTAGGAACAACGCCAAAGGCAAGGGAAGCAAGGGAAAAAATGAACTATTGGGACTTCATCAAGATCAAAAGCTTTTGCACAGCAAAGGAAACAGTCAACAAAACCAAAAGACAACTGATAGAGTGGGAAAAGATATTTGCAAACGACATATCAGATAAAGGACTAGTATCCAAAATCTACAAAGAGCTTAGCAAACTCAACACCCAAAGAACAAATAATCCAATCAAGAAATGGGCAGAGGACATGAACAGACATTTCTGCAAAGAAGACATCCAGATGGCCAACAGACACATGAAAAAGTGCTCCACATCACTGGGCATCAGGGAAATACAAATCAAAACCACAATGAGATACCACCTCACACCAGTCAGAATGGCTAAAATGAACAGGTCAGGAAATGACAGATGCTGGCGAGGATGTGGAGAAAGGGGAACCCTCCTACACTGTTGATGGGAATGCAAGCTGGTGCAACCACTCTGGAAAACAGCATGGACGTTCCTCAAAAAACTGAAAATAGAGCTACCTTATGACCCAGCAATTGCACTACTGGGTATTTACCCTAAAGATACAAACGTAGTGATCCAAAGGGGCACGTGTACCCAAATGTTTATAGCAGCAATGTCCACAATAGCCAAGTTATGGAAAGAACCTAGATGTCCATCAACAGATGAATGGATAAAGAAGATGTGGTATATATATACAATGGAATACTATGCAGCCATCAAAAGAAATGAAATCTTACCATTTGCGACGACATGGATGGAACTAGAGCGTATTATGCTTAGCGAAATAAGTCAACTGGAGAAAGACAACTATCACATGATCTCCCTGATATGAGGAAGTGGAGATGCAACGGGGGTGGGAGTTAAGGTGGTAGGAAAAGTAAAAATGAAACAAGATGGGATCGGGAGGGAGACAAACCAAAAGAGACTCTTAATGTCATAAAACAAACTGAGGGGGGTGGGGGGAAGAGGGGTTGGGAGAGGGTGGTGGGGTTACATTATATGTTTAAATAAAGCTTAAATTGAAAAAAAAAATAAAATCTTTAAAAAAAAACAAAAAACTTAACCAAAAAAAAAAAAAAAAAAAAAAGAGAGGGGCTTTAATTTATTTCCCAGTTGGGGCTCTGAGAGGAGACTGCTATGTAGGATGCCCCTCTTAATAAGCCAGGGAGCCTTACATAATTAGTATAAAAGATGAGAAGTAGAATATGAATTTACACATCCAGAGTCCCCTGGCTCTCACGTGGCATAAAACGCATTCAGAGTTTTCAGCATGCCCAAATGAAAAAGAGTAAGGGAGCAGAGGGTTCTTAGCAGAATTTTATTAATGCAAAATTACCATGAGAAAGGAGTTTGCCCTAGGGGTGGCAAAGAGATTCTGTAGCTGAGAGCTGTAGGTCTTACTGCCCAAGATCAGGGCTTAAACGAATACAACAGTCAGACCTCTAAAGGTCAGTATGAGCCAACAACTCAGCCACAGTGGAGAGGAGATCATGACTTAATTTGCCACAGAATTCATCCAGGAGGCCAGGAATTACCAGTATCCCAGAACGAATAAGGACTCAGAGCAATACAAGACCACACACAATCACCTAATCTTTGTCAATATATGTAACCTAAGAAAGGTTAAGTTGTTCTCTCTGCATGTATACGTGTAGTAATATATGGAGTAATGGTAGTGGTAAAAATAACACGAGCTGAGGTACTTTTGTAGTGCTTATTATGTGCTAAACACTGACCTAAGATTTGTACATACATATTAATATTTCACAGTATTTTATAAGCATTTGAGGTAAGCACCAGAAGTATCACCATTTTACAGATGAAGAAACTAAGGCATAAAGAGTTTTGACTCAAGGCCCCACAGTAAGTGGTAAAGCCTGGATATTAACTCAAACTGACAACTTATGTATTAGGCGAAAGAAAGTGGATGTGTCAAATGTATTTTTTTAATGTATGAAAACACCTAATCTAGAATGAGTCTCACAGGATTTTTCTAGTTCAAAAAAAAAAAAATCCAGGTATTATATGTCTCTGGATCCAGGACAACATAAACAAGTTGAAGGACATAACAGTGTGATTTTGATGTGGGGTCTAGGAGGGAATGATCAAAAAAGAATTCTTGAGGGGCACCTGGGTGGCTCAGTGGGTTAAGCCTCTGCCTTCGGCTCAGGTCATGATCTCAGGGTCCTGGGATCGAGCCCCACATAGGGATCCCTGCTCAGCAGGGAGCCTGCTTCCTCCCCCACCCCGCTTGCCTCTCTGCCTACTTGTAATCTCTGTCAAATAAATAAATAAAAGTCTTTAAAAAAATTTAAAAAAAAGAATTCTTGAGATGTTTGCAGTGCAAAAAGGTCTTTTGTTTTTTTTTTTAAGATTTTATTTATTATTTATTTGAGAGATAGAGGTTGGGGGAGTACAGAGGGAGTGGGAGGCGGGGAAGCAGACTCCCCACCAAGCAGAGAGCCCAACGTAGGGCTCTATCGCAGGACACTAAGATCATGACCTGAGTTGAAGACAGATGCTTAACCAACTGGGCCACCCAGATGCCCCAAAAGGTAGTTTTTTTAAAGCACAGGAACAGGACCTGTAGGCAGAAAGAGCTGCACTGCCACTGTGAGGAGCGACTGATTATATACTTTTAAGTCAGGAGGGTAAGAGATAAAGAAGTCTCCAAAAGGAATTTCACGTTAGAGAAGACTTACAGGATCCTAGAGATCTGGCTATTGTCAAACAAAGGTTACTTGCTGCCTTTACCAAAGCATTAACTTTAAGACAGCTGGCTGCTGATTATCAAACAATTGTTACAGGACAAAACTGATACACTGGGAAATTAGCACATGAATTTATAAATGTTTCATGAACTCAGAGATATAGTGGTAACCAAAGGCTTGAGTTAAAATTGAAGAGCTCTTAACTTTTTAAGGATCACACTAAAGTATCTATAAATAAAATGCTTCAAAATAATTCAGTGGGGGGGCGCCTGGGTGGCTCAGTGGGTTAAAGCCGCTGCCTTCGGCTCGGGTCATGATCCCAGGGTCCTGGGATCGAGCCCCGCATCGGGCTCTCTGCTCTGCGGACAGCCTGCTTCCTCCTCCCTCTCTCTGCCTACTTGTGATCTCTATCAAATAAATAAATAAAATCTTAAAAAAATAATAATAATAATTCAGTGGGGCAGGGTGGGCTGGGTGGCTCAGTCATTTAAGCATCTGCCTTCAGCTCAGGTCCTGATCCCAGGGTCCTGTGACTGAGCCCCGAGTTGGGCTCCCTCCTTAGAAGGGAATGTGATTCTCCTTCTTCCTCCCCCGACTTGTGTGCTCTCTCGTTCTCTTTCTCTCTCTCTCTCTCTCTCTCAAATAAATAAATAAAATCTTTAAAAAAAAATTCAGGGGCGCCTGGGTGGCTCAGTGGGTTAAGCCTCTGCCTTCAGCTCAGGTCATGATCTCAGGGTCCTGGGATGGAGCCCCTCAGCGGGGAGCCTGCTTCCCCCTCTCTCTCTGCCTACCTCTCTGCCTACTTCTGATCTCTGTCTGTTAAGTAAATAAATAAAATCTTTACAAAAAAAATTCGGGTAGGAAACAATATCTGAAACAATAAAAAAAAAAGAAACATGATATAACATGCTGGAAATGCATGAAACACTGGAAATTGGGTATTAAAGAACAATGATGCCTGAGATGGGGAACAAATAAGGTAAGCCTTTATAACTGCCCCAGCTTACTCCCCTGAGAGGTTTATAGGCTGTGGTACAAAAAGGGGAGCCCAGAGAGAGCTTGGTGGATTCCACAAGTTAAGGAAATGGATTTGAAAGACAGAAAACTTGTGTGGTTAGTTTGAAGGCCAATCAAAGAGGAGAAAAGTGCAAAGAGAACGTGGGAGATCTGCTAAGGAGAAAGAACCACCTGAAGTAATAACACGGAACTGTGTCCAGGGCTCACACATAGGGCTGGGAATAGTACCTGTTAGGAAACACCCATAATTCAACAGACACTGGTAGTGTTCTTAGGAAATTCTTGACTCCATACTGGGGAATAATTAGGCCTAGATGAAGCACTTCTTCTGACTTATCTAACAAATCATAAAACTAGAACACAAATAGATCAAACTATCCAAATAATTTAATTGCATTGCAGAATAAACCTTAAGAATATTTATAGAAATACAAAATACCCAGCGCCCAAAAAAGGTAAATTTGCATCTGGCACCCAATCAAATATTATCAGGCATGCAAAGAAGCAGAAAAATACAACAGATAACTAAGGGGGAAAAAAACAGTCAAAACTGGCAAAGATACTAGAATAATAATAAACTCATTAAAATAATTATTCAATATTCTCATGGAATTGAGTTATACAAGTATATAAGACTTGTGTGACACTGTGATTTATAATAAGAGATATACCTTTGGGGGACACCTGGGTGGCTCAGTTGGTTTAGCGGCTGCCTTCGGCTCAGGTCATGACCCCAGCGTCTTGGGATCGAGTCCCACATCGGGCTCCTTGCTCGGCAGGGAGCCTGCTGCTCCCTCTGCCTCTGTCTGCCTGTGCTTTCTCTCTCTAACAAATAAATAAAATCTTTAAAAAAAAAAAAAAAGAGATATACCTTTGGTCTTGACCTCCCATTTCTCCCACAGAGCTCCTAAAACCCTTGGAATTTCTTAAGTATGGAGAAGGATAACATCTGTCCTTATGTTAATAAGCCCATAGGTAAACTAAGGATGGGGTTGGTTGCCAGGGGAACCAACCACATGATATGAGGGTTGGAACTTTCAATTCCACTTCTTAACCTCTTAGAAGGGGAGAAGGCTTGGAGATAGAGGTCAGTCACCAGTAGCTAATAATTTAATCAATCACACCTATGTCATGAAGCCTCCCTAAAAACCCAAAAGGAGGAGTTCAGAGAACTTCCAAGTTGGTGAATGCACCCACATACCTGCAGGGAGGCACACCTCAAACTCCACAGGGAGAAAAAGCTCCTGTATTCAAGACCCTTCTAAACCTCACCCTATGTATCTCTATGTCTAGGTATTCATTCGTATCCTTTAATATCCTTTGTAATAAAGAATAAGTAAACCGGTATCCTGAGTTCTGTGAGTGGCTCTAGCAAATTAATGGAACCAACAAGGGAACTGCAGGAACCTCCAATTTGTAGCCAGTTGGTCAGAGGCACAGGTAACAACATAGACTTGCGACTGGCAAGTGGAAGCAGTCTTGTGGGTCCAGTGGGACTGAGCACTTAACCTGTGAAATATGACACTCTCCAGGTAAATAGTGTCATAATTGAGTTAAATTTGTGCCACATTTCGTCAGTGTCCTTTGAGATTGGGAGAACTACTTGGAGGTGTGGAAAAAACACCATAAATAGAACACAGAAGATATAAAAGACCCAAATCAAATTGTGAATGATGAAAATTCTGAGTTGAAAACTATACAAGATATTTACGGAAGATTAGATATATTTCGAACGGTAAGACAAAGCAATAAAATCATCTGGAACGAAACACAGAGAGGAAAAAAATTTTTCTAATAAAAAGAGGACTTTTAGTTTTTCACTGAGCATGAAAGGAGCTTGGAAGTCGCCCCTCCACCCTAACAAGTAAAAAGCTGAACAAACTGAAAGAACAACATCTTAGATCTGTTAAGCAAGTGAGGTCAGAAGGCAAACCCCCAAAGTGGGAGACAGACAGATACCAAGAAGTGTGACTTACCAGAGCAGAAACCTCTAGGGAAAGCAGTTCTGGGATGGAAAACCTGAACTACAGGGGGAGATGAACCATGAGACACTGGGACTCCAGGAAGCAAACTGAGGGTTACAGAGGGGAGGGGGGGAGGGGTGGGTGAGCCTGGTGGTGCGCATTAAGGAGGGCACGTACTGCAGGGAACACTGGGTGTGCTACGCAAACAAGGAATCATGGAACACTACATCAAAAACTCATGATGTACTGTACGGTGACTAACATAATAAAAAATATATATATGTGAAAAAAAAAAGATTCTCTCTCCCTTTCTCTCTTCCCTTCCCCTCACTCCCTCCCTCTCTAAAATAAAAATAAGATAAAATAATAATTTTTTTTTTTTTTTTTACCTGAACTACAGTTGACAAATTGCTGGAGGCTCGGAGTAGGCAAACCTATGAGTTAAAAATTGGAGGGGCACGCCGAGTTTTATCATCTGGAATACTACCAGGTCTCACTGTAAAAATCAGAGAAAAATCTCCTGCTTCTGTCAGGGACAGGAGAAAAGTAACCATTTTGAAATATGCCAGAGCCTTTGTCCTTAATAAAGGCTGCCCTCAAAAGAAACTAACTGACCAGAGCCTACCTGACCTGAGGGAAGGGAAATACTCAGTTCCAGTCCTCTCCAGCCATCCTGTCTAACCTAGGGACAGGGGCAGGGGAAGGCAAAACGAAAAGGGTACTTGTGAAGTTCACTGCTGAAGGGCACCAGCTCATGAAAAGACTAAGACCTACTCCTCAGACGACAGAATGCCTCCTTGGCCCCCAACACCACAGCACCACGTCACCCAACTTCTCACCCGAGTTCCTCTCACGCAGTACACATCATGCATGGCTTTCAACAAAAAAATTATGAGGCATACTAAGAGGCAAAAATCAGTCTGAAGGACCGCAAGCATCAGAACTAGATTCAAATACGGCAGGAATGCTGGAATTATAAGACCAGGAATGCAAACAACTATGTGTAAGGGTTCTAATGGGAAAATTGACAACATGTAAAACTGTAAACATGTAAACATGTAAAAACTGAAAGATACTATATAGCACAGAGATAAAAATTCTAAGAAAGAAGAAATGCTAGGGATCAAAAGCACCGTAACAGGGGCGCCTGGGTGGCTCAGTGGGTTAAGCCTCGCCTTTGGCTCAGGTCATGACCTCAGGGTCCTGGGATCGAGCCCCGCATCATCAGGCTCTCTGCTTAGCAGGGAGCCTGCTTCCCCCCAACACCACCCCTGCCTCTCTGCCTACTTGTGATCTCTGTCTGTCAAATAAATAAATAAAATCTTAAAAAAAAAAACCACTATAACAGACATGAAGAAGGCCTTTGATGGGCTCTTTAGCAGAGTGAACAGAGCTGAGAAAAAAATCCCTGACCTTTGTCAATAGAGGATATGTCAATAGAAATTTCAAAACTGAAAAACAATGAGAAAAAAGACGGAAAAGGTAATACAAATACAAAATATCCAAGGAATGTGGAGTGACTACAAAAAGTGTAACATGCATGTAATGGAAATACAAGGAGAAAAAAGACAAAGAAAAACAGAAGAAATATTTGAAACATAAAATGACTGAGAATTTGCCCAAATTAATCCCAGGTATATGCTGGTAATTTTATGTGTCAATGTGACGGAACCGTAAGACACCCAGACATTCGGTCTGTTACTCTGGGAACGTCTGTAACAGTGTTCTTGAAAGAGGTTGACATTGGAGCCAATACACAGAGTAAAGCAAACTGCCCTTCCTAATGCAAGGGGCCCTCATTCCACTAACTGGAGATCTGAATACAACACAAAGCTGAGTAAGAGGGAACTTCTGACCTCAGACTGGAACTTACACCATCAGCTCTTCTGGTTCACAAGCTGGCAGACTCAGACTGGAAATAGAGCAGATGCTCCCCTAGGTCTCTAGCTTGTCAACTGCAGATTTGGGGACTTCTCAGCCTCCATAATTACATGAGTCAATTCCTCAGAATAAATATCTTTACATACATAAATATAAATATATGTATTACCACCCTACTGGCTCTGTTTTTCTAGGAAACACTGATTGATATACACACCAAACCACAGATTTAGGAAGCTCAGTGGCCATCTGGAAGAATCAATGCAAAAAAGAAAAAGAAAAGAAAGATTATACCTAGGCATATCATATTCAGAATGCAGAAAAGCAAAGATAAGGGAAAAAGTCTTTAAAGAGCCAGAGAAAGGGACGCCTGGATGGCTCAGTCAGTTAAGGGTCTGCTGTCCGCTCAGGTCATAATCCCAGGGTCCTGGGATCAAGTCCCACATTGGGCTCCTTGCTTAGCAAGGAGCCTGTATCTCCCTCTCTCTGCCCTCTCCCTGCTTGTGTGCGCTCTCTCTCTGGCAAACAAATAAATAAAATATTTTTAAAAAGAAGAAGACAGATGGAAAAAAATCTTGCCTATACAGGAGCAAAGATAAAAATTACCTCCAGCTTCTCTTCAGAAACCATGTAAATAATCAAAGTGGAGTGAAATATTTAAAACCCTGACGGCGGAGGGGCGGGGGGGAGCACGCCTCACAAACTTATAATTCTGTATACTGTGAAATTATTCCTCAAAAGTGACGGGGAAATAAAGACTATCACAGACAAACATTAAGGGAATTTGTTGCCAGTGGACCTACCTTGCAAGGAATTTAAAAGAGTTCTTTAGAACTGGGCAGAAACTTGGGATCTACATAAAGAAAGGAAAAGCATTAGAGAAGTAATAAGTGAAGGTAAATTCAAAACTTTCACTTTTCTTATTCTTAACTGATCTAACAGATCTATTAGAGTTTGTTCAAAATAATAATAGCAATAATGTATTTTAGTACGAATACTTATATATAAGTGAAATGAATCAAACCAATGATACAAAGGACAGAGAATAAATAGAAATATTTTGTTATAATAAGGTACTTGCACTACCCATGAAGTGGTATAGTGTTACCTGCAGACAAAAAAGGCAACCACAAAAAAAAATTATTTTTTAGTATAATTCACATGCTAAGAAAGGAGAGAAAACTGAATCATATAAGAGGCTCAGTCAAAACTATAAACACCAGAAAGAGTAACAAAAACAGGAACAAAGAACAAAGCAATGAATAAAAACCAGTAATAATTATAGTAGATATTAATCCAACTATATCAGAAACACTCTGAACATCAATGGTCTAAATGTACCAATTAAAAGCAAATTATTGTAAGAGTGGATCAAATACAAGATCCAACTATATGTTTGCTTCAAGAAACCCATTTTAAATATAAAGACACATATAGATTAAAGGCAATCAGATGGATAAAGATATAACATGTTAATATCAATCAAAGGTACAGTAGCTGTATTAATGCTAATGGGATCAATTATTCAAGAAGACCTAATAGGGGCGCCTGGGTGCTCAGTGGGTTACGCCTCTGCCTTCGGCTCAGGTCATGATCCCAGGGTCCTGGGATCGAGCCCCGCATCGGGCTCTCCGCTCAGCAAGGAGCCTGCTTCCTCCTCTCTCTCTGCCTATCTCTCTGCCTACTTGTGATCTCTGTCAAATAAATGAATAAAATATTAAAAAAAAACCAAGAAGACCTAATAATCCTTAATGTGTAGGCACCTAACAACAAAGAGTCAAAAGACATGAGGCAACAAAGGTCAGAATTTCTAGGAGAAACAGATAAGTCCATTATTATAGTTGAAGAATTTAACACACCTCTATCAGAAATGGGCAGATCCTATAGGCAGAAAATCAGCAAGGATATAGCTGAACTCAACAACATTATCAACCAACTGGATATAACAGACATTATTGTTTCTCTCCACAACAGCAGAATATACATACCTATCTTAGGTTCACATGGAACATACAACAAGATTGATCACATTCAGGCCATAAAAACAAATTTAAAGAACAGAGGTTATACAATATATTCTTTTTTTTTAAATAAAGATTTTATTTATTTATTTAACAGACAGAGATCACAAGTAGGCAAAGAGGCAGGCAAAGAGAGAGGAGGAAGCAGGCTCCCTGCTGAGCAGAGAGCCCGATGTGGGGCTCAATCCCAGGACCCTGAGATCACAACCTGAGCCGAAGGCAGAGGCTTAACCCACTGAGCCACCCAGGCACCCCTATACAATGTATTCTTGTAAACTCCAGTGGAATTAAACTAGAAATCAGTAACAGAAAGATAGCTTGAAAAACTCAAAATACTTCGAGATTAAACAACACACTTCTAAATAATATGTGGATCAAAGAATAATTTTAAATATTTTAAACTAAATGAAAATGAAAATACAAGTTATCAAAATATGTGCAATGCAGTGAAAACAGTGCTTACAAGGAAGTTTATACCATTAAGTGCATATTTCAAAAAAGAAGGAGCAAAAGAAGTAACAATTAGAACAGAACTCAATGAAGTTAAAAACAAGAAATAGAGAAAATAAAAACCAAAACCTGGTTCTTTGAGAAAAATCAACAGAAATGATACAATTCAGTGCTTAAAAAAAAAAAAAAAAAAAGCTGTCAAGCCATGAAAAGACATGGAGGAACTTTAAATGCATATTGCCAAGTGAAAGCAGCCAATCTGAAAAGGCTACATACTATATGTTTTAACTGTATGACATTCTGGAAAAGGCAAAACTATGGAGACGTAAAAAGACCAGTTGTTGCCAGGAGTTGGGAGAAGAGAGGGACAAAAAGGTGAAGCACAGAGGATTTTCAGAGCTGTGAAACTATTCTGTATGTAACTGTAATAGTGGATACATGACAGTATACATTTGCCAAAACCTACAGAATGAACACCACCACCAAGAGTGAACCCTACTATAAAATACGGACTTTGCATGAAAATCATGTATCAATGTTGGTTCATTAACTATAACAAATGTACCAGTTTGGTTTGGGATTTTGATAGTGGAAGAAGCTTTGCATACGTGGGGGCCAAATATATGGTAACTCCCTGTACTTTCTGCTCAATTTTACAGTGAACCTAAAATTGCTCTAGGGGTGTCCAGGTAGCTCAATCGGTTAAGCATCTGACTCTTGGTTTTAGCTCAGGTCATGATCTGATGGGTCATGAGATCAAGCCACTAGTCAGGCTCACTCTACTCTCAGTGGGGAGTCTGCTTGAGGATTCTCTTCCTCTGCCCTTCCCCCATTCACTCTCTTTCTCTCTCTCAAATCAATCAATCAATCATTTTAAAAACTGCTCTAAAAAAAAAAGTCTATTTCTAAATGTAAAAAGAGCATCAGTGAGCTCTGAAACAATTTCAAACAGTTTCATGTATTTCTAATTGGAATCTCCAAAGAGAGGAGAGAGAGAAGAAAAACAAAAACAGATATATTTGAAGAAGTAATATACAAGTTCCCATATTTTATAGAAACTATAAAACCCACAAACCCAAAAATCTCAACAAATTTCAAGTAGAAATTACCAATTTCAGGAATGAGAAGCTCTATAGATCACTACAGAATCCAGAGATATAAAAATATCGGTAATAGAATTTTTTTTTTAAGATTTTATTTATTTATCCGACAGAGAGATCACAAGTAGGCAGAGAGGCAGGCAGAGAGAGAGGGGGAAGCAGGCTCCCTGCTGAGCAGAGAGCCCGATGGGGGGCTTGATGCCAGGACCCTGGGATCATGACCTGAGCCGAAGGCAGAGGCCTTAACCCACTGAGCCACCCAGGTGCCCCACGGTAATAGAATATTATGAGTAATTTTATGCCTACAGATTCAGCAACTTAGAAGAAATGGACAAACTCCTTAAAAGACACAAAGATCACTCCAGAAATAATTTAGACTTTCATCTTTTTAAAGACATTGAAATTATAGTTAAAAACTGGGGGGACGCCTGGGTGGCTCAGTTGGTTGAGCGGCTGCCTTCGGCTCAGGTCATGATCCCACCGTCCTGGGATCGAGTCCCACATCGGGCTCCTTGCTTGGCAGGGAGCCTGCTCCTCCCTCTGCCTCTGCCTGCCTCTCTGTCTGCCTGTGCTCACTCTCTCTCTCTAACTAATAAATAAATAAAATCTTAAAAAAAAAAAACAAAAACTGGGGTGCCTGGGTGGCTCAGTCATTAAGCATGTCTGCCTTTGGCTCAGGTCATGATCCCAGGGTCCTGGGATCGAGCCCACATCAGGCTCTCTGCTCAGTGGGAAGCCTGCTTCTCCCTCTCCCATTCCCCCTGTTCGTGTCCCCTCTCTAGCTGTCTCTCTCTCTGCCAGATAAATAAAATCTTAAAAAAAAAAAGAAATTATAGTTAAAACCCTTCAATAATTCCAAAAGGAACATTTCCCAAGCCAGATAAGTCAAAACAGAAATCCACACCTACTCACAAAACATAGTAGGAAAAATACAGAATACGAAAGATGAAGAGATCTTCAATTGGTCAGGAAAACAGTGTATCACTAAAGGGCTAACAATCAGACTGAAGACAGATTTCTCAAGAGTAACAACTGCAGCTGGAAGAAGAGTGAAACAGTGTCTAAACTGCGCTAAGACCCCTTGCTAAGAAAATTACCAGCAACCAGATGAACAGAAAAACAACAAAATCTTTTAAAAATTGGACTTTTTCAAAGGAAACTTAGAAACATTAAATTATTGGAATAAAATTAAAATCCTTGTCCATGTTGTCTATGCACAAATGTGAACAGCAAAAATTAAGCACAATCCCATCTTTCAGACAAAAAGAATTGGGAAAGGGACCAACGGGATCTAAAGACTATATGAAACACCCTCATTATTTTTTATAGTTTTCTCTCACCTCTTTGCCCTAGTGGTGGCACCAGAAGCGCAGAAATGCATAGTGATGGTGCAAGTAGGTAAAACTGTGAGAAAAAACCCACACTTCTGGCCAGAATAACAAGAAAACTAGCTTGTGGGATCCAGGGACTGTTGGGGGAATCCAGGGAAAGGAAGAGTCAGGGAAAATTTCCCATAATTTTGCATATGAATAATCAGCACAACTTCCAGCTCACACCTAGGAGAGATCTAAGGAAGTAAAGGCTTTGAGAACTACACTGTGGAATAAAATGAAATGTCACTAAATCATAGTATGTGGATGCAAAAGACCCAAAGTAGCACAGCAAAGTCTTCAAACCAAACCAATACAAGAAACACTGTTCACAGAAGTAGGTAAGACAAGTAGGAAAGAAGAAGGTAAGACAAACTTGTGGTTAGAACCGAACCAGCCTAATTGCCCACCAAAAAGAAAAAAAATCATTCTCCAGAGAATTCTAACAGGACTCTGCGACTCAAAACATAACTCCAAGTATTCCTGAAATACAGAGAACCAAGAAAAATGATCCAATATTGAGGGAAAAGATAATCAAAAGATGCACAGAATGGAAGGAAACACTCTTCAAGGAATCTGTAAGGCTAGCGTAACTATAGAACAAAACCAGATATAGACTGCAAGAAAAATTAAAATTAAAGGTCATTATTACTCATGAAATAAATATAAGAATCCTAAACCGGTAAAGTTGATAAGAATAAATTCTGAGTTCTCATCATAAGGAGAAAAAATAATTTCTCCCTTTATTCTTTTTTCTTTCTTTTTAGTGTATTGACATGAAAAGATCGAGCTATTAGCTGAACCTATTATGGTAATCATTTCATAATCTATGTAAATCAAACCATCATGCTGGATACTTTAAACTTTATGTGGTGATACATGTCAATTATTTCTCAATAAAGCTGAGGAAAAAAATCAATATAACACACACATGAAAACTTTTTAAAACTCTAAACCAAAATTTGGCTTATCAAATACAGCACTAATTATCAGGTGATAAATCATAACCATGTTGGAGTTTTTTTTCAGAAACTCAAGGTCAAATCAGTATTAGAAATCTATTAATGTAACTTATTGTAATACTAGCTTAAAGGAAAGAAAAAATGTCATATGAGTACTTTGATTAGGTAAAATTTAACCTCTGTGGTAGGCTTCTAAAATGGTTCCCAGGGGTGCCTGGGTGGCTCAGTCAGTTAAGCGTCTGCCTTCAGCTCAGATCATGATCATGATCCCAGGACACTGGGACTGAGCCCACATCAACCCCTCTCCCCCACCCCCACTGCCAGCTCTGGGCTCAGTGGAGAGTCTGCTTCTCCCTCCTCTCTCTCTCATAAATAAATAAAATCTTTTTAAAA
The DNA here is from genome assembly GCA_003697995.1 of Taxidea taxus jeffersonii. Taxonomy (NCBI): domain Eukaryota; kingdom Metazoa; phylum Chordata; class Mammalia; order Carnivora; family Mustelidae; genus Taxidea; species Taxidea taxus. The sequence continues at coordinate 25,779 of RCUC01145244.1, forward strand.
AAATAAAATAAAATGACTCCCAATAATTCAGTCACAAAAAGAGTCCTTCAAACCAATTAATGCTATGTCTCATGGGTCCTCTCAATTAAACAATAAGGCATCTAAGAAGTATAAGCATTGTCCCTTAGCCATCTCAGCAGGAGCCCAAAGCACAGAAGTGTTTATCTTACAGGAATTTGTAGGTATAACTATCATCCAATGAAATGAACCCCAATTAGATTTACAGAGGACACAAAGTTTTTGAGAAACATTTATCAGCAGAAATACTATCAATTTGGACTAAAAAATAAATAATACAAATGTAAAAGAAGCACTGGATTACCAAAATTCTTCTGGCAGGAAGTAGACTAATAAAACAACACAGCTCTAGGGATGCCTGGGTGGCTCAGTTGGTTAAGAGGCTGCCTTCGGCTCAAGTCATGATCCCAGCGTCCTGGGATCGAGGCTCCTTGCTCAGCAGGGAGCCTGCTTTTCCCTCTGCCTCTGCCTGCCTCTCTATCTACCTGTGCTCTCTCTCTCTCTCTAACTAATAAATAAATAAAAATCTTAAAAAAACAAAAAAAAAAACAAAAAAAAACCACAGCTCTAAAACATGTGCTATCTTTCATGACAAAGGAAGGATCATTCAAGAGCCCAGAAAGCAGAGCTGATGGACATGGAGAATAATTTCTAGAATTTTTCTTATTTGATTGAAACCTAATGAAAAAATGTCTTATATTTTTCCAGATGGATTCTGGAATTGATATGGATCAATTAAACCTTTGTGCTTCCTATTTCCCCCCATTTTAAACTGGAATGTCTCTTATCCTATGCCTGCTCCACACAGCATACTGGGGGGGGGAGGCGTAACTGTATGTTTAGTGTCACAGATCTTTAGACTGAGAGCAACTGTATTTAAGGAACTAAACCCAGGAAGCTAATATACAACTAGACCTGATTTAGATGGCAAGATGCTGGACTTTGAGCTTGTAATGGGATCAGACTCTTGGTGCCTGGGGAGCTGGAAGTATATTCTGCATATGCAAGGGAAATAAGATACTGGCAGCTAGAAGGCAGACTAATAGGCTACTTCTAAAATGGTACCTGAGATTCCCAACTCCTGGTACTCCTTTGAGTAGTCCCCTCCCCTTGATTATGGATAGAACTAGGGAACTGCTTCTAATAAGGCAAAAGTAACAGAATGTCACTTTCAAGATGAGGTTATAAAAGATTTGATTTCCTCCTGCTGACTCGCCCTGGCTCTTCTCATTTTGACCTGAAGAAATCACCTGCCATATTGTAACTATACAGCTTCACGACGAGAAAATGAGGTCCTCCATCCAAAACCCATGAAGACCTAAATCTTGCCATAAACAACGTAAGCTGGAAAATAGTCCCTTACCATGGAGAATAATCCCATGACTACAGCCTCTGTTGCAAGAGTAATTTAAAAACCTGAACACAGAATAATTTCTTGACTGCAGCCTTATGAGAGATTCTAAACCAAAAGATTCAGCTAAGCCATGCCCATGCTCCAGACACAGAAACTCTAACAAATGTCTATCTTCAGTCACTATTTTGAAAAGCCTTCAGGCTGCTGAACACATCTACAATCTGGGAAGGTGGAGCACCCCAGTTTCCTGTGGGCATAAATCCCTGTCCTTTCAGACCCTCTGAGCCCCACCATCCTATGTACTACTTCCTCTGGTTGTTCATCTCCATTCTTTGTAAGAGTGGCTCCAAATTTTTTCTTAAATGCAACTGTTTAAATGGGAAATAAACCAAGACTGAAAGTGATGAAGTGACCTGTCTAGGTCCAAATGTTTGTTAAGTGGCAGAGCTGGGATTCAAACCCAAGACTAAGAAACCAAAATCTTGATCATTTTACTCACTGAATATATCTTCAGAGGAACTAATAACATAAAACAAAGCACTTCATTACATTAAGGAAAAGAAACTTAAGACAGATTATATTCAGAATGTATTTTTGTAAATGCTTGATTTAAAACTGTTGATAAGGGGCACCTGGGTGGTTCAGTCAATTAAGTGTCTGCCTTCAACTCAGGTCATGATCCCAGGGTCCTGGGATTAAGCCCCACATCGGGCTCCCTGCTTGGTGGGAAGCCTGTTTCTCCCTTTGTCCCTGCTCCTGGTCTTTCACTCCTTCTCTCTCTCTCTCTCTCTCTCTCTCTCTCAAATAAACAAATAAATCTTTAAAAAAAATAAAATAAAACTGTTGATAATTTTTAATGAGATAAATGATTTCTTTTTTTTAAAGATTCTCTTTATTTATTTGACAGAGAGAGAGAGGAAAGCAGGCTCCCCACTGAGCAGAGAGCCAGACGTAAGGCTTGATCCCAGGACCCTGAGATCATGACCTGAGCTCAACCCACTCAACCATCCAGGCGCCCTGAGATAAATAATTTCTTTATAAAAAAAAAAAAAAAAAAGATGGAATGATACTGGGCTCCTTAGCACAGTAGGTAGTGTGTCAGTCTTACATTAAAGATGTTATGATAGGCTAACCTGAATTTGTTTTACAACAATTCAGAAGTTGGAGTGCCTGGGTGGCTCAGTAGGTTAAAGCCTCTGCCTTTGGCTCAGGTCATGATCCCAGGGTCCTGGAATCCAGGCCCTCATAGGGCTCTCTGCTCAGCAGGGAGCCTGCTTCCCCCTCTCTCTCTGCCTGCCTCTGCCTACTTGTGATCTCTGTCAAATAAATAAATAAAATCTTAAAAAATAATAAAACAATTCAGAAGTCGTGGAACAAACAGTGTTTATAATTGTTGGGAGGTCATAAGGATGTTTTGTATACCATTCTATGTTTGTATTTGAAACTTTTCATAGTAATAAAAAAAATTATCTTAAGGTTTCTCAACCTTGGCACTACTGACATTTTTGAATTGATAAACTCTTTGTTATGGGGATTTCCCTGCATACTGTAGGATGTTTAGTAACATTCCAGGCCCTAGCCATTAGATGCCAGTAGTGCCACCACTCCATTGCTGTGACAACAAAAATATTTCCAGACACAGTCAAACATACCCCAGGGGAGCCAACTGGCCCCAGTTAAGAACCACTACTTTAGAACAGGTTGTTTATTTTACTTTTTAAAAAAGATTTTATTTATTTGACAGAAAGAGATCACAAACAGGCAGAGAGGCAAGCTGAGGTGGAGGCGGGGAGGAAGGTTCCCAGCTGAGCCTGATGTGGGGCTCAACCCCAGGACCCTGAGATCATGACCTGAGCTGAAGGCAGAGGCTTAACCCACTGAACCACCCAAGCACCCCTAGAACAGGTTGTTTATTATTATTAGAAGTCTTAACACAGGCAAACACACAAAATATTAGGGAAATTGTAGGATGTAAATAAATAAGTCATTTGCATTTCTATATAAGAACAATATGAAAATTTTATTTTTTTATTTTTTTAAAGATTTTATTTATTTATTTGACAGAGAAAGAGATCACAAGTAGGCAGAGAGGCAGGCAGAGAGAGAGGGGAAGCAGGCTCCCCGCCGAGCAGAGAGCCCCATGTGGGGCTTGATCCCAAGATCCTGAGATCATGACCTGAGCCGAAGGCAAAGACTTAACCCACTGAGCCACACAGGCGCCCCCAACACGAAAATTTTAAAACACACATTTACATTAACAACAAAAAAGGCACTTAATCATAAGTTAATCAAAAGAAATACAAGACTTGTATGAAGAATACTATAATATATCCTCAAAAGATGTTGAAGATCTAAATAAATGCAGAAGCATTCTGTGTTAAGGATAGGAAGGCTTACTAACATAATGATGGCTATCTGTCTCAAAATGGTCTGCAGATTATATGTAAATTTAAGGAAGATTTATATGGAGGAAAAAAAGGTTGAAAGAGAGCCAAGATTTTCCAAGAAAACAAGAACAAAACAGAGGGCTTGCCCTATGCTAAATATTAAGACATTTTTGTAAAACAATAATAATTAAAACAGTAGAGTTGAAGAAAAAGAGCACATATGGAAACATAATATTCAACTTAGCTTGGTACTAGACATCATTAGGGGAACAACCACTTTCTAGGAAACTCACCTATATGGAAATAAATAAAAAATGGATCTGTACCTCACACAAAAAATAAAACCTACATTGAATAACAAATTTCAGACTGATTAATGCAGAAGGAAAATTAGAAAAAAAATATGGCAGACAATTTCTACAACCTTAGGGTAAGGGAGGATTTTGTTACTAAATGCAAAAAGAGGGGCGCCTGGGTAGCTTAGTCGGTTAAATGTCTGCCTTTGGCTCAGGTCATGATATCAGGGTCCTGGGACTGACCTCTGCATCAAGCTCTCTGCTCAGCAGGGAATCTGCTTCTTCCACTCCCTCTCTGCATGCCCATTCTCTCATTCTCACTCTCTCTTAAATAAATAAATAAAATCTTTAAAAAAAACAAGCTACTAAGAGAAGCGATTTGCAACATACATATCAGATAAAGTCTAGCAAAAAGAAAATGACAAAACTTACACATTGGAAAATGGGCAAAAGTCATGAACAGGCATTTCACAAGAGAACCACAAATCGCTGCTGAAAATATACGGTGCTCTTCCAGGGATGTAAGGGTGGTTCAATATCCTCAAATCAATCAATGTAATACATCATGTTAACAAGAGAGCAGATAAAAACCATATGATAATTTCAATAGATGCAGAAAAAGCATTTCACAAAGTATAATATACATTCCTGATAAAAAACATTCAACAAATTAGGCTTAGAAGGAACAAATCTCAACCTAATAAAGGCCTTATATGAAAAAAAGAAAAACACCACAGCTAACATTATACTCAATGGTGAAAAACAGAACTATTTCCCTAAAATCAGGAATAAAACAAGGATGTCCATTCTCACCACTTTTATTCAACATAGTACTGGAAGTCCTAGCCATAGGAATCAGACAACAAAAAGAAATAAAAGACATACAGATTGGTAAGAAAGAAAGAAATAAAACTTTCACTATTTGCAGATGACATGATACTACATACAGAAAACCCTAAAGACTCCACCAAAAAAACTCTAGAACTGATTAATGAATTCAGTAAGGTTGCAGGATAAAAAACCAATTTACAGAAATCCATTGCATTTCCTAACACTAATAATGAAGTAGCAGAAAGAAAATTTTTTTTAAAAAAATCCCTTTTACAATTGCACCCAAAATAATAGAATACCTAGGAATAAACTTAACCAAGGAGGTGAAGGACCTATATTCTGAAAACCAGAAAACACTAATGAAACAAATTAAAGATGACACAAAGAAATGGGAAGATACTTCATGCACATGGACTGGAAGAACAATATTGTTAAAATGGCTGTATTACCCAAAGCAATCTATAGATTTAATGCAATCCCTATCAAAATACCAATAGCATTTTTCAGAGAACTAGAATAAACAATCCTAAAATTTGTATGGAAATCAGAAAAGACTCTACCTAGCCAAAGCAACCTTGGAAAAGAAATGCGAAACTGAAGGCATCACAACTCTAGACTTTCCGTTACATTACAAAGCTGTAGTAATCAAAACAGTAATGGTAATAACACAGAAATAGACACATAGATCAATGGAACAGAATAGAGCCCAGAAGTAAACCCACAATTATACAGTCAATTAATCTTCATCAAAGCAGGAAAGAATATGCAATGGGAAAAAAGATAATCTCTTCAACAAATGATGCCAGAAGAACAGGGCTGCTACCTGCAAAAGAATAAAACTGGACCATTTTCTCATATCATACATGAAAATAAATTCAAAATGGATTAAAGGCCTAAATGTTAAGACCTGAAACCACAAAAATCTTAGAAAAGAGCACATCTGACATCAGCTATAGCAATATTTTTCTAGATATGTCTCCTGAGGCAAGAAAACAAAAGCAAAAATAAACTACTGAGACTACATCAAAATACAAAGCTCCTGCATAGCAAAAGAAATAATCAACAAACTGAAAGGCAACCTATGGGATGGGAGAAGATATCTGCAAATGACAAATCTGGTAAAGGGTTAGTATCCAAAATATGTAAAGAACTAACACAACTCAACACCAAAACCCACAAATAATCCAATCAAAAACTGGGCAAAGACATGAACAGATATTTCTCGAAAGAAGATATACAGATGGCCAACAGACAAATGAAAAAATGCTCAGCATCACTCATCATCAAGGAAATGCAAATCAAAACCACAATGAGATATCAACTCACAGCTGTCAGAATGGCTAAAATAAAAAACACTAGAAACAACAAGTGTTGGAAAGGATGCAAAGAAAAAGGAACCCTCATGCACTATTGATAGGACTGCAAACTGGTGCAGCCACTGTGGAAAACAGTATAGAGGTTCCTCAAAAAATTAAAAATAGAACCACCATATGATCCAGGAGTTCCACTACTGGGTATTTACCCAAAGACTACAAAAACAGTAATCAAAAGAATATACGTACCTTTATGTTTACTGCAACACTATTTACAATAGCCAAATTACGGAGGCATCTGAACTGTCCATCAACTGATAAATGGATAAAGATGTAGTATATATACACACAATAGAATATTATTACTGAACCATAAAAAAGAATGAGATCTTGCCATTTGCAAAACACATAAATCCAAAGGGTATAATGCTAAATAATCTAGTTGGTTATAGAAAGACAAGTACCATATGATTTTGTTCATATGTGGAATTTAAGAGACAAACAAGTAAAGAGGAAAAAAGGAACAAATCAAAAACCAAACTCTTAACTGTAGAGAACAACTGACAGTTGCCAGAGGGCAGGTGTTGGGGGGATGAGTGAAACAGGCGAAGGGAATTAAGAGCACTTGTCATGATGAGTGCTGGGTGATGTATGGAGTTACTGAACCACTACATTGTAAGCCTAACCTAATTTAACACTGTATGTTAACACTACTGGAATTAAAATTAAAAAAAAAAATATATATATATACACATATATATATATATGGCGCTCATTCAGAGAATTAGAAATTTAAATCACAATGAGGTACCATTTACTCTTACATAATTGGAAAATTTAAAAAACAGGCTGTCCTATATAATAAGGTTGTAAAATGTGTTGTAGTTCTGTACACTAAAGGATACCTATTTTATTATCATATGTTTGGTGTGGATGTACATATAAGTTTAAAACTACGTAACTAGGGATGCCTGGGTGACTCATTCAGTTAAGCAGTTGCCTTGGCTTGGGTCATGATCCCAGGGTCCTAGGACTGAGTCCCACATCAGGCTCCTTGCTCCACGGGGAGCCTGCTTCTCCCTCTATCTGTAGCTCGCCCTACTTGTGCTCTCTCTCTCTCTCTGTCTCTCTGACAAATAAATAAATAAAATCTAAAAAAAAAAAAACTATAAAAAGAACTACATATCTATAGGTATATGTTTATATCTGATATAGGTATTTATAGTTTATTTTTCCTATATATAGAAAAACATGTATCTATGAAAACTAAACATAAAATATTAACTTTAAAAAAGCCAGGTTTGGGATGCCTGGGTGGCTCAGTGGGTTAAAGCCTCTGCCTTCGGCTCAGGTCACGATCTCAGGGTCCTGGGATCGAGCCCCGCATCGGGCTCTCAGCTCGGCAGAGGGCCTGCTTCCCCCCCGTCTCTCTGCCTGCCTCCCTGCCTATTGTGATCTCTCTGTCAAATAAATAAATAAAATCTTAAAAAAAAAAAAAAGCCAGGTTTATGGATATGAATCCTTTGGAATTTTTACACTCTGATGGTGGCAATGTAAACCACTGCAAACTCTTTAGAAAACAATCTGGCAGGGCACCTGGGTGGCCCAGTGGTTTAAGCCTCTGACTTCAGCTCAGGTCATGATCTCAGAGTCCTGGGATTGAGCCCTGCGTCAGGCTCCCCATTCAGTGGGGACTCAGCTTGTTCTTCTGCCCCTCGCCCTGCTAGTGCGTGCGTGCACGCTCTCTCAAATAAACAAACAAAATCTTAGAAAAACAATTTGGCAATGCCATGTGAAGTTGAACATGCACATCCTCTGTGATTCCAACAATTCTATTCCTAAGTGTTTATTTCAGAGAAACTCTTGAAGTAGACACCTTGAAAAATGTAGACAGCCCAAACCAAAACAACCCAAATGTTCACCAGCAGTACAAATGTATAAATAAGCTATGTCATAGAACAGCATGTGGCAACAGAAACAAACTGATGACAGCTATATATCTAAACACTGATAAACCTTAAGAAAATGTTAAGAGAAAGGAGCAGGAGGAGCAAGGGGAGGATGAAGAAAGAAAGGAAAGAAAGAAAGGAAAGAGCGTGCAAGAAAGAAGAAAACAGACTATGATCCCACTTACATAAAGTTCATAAACAAGAAAGTAAAAGAAGCAAATAAAAACAGGAAAAACATGACAATGAAAGACTGGAAATCACCAGCAAGTAGTGCATGCGGTTGAGTTCAGACTTGGAAGCTGATTAGACCTGTGTTTAAAACCTTTCACTGATACTAACTGGTTTTGTAACACTGGATAAACTACTGTCCCTCTCTGTATCTCTGTTTTTTTAACTATAAAATGGAGAAAATGATGATGATAAAATAATGATGATCTCATCCAAAATTTACTGAATATTTGCTGCATGCCAGGCACTGTGAAAGCTCTGTCTGCGGGACAGAGGGAGGTCTCAGAGATCTCCAGGAATGAGAAATCTGGACCGAACGCTGCAATACAACTTGAGTTCCTCGGATGCACAAGGAAGTGAAAGGTACTACAGGCAGGAGGAGCAATATAATGAGGAGTATGGACCATCTGTGTAGATACAATTATTTCGGGTAGCTGGGGCCCAGAGAGGAAGGGGCAATAAAGTCAGAGCCTGCATGTGAAGGCAACATAAGAAGCATGATTTTGAGGCAGTGGTTCCCAAAGTGAAATCTGTAGACCAGGACATCAGCATTACCTAGGAACCAGTTACAAATGCAAATTCTTGGACTTGTCACAGATCTGAATCAGAAACTATGGTATCTTAGGTGGCTCAGATGATTAAGCATCTGACTCTTGATCCCAGGGTCCTGAGTTCAAGCCCCATATTGGGCTCCATGCTGGGTGTGGAGCCTACAGAAAGAAAGAAAGGAAGAAAAAGAAAGAAAGAAACTAACTAACTAACTCTGGGTCTTTTCAAAGTCACTTAAAGTGATTCTAATATATGGCTGACATTTGATAAGATGATTGTGAGCAATAATGGAATGGAATGTTTTAAAAAAAATAATAATGAAATCATCCTTTATAAGCCAAGTAATTCAGAAGAGGGTGAGGACCATGATATGAATTCAGAAGAAGGAAAAGACAATAATATCTGAATAGGCACTAGGTATTACCTATGATATACTTGATTTTTCTTTGACAAAAACTAATCAATTTTATGGGTTACTCTATTTACAAATCAAATTTCCCACATGCTTCATCTTAAAAATACATTTCCAAAGAAGCTTACATTTTATTTTTATTTATTTATTTATTTTAATTTTATTTGTCAGAGAGAGTGAGCACAGGCAGACAGAGTGGCAGGCAGAGGGAGAAGCAGGCTCCCTGCGGAGGCAGGAGCCCGATGCGGAACTCGATCCCAGGACGCTGGGATCATGACCTGAGCCGAAGGCAGCCGCTTAACCAACTGAGCCACCCAGGCGTCCCGAAGCTTACATTTTAAATCTTTTTTTTTTTAATTTATGCCAGAGGGATCTTCCCTGTTTTATAACCTAAAAAGTTGTTAAAAAGAAAAATACTGTCCCAAATGATGTCAAAGACTTAATCCTAATCTAACTGCAGTTTCAACCCACCAGAAATGTAACCTTTAACTAGTCAACACAGAACTTCCTGTCACTGCTAGGAATTTACTGACAGACCCTTTCCACTCCCCTTAGGAAGGTAATCTTGTCTAAACAATGCATTCCTTGCTAATAAATTCCTTTCTTCTTTTTTTAATTTTAACACCCTCTCTCTGCCTTTAAAAACCTTCCTCTTGTGTAGCTCAGTGGAGCTCCCCTATACTTGTTAGATGGGATTCTGTCTGATTCAGTATCATTTTTAAAAAGCCAGTAAGGGGATGCCTGGGTGGCTCAGTTGGTTGAGCGGCTGCCTTCGGCTCAGGTCATGATCCCAGCGTCCTGGGATCGAGTCCCGCATCGGGCTCCCTGCTCGGCAGGGAGCCTGCTCCTCCCTCTGCCTCTGCCTGCCTCTCTGTCTGTCTGTGCTCGCTCGCTCTCTCTCTCTAATAAATAAATAAAAATCTTTAAAAAAAAATAAAAAATAAAAAAATAAAAAAAATTAAAAAAGTAAAAAGCCAGTAAGATCTTCAAATTTACTCAGCTGAATTTTGGTTTTTTAACAGATTTGGTGGCAGCAGTGAGATCCAAAGCAAACTTCTGACAGCATTCAGGAACAACGAAAAACACAGGCATGGCGCCCTGCAAACCCCTTTGAGTTCACAGTCTTTTTTGCTGTTTCTGATGGCCATTGGTAAATCCTCATGGTTGGATCCCACTCTTCTGCATTCAAGCTACCAATCTAATTGGCTTACCAGTCCAGGGTTAACAGGTCAGTCTAGACTGACAAGGGCTCCTAGCCGTCTTTAGCCCTTGTTCACAGCCCAGTCCACAATTCCACACTGGAATTCCTTCCTCAAAGTTCCAGTCTGAAATCCCCATTTACTAGAGTCTGCGGTTTAGTGTTGGTGGTCCACAAGACCTTCTCTTAGCCAGCCCACAGTAACAGTAACATCTTTTGGTTACTGCTGTATGTTTTTTTGTCTGGTTTTGTGTTAACAGAGGCTTAGCTAATGACGTCCTTGAATGCTAAAGAGTCAAATGTACCACCTTCTGGCACATCTACTTATTTTATGCCTAAAAACTACGAAGCTGGGGGGAACCTGGGTGTTCAGTCGTTAAGTGGCTGCCTTGGGCTCAGGTCATGATCTCAGGGTCCTGGGATCAAACCCTGCATCTCCCACTCATCCCGCTTATGTTCCCTCTCTCTGTATGTGTGTGTCAAATAAATAAAATCTTTTAAAAAAATTTTTAACTAAATAAATAATAAATAAAATAAAAACTATAGATCTGGGTACACTGAATATATACAGAAATGGCAAAACTTTACCAAAAACAACCTAGAATGATAAGGGCTGTGATGGGGAAAGTTCCGATCAGAGAGGATCATTTAAGAAGTGCGCTTGAACGCAAGGGTTCCCAAATTAAACAGAATGGGATACCTATTTTAATTGGCAAGCAGAGGCTCCAAAAGGTTCCACAATTCCAAAGTAGTTTCATTGAAAAATTCATTGCAAAATCCTAAAGAAAATTAATGTGAGGGACCCAAAACAGGACTATAACTCCCACAGCTCCCTCCTTCCTCCTAAGAACTCATTTAGAATGAGTACTAATCCTCAGTCTGAACCATTTTTCCACCCTGAGATGACTACACAACCATAAACAAGTCTTCCAAATTAATGGCCATATAGATAACCCCCTGTCTACCTTCAAAGGAGGGCCCCTATATAGGTAGGTCCCTCTTAGAGTTGATGAAACTAAGGAATTTATTGGTAAACTGCTACATTATTTCTTTAAACAAACAAGGGTAAATTTTGGTATATACCAGACTCCATAGAGGGGATCACAGAAAAACTGACAGAAGCCAGTGAAGAGTGAAAATTCTTATCAGAATCTTTTCTTCTGAATCTGTCTGTAGTGTCCAGTTTAGAGAGGAAAATAAAATTGCACATTATCCCTTGTCTTCCAAATTCAAACCCATTGTTTATTGATCCTTTCTCTCCCTGGGATAGCTGTTGTCTTCTTGTTTACACATCTGGGCTTGGCTTTTTGCCTGCCTGGAACATATAAGCTATTGGTTCTTTTTTTAGGCCATCTTTAGGAGTGACTGGATTTTGGGAAGTTAATATCGTTTACCCTCTTTGGGGTCGTTAGACATGAATGGGGTTATTCAATACTGCCGGAAATATTTATAATTAAAATTCTTTACCCAGAGGGAAAGAAACCAATTGAGGATAATGTAGTTGGACAGGTGGATCAAAGTATGATGTCATTTAAGTTACACCCCAATTCTTTGAGGAATTGAAAGCAACTGTCCTAATCTTGCAAACTGCACAACAAAACTCAGCTCTAGAGGCAATTCAAAATTCACCTATTTCTTCACCAATCCCCAAACTCCTTTGTCTCAAACAGCTTGTAAATTATTGGCCTTAGGAAAGCACAAGTCCATCTTGGAGAAACTTACATTCTTTCAGTCCCTTGGAGTTAGAAACACAGCTCATAATCACCTGATTCCAAAGGAAGAAAGAAAGGGGGAAAGGTCTTTTTAAAATTCAAACTGCTAAGGGACGCCTGGGTGGCTCAGTTGGTTGAGCAGCTGCCTTCGGCTCAGGTCATGATCCCAGCGTCCTGGGATCGAGTCCCACTTCCGGCTCCTTGCTCAGCAGGGAGCCTGCTTCTCCCTCTGCCTCTGCCTGCTTCTCTGCCTGCCTGTGCTCACGCTCCCCCTCTCTCTCTCTAACTACTAAATAAATAAAGTCTAAAAAAAAAAAAAAATTAAAATTCAAACTGCTAAAAGGCTCTAGCAGTCTCCTTGAGATTAACTCCGGAGACAAAAACCTTGCAGATTTCTTGGAATCCCATCAATACACAACCTTCTTCTGGTCCCCTGTTATCTTATGGAAGTACAAGCTACTGTAAGCCTCTAACGTCTTATGTTCAAGTCTATCAACAGGTCAAAGAAATCTATCTGGATCCCAATTCAAAGGTCACAGTTTAGAACTGGTGATTAGGGGGTGCCTGGGTGGCTCAGTGGGTTAAAGCCACTGCCTTCAGCTCAGGTCATGATCCCACGACCCTGGGATCGAGCCCCGCATCGGGCTCTCTGCTCTGCGGACAGCCTGCTTCCTCCTCTCTCTCCCTGCCTCTCTGCTTACTTGTGATCTCTGTCTATCAAATAAATAAATAAAATCTTAAAAAAAAGAACTGGTGATTAGGCATGTTGGAAACATAAGAGAAAAACAGCTCTTGAGCCCCACCTGGAAGGAACATTACCAACCGCTCCTGGCCACTGACACTGCTCTGCAAAATTAGAAGGTGGTAAGCCTTGAGTACGTATCACCCAGCTAAAGGCTCCACATGAAACCTAGCCCTATACAGACACTGGAGACCTTCAAATCAGATTACGAGGAAGAGCAGTATCCATCGTCAAGACAGACCTCCACTCCAGACGACGGATCAGGACTGCCTACTTTAACAGAACCTGAAATCTTTCTCCTTTTCCTTCCCTTTACTCTGCCATTGGCCTGGAAAGATAATGTCTTCATCTTTCTCTCTCAGGCCACTGAGAAAGGTGCCAACCTCTGGAATTTAGGACAACCTTTTATTTCAGGCTAAAAGAAAATCTAACTATGGCCCTAACTTTCTAGAAGCAAAATAAGACACCTTATTGGTCAACTCCCCTGAATTTACATCATGAGTTAAAAGGACCTACCAGGAAGCTTGCAGGATTCAGGATTCACTCCTTTTGGCAGGTCCTCACTTCCTCTGTTAGGGTTAGGGTAGGCCTCTGTAAAACTGACAGGGAGGGAAAACCCCATAAAGTGGTGGGTTGCAGTTGTGTGACAGCAAAGAGTCTCAGGCCAAGGACTGGCATTGAGGGATACTTTGAATGTAAGAAATGAACAAATAAAAAATTGGTTCTTGTTCCTAAAAGATTAAAAAAAAAAAGTCTTAATACCTAATCTAACTGCAGCTTCACACCCACTGAAATGTAACCTTTAATCAGTCAACATGGGAATTTCCTGTCAGCACTAGCAAATTTACTGTTAGACCCCAGCTATTCCCCTTAGGAGGGCAATCTTGCCTAAAACAATACTTTCTTTCCTAATAATTTCATTTTTCCCACTGTCTCTTTATCTTTATAAACCTTCCCTTTTCTGTAAACTTTTGAGGCTCCCCCACTACTTGCTAGATGGGCTACTGCCCCGATTCATGAATTAATAAAGCCAATTAGTTCTTTAAAATTTACTGAGTTTACTTTTATCTAATACTTTCTCTGTTCTGGATCTGATTTCTAGTTTTCTCTCTGCTTTACTTACTAGAAGTTTCAGAGCGTCAATTATTGTATTATATAGTATATTGTATAGTGTCAAATACTGTATTATTTTTTTCTCTTGTACTTACCACTGCTACTATATTTTTCCTTCTAACCTATTTGTGCTTAACAGTTCTATACCTTTTTTTCTGCCCCAAGGGCAGATAACTTCTCTCTGAATTATAGCTATGATTCTTGTACTTGCTTCTGTTTCAGGGTTATCTTTATAGTGTTTTGTTTTTCTGGCTTTGCTCTTTCACCTAGTAAATCTGTTTACTGATTCTAGGTTACTTTTTAACTTTAGTTGACCTTAAGTATACCTTGATGCACTTTTCTGTTATTGTTACTGATGATTTTTATTTGTTCCAGGTAATTTCATAGTATCTGAATGAGTTTAAAAGCAGGAACAATGATGTATACACTAGTAATTTCCTGAATGTTCCCAGATGGAAATGACTGAAATTCCACAAATATTCAACAATTCATGAGACGAAGTTAATGTAAATAGCCTCAAACCTTCTTTCCATTTCCTACTCCAATTATCTGAGAAGCAGGCAGGCAGTAGATACCATTCTATCATTAGCAAAGTCCTACTACATATTCAATCACTTGGAGAATTCTACTAGAACCCACCTAATTGCATAAGGTATTTTCCATAAAATGTACTCCTCCCTACCTTTCTTTTTTTTTTTTTTTTAAAGAATTTATTTATTTAGTTGTCAGAGAGAGAGGGAGAGAGAGCGAACATGCACAGGCAGACAGAGTGGCAGGCAGAGGCAGAGGGAGAAGCAGGCTCCCTGCCGAGCAAGGAGCCCGATGCGGAACTCGATCCCAGGACGCTGGGATCATGACCTGAGCCGAAGGCAGCCGCTTAACCAACTGAGCCACCCAGGCGTCCCCCTCCCTACCTTTCTATATAAACATTTCTTGAAAGATAAAGGCAAAAAGACATTTAGAAATGCTTCAATTTCTTCTACTCAATTAGTCTGGAAGAAATAAAGAGATCAGTGAGCTCTGTATCATTTTTGGAGCCATAGTAATCAAGACTACAGCTCAATTTAATATAAAGTTGAACAGTATGGGTAAATAATTTGTTAAAACAGAACACAGTATTCAAAACATCAAAGGTACAACATCAATCACTGGAGAAACTATTTTACTACTTCACCTTGAAATGGCATCTGAAAACATCAAGGATAAATAGTGTACCTAAAATTCTACAGCTGTATCCTAATGCAGAGCTAAGCTTATTAGCCAGCTAAAACAATCTGTTTCTATCTCTTCCCCACTCATTAAAAACTTTGCTTTTATTTTCAGTTTTTTAAAAAAAGCTGAGCTTAGACACAGTAGTCTCTAATGAAGATTCCCTAAACCACCCTAGAATGAAAGAATGTTTTCTTCCATCAAGTTCTTTCATAGAGGAACTCTTACATATGTTAGCAAGTGATTAACTTATGCTCCTACTGTAACTGGAACTGACCAGGGAGGCGGGATATACCTCTCTGACTGAAAATAACTGGAAATTCCTAAGCAAAGCAAAAAAACCATTGCTTTAGTTAACACAATAGGGCAGGCAGAACTGTGAAGGTTTTCCTTACCACTGTCTTCAATAATTTCTGCATATGTTCCTGAGCCATCTGGTGATATCTTCAAGCCTTCAAAACTGCCTAAATATTTTTAGTATTTCAGTACTAAGTAATACTGCAATAAGTATTAAAACACTTATTTTAAACAATTTTCCCAGAAAAAATATATTTATAGGAAAGAGTTCAAATGTTATTTTGTTTTGTTTTTAGGTTTAAAAAAATACTTGTACCTGTCCTAAAATTAAAAGGACTCAGAATACCAAGTGTTGGCAAAGCTGCAAAGCAACTAGAACACATTCCTGTATAATAGAGCCATCCGTGAATGGTACAGATCCTGTGGAAAACAAGTATCTGTTAAGGACATCTAAATATGGAGATACAGAGATGTCTTATGATCCAGCGATTCTACTCACTGGCATATACCCAAGAGAAATTAATGCTCTGTTCACAGAGAGTAATGGACAGGAATGATCTTAGCTACTTTACCCATAATAGCCCCAAACTGGAAACATCAAATGTCCACCAATGTAACAATGGATAAACTGTTATATTTATATACTAGAATATTACAAAGTAATGAAAAAGAATCAACAGCTGCTCTTTACAAGGTTATGGGTAAATCTAAGGTTAAATGGAAGTAGCCAGGCAAAAAATAATAAATAGGCATGCTTGCATTTATATTTAGTTCAAAAACAAGCAAGACTATTTCTGAACTTCACACATGACATCAGAGCCCCTTGGTGACAGAGGTCGGAACAGCGGTTACTTTTGCATTGAAGAAGATGTTAACCAAGAAGAGGGATAAAGGAGCCTCCCGAGCACTGGTAATTTTCTACATTTTTATATGGATGGTGATTATACAGGTGTATACAGATGTAAACACTCATCAAACTGTACACTGAATATCTGTGCATTTACTTATAGGTATGCCTTAATTGAAAAATAACTCACATGATACCAAGAATCTTGGAATAAGCATTGCAAGGTCTAGTCATGGCTCTGCCAGGTGTGATTCCTGACAAGGTGCAAAACGTCACTGGGTCTCCATGCCTCAAATTAAATGCTAAGTAAGGTCTCTTCCCCTTCTAAAATCCATTTATATGTAGTTTCTATGAATTTCCTCAGTCTCCATGTTTGCCTTAAACATGGTAATTATATATGTAAAGTGATCTTTTCCTTATTTCCACTAAAATCTACCTTGGGCATATCTCCTTAATCCCTACTTGGACAGACCAGGGGTGGGTTTGGGGGTGTCTATCGGGCTTATTTTAAACTACTAGAGGGAAATAGCATCAGAATATCTGGGCCAACATATAAGCAGATAAAGTGAAATGCTTACCTAGGAATACAGGTGATTAGAAATTAGTTACGGTCTATTATCTGGAAAGAACAATAAACTATGATGACAGTAGCTAGGGCTATAATTTCCTTTGAATCAATAAAAATAACCCGAGCCATTAGAGTGATAATACCTAATAATTTATAATCAATACCCCATAAGCTAAGTGCAGAAACGCAGCTGTTCCTTTCAAATTATCTAGATCAGAAGTCAATACTCACTGCACAAGTTCTATACATTGAAAAAAGGAATCAAGAAGACATTCCTTGGTAGGAGGAAGCAGGGTTCCTAGGGGAGAAGTACACTGTTTTATCTTTTCTTTCTTTTTTTTTTTTTTAAACAGTGGGTACATATTACCTTTATAAATGGAAAAAAATAAAACTTACTTACACTCAACTTTTCCCCATAAGGAGATGCTACCTGAATTAAGTAGTTTCATTTTATATCCTTATTCTGGGTACATAAGTCATCAAATCACATTGTCAGATGAAGTCAGGGCAACCCAATCTCCATTTCATAAGAAAGGGAAAAATGCAATGGTTTTAGGAGTATCTGAATCTAAGGAACTTCCCATACAGATGGATTATGGATTAAGCTTCCAACCTGTGGAGTTCTCGACCTCTACGTAAAAATCAAGACCCTTCAGATGACAAAAGAATTACTACATGTTATGAAATGTCATGGAAAACAACACTAGCTCACTGAGACCAAGGCACGGATTCTAATTCTGGCCTTTCCATCTAAACTTGAGTGAATCATTTTTACCTTCTGATTCACTTTTCCAACCTGTAAAGTGAAGGGACTGGGTTAGATAATCTTAGCCTTTATTTTTCTCTATTACTAAAAATTCCTAAATGCTTAGAATCCACCACTTGTACCAACACGTGAGATGCTTCTCATATTAACCTTAATCCACACAAAAGCCAACTATCCTTATTAGTAAGAGTATCCAAAAATTAGAAATCAGGAGTCACTAAAATTGAATGATGGACATTAAGGCCTGAGATCTATGAAAAAGACCTTTAACTGCTATAAATTGGGTTTCCATCAAGAAAATAAAAAGGACCACAATTCCTAAATATACAGATGAATTAAATAAATGAAAGGGTCTATAATGAACTAGCTAGAGAATTTTTTTAAAAACTCATTGATGAAAATAAAAAACCACTCATTGATGAAGTTGTATCTATTCCAAAAGAGAGTTGGAGTGCACACACATACACACACCCCTTTATTACCTGAATATAGGGTAATAAAAATAATAATGACATCTACTCACTTTGACAGAGATACTCCTCCAGCTTTCCCAATCATCTCCTCATGATGTAATACTGAGTAGTTCCACGGAATCTGAAGGAACTTTAAGAGTGTTCTCATCCACCGTTCAGGATGCAAGACAAGCTGTTCATAGTGAACTACCATGCATTTTTTATAGCCAACTTCCACACACTGGTTATACATGGTCTCTATGGCACGATTCCATTTGGTCAAACAGTCTCGGTAACTGTTCAGGTCAAACCCAGCTATGGTAACTTTCCGAGAAATCATTGAATGTACTGACGCCCGGCCATCTCGGACCATCAGGAGAAATTTGGCATTGGGAAATAACCTAGCAAGGTAAGTTAAGGATTTCAGGGCAAAAGGATCTTTATTACATAAATAAGGAGCTGGTTCTCCGTGCTTAACAATAATTTCTAGCAGAAAGGCTTGCATGGCAGAATCCAGCACTTCATCGGTGACACCAGCCTCATCCAAGCGTATTTTCTCTTTACTTGACCGTGACCACATCTGCTTCAGAGCCAGGATTCGGGGAATCACCCTGGTTTCCTCTCCACAGCGAATATCGGGGTGCGCATCTAGCATGGCCCTCATGAGTGTGGTTCCACTCCGAGGCACACCTCCAATAAATATCAAAGGCATATCTTTGTGATAAGCAAAGGTTTTATTGGCTTTGATGTCCAGGCCAGTTCGCACAGTGGTCTTTGGGCTCTCCAATTTGAGGGGCTGGCTACGTTCTTCTATTCGGTGATGGCATTCCATGGCGTGTTGGCCCAAGTAAAACACAGTCACAGAACTAATCACCAGACATGCCAATAGTAAGTTCTGCTTCAGTTTTCCAACCATCTTGATGTGGTTATCTTGTTATTAAACAGATAGTCTGCTCAAAATAATTTTCAGAAAATGTTCAGGCCATAGAGATTCTACTGCAGAAAGAGGATGAAAATGAAAAAGGGAAAAGGAAAAAGTTATTTTATCATCACATTAAGACTGTTTACCAAAAAAAAGAGATTGTTTACAACTTAGTCATCAGTGATCACCATTACATTTTAGCTACAAAGAAGCTGTAGCAGTCTTAAATACTGTGATATTCTTGGAACATAAGTATACACAAATGCAAGCAAAAAGAAATCATTTCTAATCAGAAACAGCTTTTCTTAATGTAACAATTCTGAAGCTGGGGCGCCTGGGTGGCTCAGTGGGTTAAAGCCTCTGCCTTCGGCTCAGGTCATGATCCCAGGGTTCAGGGTCCTGGGATGGAGCCCCGTATCATCGGGCTCTCTGCTCCGCAGGGAGCCTGCTTCCCTTCTTCTCTCTCTCTGCCTGCCTCTCTGCCTGCTTGTGATCTCTGTCTGTCAAATAAATAAATAAAATCTTAAAAAACAACAACAACACACAATTTTGAAGCTAGGTACCTTGCAGAGAATGGCAAAATAAAACTATTTCTATCAGTGAATCATGCAAATATTTAATATGTCCAAGCATGCCTGCAATCTAACCACTGGCATTCAGATTTGCTTCTCCCCTAAGAAGTCATTATCCTCCATTCTACTCTAAAGAGAAATTACAGAAGAAATATACAACTGCCAAAACTTTAACAAAGATTCAGTTTATTTATCCCGCAAGTCATTTATTTTTTTTTAAAGATTTTATTTATTTATTTGTTAGAGAGAGAGAGAGAGTGAGCACAGGCGGACAGAGAGGCAGGCAGAGGCAGAGGGAGAAGCAGGCTCCCTGCCGAGCAAGGAGCCCGATGTGGGACCCGATCCCAGGACGCTGGGATCACGACCTGAGCCGAAGGCAGCCGCTTAACCAACTGAGCCACCCAGGCGTCCCTATATACCACTTCTTTATCCATTCATCTACTGATGGCCACTGGCCTACCTCCGTATCTTGGCTACTGTGAATAATGCTGCTATAAACAGGGGTTCATTTATCCCTTTGAATTGTTTTTTGTTTGTTTGTTTGTTTTGTAATTTGGGATTAAATACCCAGCAGTGCGATTACTAGGTCCTATGGTAGTTCTATTTCTAACTTTTTGAGGAAACTCCATACTATTTTCCACAGTGGCTGCACCAGTTTGCATTACCACAAGAGTGCATAGGGTTCCTTTTTGTCCACATCCTTAACAACACTTCTTGTTTTCATGTATTTTTTTATTTTGACCATTCTGACAGGTGCAATATGATATCTTGTGGTAGTTTGTTTTGTTGTTTTGTTTGTTGTAGTTTTCTTGTTTTGATTTGCAATTCCCTGATACTGAGTGATGTGGAGCATCTTTTGATGTGGTCAACTGATTCTTGACAGGGTACGAGACAACTGTGTGAGGAAGGAACACCCTTTCAACAAATGGTATTAGGACAATTGGATATCTACATGTAAAAGAAGTTGAATACCTGCTCACAGAACTACTCAAAAGGAACTAGAGGGGCGCCTGGGTGGCTCAAGTGGTTGGGCAATTGCCTTCAGCTTAGGTCATGATCCTGGAGTCCTAGGATCAAGTCCCACATGGGGCTCCCTGCTCAGCGGGGAATCTGCTTCTCCCTCTGAACTTCTCCCCTCTCATGCTCTCTCTCTCTCCCTCTCATTCTCTCACATAAATAAATAAAATCTTTAAAAAAATTAAATAGGGACTTAAATGCCAGAGCTAAAACTATAAAACTCTGAGATTAGAGTTATAAATCTTTGTGGCTGCAGTTCCTTAGACATATGACCAAAAGTACAAGAGACAAATTAAAAACAGATGAATTAGATTTTATCAAAATTAAAAACATTTGTGCTTCAAAGAACATCATCCTTCTTTGATGTGAAAGTGAAAGACAAATCAAAGGATGGGAGAAACATGTATCTGATAAAGGACTCGTAGCCAGAATATATAAAGAACTGTCATAATTCAACAATAAACACAAATAACCCAATTAAAAAGTGGGCAAAAACCCATACAGACATTTCTCCAAAGAAGATACACAAGTGGCTAACATGCACATAAGATGTTCAATATTCTTTAGGAAAATGCAAATCAAAACTACTTCACACCCACTAGATGGCTACAATCAAAAACAAAAATAAATAAGTGGTGATAAAGACGTGGAGAAACTGGAATATACACTGCTCGTACACCGCTGGTGGGTGGGACTGTAAAATGCTGCCGCCAGTTTAGACAAGTTTGGCAATTTCTCAAAAGGTTAAATGTAGAACTAACATATGATCCAGCAATTCTACAAGGAGAACTAAAAACATGTGCTCACAGAAAACTTGTGCATAGCATCACTATTTGTAGCTAAAAAAACAGCAACAGCTCAAATGTCCACCAACTGACAAATGTATAAACAAAACATGGTACATCCAAACAACGGAGTATTATTCAGCCATAAAAGGAGTGAAGTACTGATATACGATTCAATATAGACAAACTTTGAAAACATTATGCTAACTGATTAAAAGAAACTCATAAATGATCACATATTACATTTATATGAAGTGTCCAAAACAGGCAAATCTGTAGAGACAGAAAAATGAGTAGTTTGCCTGGGGCAGAAGGGAAAGGGAAGATGAAAGTTGACTACTACATAGTTTTACTTTGGGGTGACGAAAGTGTTCTAAACCTAGATTGTAGAGAATTTTTTGGTATGTGGTTACATCTCAATAATATTGTGTTAAAACAACAACTACAACACACTACACACTTATTAGAATGGCTAAAATAAAAAACACTGACACCATCAAGTGCTGATGAGCACGAGTAACTGGACTTCTGTATTTCTGGGAATGCAAAATGCTACATCTGCAAACGTGTTTGGTAGATTCTAATAGTGTAAACATACACTTGCCATAACCCAATCACTGTACGCCTGAGCATTTATCCTAGAGAAACGAAATCTATGTTTACACAAAACCCACACATGAATGTCTACAGCAGCTCTATTCATAATCACCAAAAACTAAAAACAAATGCAATGTGTAAATCAGATAAACCATGGTGAATCCATGGATGGAATACTCCTCAACAATGAAAAAGAACAAACTCTTGATACACACAACAATGCAGATGAATCCCAAAGACACTATGTATAACTGAAAGAAAGAAGCCAGTCTCAAAACAGTTCTATTCATAAAATATTCTCAAAAGGTAAAACTACAGATCATTGGATGCCAGAAGAATGTAAATTTATTTTTTTTAAAGATTTTATTTATTTATTTGAGAAAAAGTGAGTGAGAGAGAGAGCATGAGCAGGGTTGGGGGGAACAAGAGGGAGACGGAAAAGCAAACTCCCCACTGAGCAGGGAGCCCAATGCCGGGCCATTATGACTTCAGCCAAAAGCAGATGCTTAACTGACTGAGCCACCCAGGCTCAGAAGACTATAACTTTATTTATTTCTTTTAAGATTTTTTATTTATTTATTTGACAGACAGAGATCACAAGCAGTCAGAGAGGCAGACAGAGGAGGAAGCAGGCTCCCCATGAAGCAGAGAGCCCGATGCGGGGCTCGATCCCAGGACCCTGGGACCACAGCCTGAGCCAAAGGCAGAGGCTTTAACCCACTGAGCCACCCAGGCGCCCCAAGACTGTAACTTTAAAGGGATTTAACACAATAAAGTTTTCTGGGATGATGGAACTATTTATTCTATGGTAGTTGTTACACAAATCAATATATGTACTAAAATTCACAGAACTATGCACCGAAATAAAAAGTCTATTTTACTGTATGATAGTCTTTAAAACAAAAAAAATTTAATCAAGAGAAATTTGAGAGGAAATGTGGGGGAGAGGGAAAAATGATTAAAGATCAAAAATAGGAGAGTTCATGATTCTGAATCTTCCAATTAATGTTTCTGATCAAGTATTATTTAGTGGTGATAAATTCAGTGGTAATAGGAATACATTAAACAAATGATGGGTTTTACTGACAAGAGCAGAGAAATGATCCTAGAAAAATTTTCTCATGTTTTCCATTTTATAAATACTGAGATGAAATAAAAATTCAGGGACGCCTGGGTGGCTCAATTGGTTAAGCGGCTGCCTTCGGCTCAGGTCATGATCCCAGCGTCCTGGGATCGAGTCCCACGTCGGGCTCCTTGCTCAGCGGGGAGCCTGTTTCTCCCTCTGCCTCTGCCTGCCACTCTGCCTGTGCTCGCTCTCTCTCTCTCTCTCTCTAACAAATAAATAAATAAAATCTTTAAAAAAAAAGAAATAAAAATTCATTTAAGTCTGAACAAAGCAAATAAAACTTAGTGAAGCAAAGAAAAGTGCTCTTAGGGAACCAAATTAACTTAATAATGGTGGGTTTCATTTTAGATAGTTCTACAGGAATGATTCCTCTAGCACATTTCATTTGTTTGTGCTGTGGCAGATGCATAATGCATGTTGTATGAGAGAAGAGCAGTAATCACTAAGAAATCACTCGAAAATGGCAAAGCTTTTTGATAAAATTTAGTACTATATGTATTTTAAATTACATTTAACTTACCAACCTCTGACTTCAATATGTAATAAATAAATGTCTTTTTCAAAAATTACCTGAGCAACAATTTAAAATTCAATGTACAAAAGCAAGATATCCACAAACCAACTCTTCCCCAAGCACATATCAGATACAAAATATTCACCAACCAAAAGCTAACAAGACAAAAACCACTAAGTTACTATAGTAGCAACCAACAGTATCTGATAACTTTGCATTAAAACATCCCAAATTCTCAGTAAAATATATAAAAAGACAAAAACTGGAAAAATATTAACATATTTATGTGTCCAGAAGCATACTTATAAAATCATCTTAATGGCTGCATAATACTTTACTGAAAGGACCTATAACCAAACTGTGAGTTTGCTCCTTGGTGAGTTACAGGTAGAGACAACACCAAAGTAGAGTTGGCAAACAAAGGAAACTATTTGCAGCAAATAAAGAAAATCATGAAGAATAACTTCCAAAGCAGTGAATCCCTGAGCAAGGATGAGTGGGTTCCTTTTATTTAGGGTTAGGACAAATACTCAGAAAGGGAAGCTCTGTCATTATAAGGGTGGGCATAAGGTTGCACTCTCATACTTAGAAAACAGGCCTATACATACATCCTATGTTATGTTATTGAAGCTTGTGCTCCTTCTAGGATGGAGACTGACATTACAAGGAAGCAGATAAAACCCTCAAAGGGGCTATATGGGCATGCTCTGAGATCTTGTATAAACTAGATGGGGGTTGGGGCTCCTTATCTCAGGAAAGGAATGCAGGGCTTTGCTTGCTTATGAAACAGCACTGGGATTTTTTACCACTGATTTATTGTCCCTGATATGGCTATTTCCTGGCCTGGTAGACTGTTTTCCCTTTGCATTCCCTTTATTCCCTTTATTCCCTTAAAATTATTAACTACTGGGGCACCTGGGTGGTGCAACTGGTTAAGTGTCAGACTCTTGGTTTTAGCTCAGGTCATGATCTCAGAGTCCTGAGATTGAGCCCTGCCTAGGCCCCAAGCTCAGCACAAAGTCAGCTTGAGTCTCTCTCCTTCTGCTGACCCTTCCCCTTAGTGCTTGCTCTCTCTCTAAAATAAATAAATCTTAAAACAAAAACCAAAACAGAACAAAAGAGCTTAGCTACTTAGGTTTTTGCATTTCTTTGTAATTCTGATCTCCAAGAAAGGTCTGCAAGAAGTGCGCTTGGGTAAGTAGGGCAGAGATCATTGGTGGGGGGAAAACACCGCTGGGGGCTTAAAATGGCCTCTCAGTGGGGCACCTGGGTGGCTCAGTGGGTTAAGCCTCTGCCTTCCACTCAGGTCATGGTCTAAGGGTCCTGGGATCAAGCCCCACATCGAGCTCTCTGCTTGGCAGGGAGCATGATTCCCCCTCTCTCTGCCTGCCTCTCTGGCTACTTGTGATCTCCCTGTCAAACAAATAAATAAATAAATAATCTTTTTAAAAAATAGCCTCTCAGTGTCACAAAGGTCATATCTTTCTTTTTCTGGGGACACCTAACTCTTTCTGCTTACAGATCTACCAACATTTATTTGACCAACTCTATTATTATCTGCTTGTTTTTAAATTTTCATGACTCTGAATAACACTGTGATAAATATTCTTGTATAAATGAACTCTTTGCACATGTGATCGATGTGGGGCTCTATCCCAGGACCCTGGGATCATGACCTGAGCCGAAGGCAGAGGCTTTAACCCACTGAGCCACCCAGACGATTATATTCTTAAACTAAAGTTTTGAAAGAGGAATTGCTAGGTCAAAGTGTGTGGAATACTGAGTGTGGTATACGCTCAATTTTAAAACATTTAATACATATTTGATTCATATCCTTCTCGTATCTATATCCAAATCTGATAAAAATTCTATTGGCTCTATCTTCAACATATAGTCACAATTTGACCACTTTATTTGTACCACCAGCATCTCTCACCAGGATTATGGAAAGGTATCCTTACTTCTACTTCTGCCCCCTATTCTCAACTCAATAGTCAGAGGGATTTTTTTTTTAAAGATTTTATTTCTTTTTCAGAGAGAAAAAGAGCACAAATAGGCAGAGCAGCAGACAGAGGGTGAGGGAGAAGCAGGCTCGATGCTGAGCAAGGAGCCCAATGTGGGGCTCAATCCCAGGACCCGGGATCATGACCTGAGCCAAACCTGAGCTTAACCGACTGAGCCACCTGGGCACCCCCAGAGGGATCTTTTTAAAATTTAGTCAGAACACATCATTCCTCTGCTCACAGCCTAGTATTATTTTTCAAAATAGCCTTGAAAATACTTGAGACATCCAACATTACATCTCTGTTAAATTTCTCTTTTTCTATTGATTTTGTCAAGAAATCTCTATAGATATCAAAAATAACACTGACAGAGGTCAGGACAATATATCTTCTTGTTCAAAGTAACTGAGAAGACACCTCTTAAATTAGAAGTTTCATAAGAACTAAAATGAAGGCCAACTCCTTCTTTACTAAGAGATAACGTGGAAAAACAAAGCCTTATGACATATCCAACCATACTTAATAATTGTGTCAACACAATTTGGATTTTTTTCAAATTTTCACTTTTAATGTATTTTAAATATTGTCTTCCCCAACACATCAGGGGGGAAAAAAGTATGTTCTATGTCCCCTTCCACATGTTTGAATTCAGGTAAGATGCTGGTCAAAGACCTTGTAAGGGATATTAAAATTGGAAAGAAAGGGATTTTGGGTTTCCCAGAAACATTCTCATGCTCTTCACTAAGCTCATGAAGCCTACTTTTCCCCCTGTGCATGTTTCTTAATTTGAAGAATCACATAATCAGACAAAATCAGTGCTAAGAGGAGCCTTTAGATTATCTGATCCAATGCTCTCATTATCTATAAAATGATATAATTAGGTTCCCTATAAATGGGGAACCTAATAGCACATTTTCCTCACCTCTAAATCTCACCCATTCTTTTTTTTTTTTTTTTAAGATTTTATTTATTTGAGCGCCTGGTGGCTCAGTGGGTTAAAGCCTCTGCCTTCGGCTCAGGTCATGATCCCAGGGTCCTGGGATCAAGTCCCGCATAGCGCTCTCCGCTCATCGGGGAACCTGCTTCCCTTCCTCTCTCTGCCTGCCTCTCTGCCTACCTGTGATCTCTGTCAAATAAATAAATAAAATCTTAAAAAAATATATTTTAAATATTTTTTTATTTACTTGACACAGAGAGAGACAGCAAGTGGGGGAAAACAAGCAGAGGGAGTGGGAGAGGGGGAAGCAGGCTTCCCACAGAGCATCCGGGAGCCCAACGTGGGGCTCGATCCCAGGACCCCGGGATCATGACCTAAGCTGAAGGCAGATGCTTAACAACTGAGCCACCCAGGCACCCCTAAATCTTACCCATTCTTCAAATGCTGCTTTTAATTTTATCACATATATTTTATTTACTCTAAAGTTTTAAAAAAATATATTTATTTGACAGACAGACAGCGAGAACAGGAACACAAGCAGGAGGAGTGGGCGAGAGAAAAGCAGGCTTCCTGCCGTGCAGAGAACCTGATGTGGGGCATGATTGCAGGATCCTAGGATCATGACCTCAGCGGAAATCAGATACTTAATGACTGAGCCACCCACATGCCCCTACTCCAAAAGATTTAAGCTCAGAAATTCAGAGTCCTTGTCTAGGTTTCATCCCCTACCACAGCATGAGTAACAGAGCATGAGGTCACATTGCACACTGAGTCCTCAAAAAGCATTAGTAAACCAACCAAACTGGGAAGTACATTGCTCTAGAAGAGAGATGCTGTGGAAATGAGGTCTCTATTCACACCCTGATATGAATTCTCCTCATCCTTTTTAAAAAGTAGCCCTATAATTTAAGTAGAAAGTACATCAAAAGCTGGTCTGACCATTATCCTTATATATTCAACCACTATGCACATGCACATAGACATACACACAAAGACACACAAAAGCATATGTATCCTCACACAGAGACCTTTATCCATTTTTCCAAACAAGCAGTATCAGTATTTTCTCAACTGGGACATTCACAGAGCTGAGGCTGAGCTAGAAGAGAACACAAAAAAGTTCAGTCTTGTTTTCGTCTCCGGGGGAAAGAAAAAACATTAAACACTCACTGCAACAAATATATGTGAAAAATCACTATTAATAGGACCACTGTTTTTCAGCAAGCCAAATGAAAGACTCCCAGAAATGAAAGACTCTCTAGAGAAGAGAGTGTTGACATTATACTTCCCTACTTAGATCTTTACAAATTTTATAAAGATTTCTAATCAAAAACAGTGATCAGTAAATGAAGTAGGGGTTTAGAGGTCAGTAGTCAGAAAGGCTGTACCAAACACTCAGTGCACATAGGCCCAGGCATGAGCACTCATGAGCACATACATCACACCCTGCTTTTATAATCAGGAAAGTGGCCATGTGCCAGATACAAAGAGATGATGAGCAAATGCCCTAGGGAAAGATAAATTAAACAAAGTAACTGATCTCCTAAAAAGTTTCTTTACAATGTTACCCATTAGCTCCTCTCTTAGGCCTATTCAACCAATATAGCAAGTAGCAACAGCCAATGCCATTTTGCCTGCTGTCTAAGCTCTGTTCCACAGTGCGTTTCTCTATTCCCTAAATCTTTTAGCAAAAGGAAACATAAGTATATCATGTCTTTAAATTTGCCAATTAATATGTTTCCAGGGGTTAATTTAAATTACAGCTTTGCCATTCTACAGAAACTTCCAGTAAACAAACCACTGTCGCAAGACCAATTCTCATGTCAGCTCATAGAGCTGGGGGAACACCTTTTTCTTGCCATACACTGGAGTCTGCAACTAGAACCACTGACAACAAATGGCAAAAAGAATATGGTATATACACAGCTGATGATCTTTGGGAAGTCTACTGGAACCCATTTTCTTAAAGGAGCAGTGTTCTGGAATTTTGTTTTCAAAAAACCCCATGGTCAAGAGGGAAAAGAGCTAGTCAAACACAAAGAACTGGACCTAATCCCTATGACATAAACAGACACAAGAGCACAAGTTAAACTCAAATACAACACTTTCAATGGTTCCAGTGAAATAAAATGATGTCTGGGAATTGCTTCAAAAATATCTGACAGCAGATGTATGAGTAGGGAGAGGAGTTATATATGAAATGAGATGGCTATGAGTTAATAACTACTAAAGCTGAGTGATGGGTACCTGAGGATTCAATATCATTTGGATATGACTGAAAATTTTCATAATAAATGGTTAAAATGAAGTAAAACAAAATATAAAGTTTAAGTTCCCAAATTCTAACCTTCTTGGATCTGTAAGTCAGAGTCATTGTAGGCTAACCATTCTTCTAGATTCTTCATTCATGTTTCTTATCTATGTAAACTTCCCTTGAGAGGGAACACACACAAAAGCAAATTTGCTCAAATTACATACTTTCATTCAATAATTCAATTATATAATGTTTCTACTAATCTCTTAACTTTTAGAATTAAAAAGAGAAAAAAAGCAGGCATTGAATTAATGTAATAATAATAATAATCTTAAAAAAGCCTAGTGTATTAGACTTGGGCTCTAATCTGTAATCCATTTTCTTTAAGTTTATGAAACTAGTTAAATCACTGAGCATCAGTTTCTTCATCCGTTAAATGAGGATGATAATGACAATGAATTCTTTTTTGCACTTAAAGTAGAAATTATAAAAAGAAGACTGGAGAAAAAACGCAAAACCAAAAAAAAAGTCTGGAAGTTCTCTTTTTCTTTCATAATGCTGCTAGGAGGGTCAAGTGGATAATGTGTTTTAAAGAGTTCTTAAAGAACAGGGGCCTGAAACAAGATGAAGCCAAGGAGGTCCACACCAAGGCACACGATAATTAAAATGGCAAAAATCAAAAGATAAAGAGAGAATCTTAAAAGCAAGAAGAAAAAAGCAGTTACATACAAGGGAAACCCCATAAAGCAATTAGTTGATTTTTTTGCAGGAACTTTGCTGGCCAGAAGAGAACAGCATGATATAGTCTAAATGCTGAAAGGAAAAACCTACAACCAAGACCTAAAGACAAAGACACACTGAAAATAAAGAAATAGAAAAAGATGTTCCATGCAAATGGAAATGGGGAAAAAAAAAAAGCTGGGGTAGAAACACTTATATAAGACAAATTAAACTTTAAGACAAAAACTGCAGCAAGGAACAAAGAAGAGCATTACATAAAATGAAGGGATCAAAATCAATCCAACAAGAATACATAGCAATTCTAAACATCTATGCATCCAACAATGAAACACCTAAATAATAAAGCAAATATTAATAGACATAAACGGAGAAACTAACAGGAATACAAGAATAGTAAGGGATTTTAACACACTTTTATCAATGGATAGGTCATACAGGCAGAAAATCAGAAAAGGAAACAATGGCTTTGAATGATACATTAGACCAGAAGGCCTTAATAGAGAAATACAGAACATTCCATCCAAAGACAGCAGAATACATACATTCTTTTCAAGTGCACCTGGAACATTCTCCAGGATAGATCACATTCAGCCACAAAACAAGTCTCAATAAGTTTTAAAAGATTAAAGCAATACCAAGCATCTTTTCTAATCACAATGTTATGAAACTAGACATCAACCACAAGAAAATAACTAGAAAAACACACAACCACATGGAGACTTAACAACATGCTACTTAACAACCAATAGATCAATGAAGAAATCAGAGGAAATAAAAAAATACATGGAGGCAAATAAAAACGGAAACACAATGCTCCAAAACTTCGAGATACAGCAAAAGCATTTCTAAGAGGGAAATTTATAGCAATACATGCCTACCTCAAGAAAAAAGAAAAATCTCAAATAAACAATCAAAACTTACACCTAAAGAATTATGGGGGGAAAAAGAATAAAGCCCAAAGTTAATATAAGGAAGGAAACAAAAAACAGCAAAATTAATTAAATCAAGACAAAAAACCCACAAGATCATGAAACCAAGAGCTGAATCTTTGAAAAGATAAGGAAAATTGATAAACCTTTAGCCAGACTCTTCGAGTAAAAAAAAGAGAAAGAACTTATATACATAAAATGAAAAATGAAAGAGGACAAGTAACAACACTGCAAAAATACAAAGGATTATAAGAAATTACTATGAAAAATTATATGCCAACAAAACAACCTAGAAGAAATGGATAAGTTCCTAGAAACATACAATCTTCCAAAACTGAATGATGAAGAAGTAGAAAATTTGAAAAGACCAATTATAGTAACAAAACTGAATCAGTAATTGAAAACTCCCACCACACCAAAGTCCAAGACCAGATGATTTCACAGGTGAGATCTACCAAATGCTTAAAGAAGACTTAATACCTATTACTCTCAAACTATTCCAAAAATAGAAGAGGAAGGAAAACTCCCAAATACATCCTAAAAGGCCAACATTACCCTAACCCAAAGCCAGACAAAGACACTATAAAAAAATAAAACTACAGACCAATATCTCTAGTGAACATAGATGTAAAAATCATCAACAATATATTGGCAAACTAAATTCAACAACACAGTAAAAGAATAATTCACCACAATCAAATGGGATATAAAATGGTTCAATTAAAAAATGTAGGGTGCCTGGGTTGTTCAGTCAGTTAAGTGTCTGCCTTCAGCTCAGGTCATGATCCCAGGGTCCTAGAATCAAGCCCCACATTGGGCTCCCTGCTCAAATGGTTTCAGGTGGAAACCCTGCTTCTCCCTATCCCTCTGTCTGCCACTCCCCTTCCTGTGCTCTCTGTCAAATAAATAAAATCTTAAAAAACAAATTAAAATGTGATACATCGGGCAGCTGCATGCAGAAAAATGAAATTGGACCATTTCCTTACACCACACACGAAAATAGACTCAAAATGGATGAAGGACCTCAACGTGAGAAAGGAATCCATCAAAATCCTTGAGGAGAACACAGGCAGCAACCTCTTCGACCTCAACCACAGCAACTTCTTCCTAGGAACAACGCCAAAGGCAAGGGAAGCAAGGGAAAAAATGAACTATTGGGACTTCATCAAGATCAAAAGCTTTTGCACAGCAAAGGAAACAGTCATCAAAACCAAAAGACAACTGACAGAATGGGAGAAGATATTCACAAATAACATATCAGATATGGGCTAGTATCCAAAATCTATAAAAAGAGCTTAGCAAACTCAACACCCAAAGAACAAATAATCCAATCAAGAAATGGGCAGAGGACATGAACAGACATTTCTGCAAAGAAGACATCCAGATGGCCAACAGACACATGAAAAAGTGCTCCACATCACTGGGCATCAGGGAAATACAAATCAAAACCACAATGAGATACCACCTCACACCAGTCAGAATGGCTAAAATGAACAAGTCAGGAAATGACAGATGCTGGCGAGGATGTGGAGAAAGGGGAACCCTCCTACACTGCTGGTGGGAATGCAAGCTGGTGCAACCACTCTGGAAAACAGCATGGAGGTTCCTCAAAAAGTTGAAAATAGAGCTACCTTATGACCCAGCAATTGCACTACTGGGTATTTACCCTAAAGATACAAACGTAGTTATCCAAAGGGGCACGTGTACCCGAATGTTTATAGCAGCAATGTCCACAATAGCCAAATTATGGAAAGAACCTAGATGTCCATCAACAGATGAATGGATAAAGAAGAGGTGGTATATATATATACAGTGGAATAGTATGCAGCCATCAAAAGAAATGAAATCTTACCATTTGCGGCGACATGGATGGAACTAGAGGGTATTATGCTTAGCGAAATAAGTCAATCGGAGAAAGACAACTATCATATGATCTCCCTGATATGAGGAAGTGGAGATGCAACGCGGGTGGGGGCTAAGGGGGTAGGAAAAGAAAAAATGAAACAAGATGGGATTGGGAGGGAGACAAACCAAAAGAGACTCTTAATATCATAAAACAAACTGAGGGGGGTGGGGGGAGGGGGGTGGGGAAAGGGGGGTGGGGTTACATTATATGTTTAAATTAAAAAAATAAAAAATAATAATAATAAAAAAAGTAAAATAAAGAAAATGTGATACATCACATTAACAAGAAAAAGGATAAAAACCATCATATCAATAGATTCAAAAAAAGCATTTGATGAAATAGAACATCCGTTAATGATGAAAACACTCAACAAAGTGGATCTAGAGGAACATACCACAACATAATAAAGACCATATGTGAAAAACCACAGCTAACATCATACTCAATGGTGAAAAACCGGGAGTTTTCTCCTAAGATCAGGAATAAAACGAAGACTCCGACTCTCATCATTTTTATTCAACATAGTACTGGAAGTCCTAGCCATAGCAATCAGATAAGAAAAATAAATAAAAAGAATTCAAACTGGTGAGAATGACATAATACTGTCACCATTTGCAGACATTTCTATATATGGAAAACCCTAATAACTCCCTCAAAAAACTATGAGAACCCATAAAAGAATTCAGTAAAGTTGCAGAGTACAGAATTAATACACACAATCTGTTGCATTTCTATACACTAACAACAGTTAGTATTAAAAGAAAATAATCTCATTAACAATTGCACCAGAAAGAATAAATTACCTAGATGTAAATTTAACCAAGAAAGAGAAAGACCTATACTCTAAAAACTGTAAAACATTCATGAAAGAAACTGAAGACAACACAAACAAACATAAAGACACAACTATCCTCATGGACTGGAAGAATTAATATTGTTAAAGTTAGAATGTCCATACCACTTAAAGCAATCTACAGATTTAATGCAATCTTTTTCAAAATACTAACAGTATATTTCACTGAACTAGAACAATCTCAAAATTCATATGGAACCATAAAAGACCCAAAATAAAAAAGCAGCCTTAAGGAAGAACAGAGCTAGAGATATCACAAATCTCAGACTTCAAGATAAACTACAAAACTATACTAATCAAAACAGCATGGTCCTGGCACAAAAAAAGACATATGGATCTGCATATAGATCTGAATGCAACAGGACAGAGAGCCCAGAAATAAAACCGTGCTTACACAGTCAATTAATCTATGACAAAGGAGGCAAGAATATATAATGGGGGAAAGACAGCGTCATCAATAAATGGGGATGGGAACACTGGATAGCTACCTGCGAAAGAATGAAATTTTCTTACTTTTCTCACTTTCTTAAACTATACACAAAAATAAACCCAAAATGGATTAAAGACCTAAATGTGAGACCTGAAACCATAAAACAACTAAAAGAAAACATAAACACCAATTTCATGGACATTAGTCTTAGCAACATATTTATGGATATGTCTCTGCAGGTAAGGGAAACAAAAGCAAAAATAAACTATTGGGACTACACCAAAATAAAAAGCTTTTTCACAGCAAAGGAAACCATCAGCAAAACAAAAAGGCAATGTACTGGATGGAGGAAGATATTTGCAAATGATATATCCAATAAAGGGTTAATGCCCAAAATGTAAAAAGAACTTATGCAATTCAACACCAGAAAGAACAAATGAAAAATGGGCAGAGGATCTGAAGACATTTTCCCAAAGAAGACATACAGATGTCAAGAAACACATGAGAGATGCTCAACATCACTAATCATCATAGCAATGCAAATTAAAACCACAATGGGCTATTACCTCACACCAGTAAGAATGGCTATTACCAAAAAGATAAGAAACAAGTGTTGAGTGAGGACATGGGGAAAAGAGAACCCTCATGCACTATTACTGGGAATGTAAATAGGTACAACCAATAGGCAACCACTGTGGAACACTATGGAGGTTCCTCAAAAAAATTAAAAACAGAGTATCATTTAATCCAGTAATTCCACTACTAGGTATTTATCCAAAGAAAATGAAATCACCCCTATGTTCACTGTAACATTATTTCTAATAGACAAAATATGAAAGCAGACTATCAGCAGATGAATGGAAAAGATGTGGTACATACATATAAGTATGTATATGTGTTTGTGTGTATGTGTGGATGATGAAATAGTAGTGAGAAAAAAAGAATGAAATCTTGCCATTTGCCACATGGATGGACCTACAGGGCATTACTGTAAGTGAAATAAATCAGACAGAAGAAGACAAATAACGATGTGATTTCACTTACACAAGGAATGTAAAAAAAACAAATGAACAAACAAAAACAGACTCATAAATAGAGAACAAACTGGTGGTTGCCAGAGTAGAGGGGGTTGGAGGGATGGGCAAAACAGGTGAAAGAATTAAGAAGGTAGAAACTTACATTTATAAAATAAGTCACAGATATAAAAAGTACAACATGCTGAATATAGTCAGTAATATTGTAATGATGTTGCATGGTAATGGATGGTGACTACACTTATTAGTGTAAGCACTGAGTAATTCATAGAACGTCAAATCACTATGTTGTGGGAAAAAAAGAGAGAGAGAGAGAGAAAACAAGGAAAAGACTCTTAATTAAGGAGAACAAACTGATGGTTACCAGAGGGGAGGCTGGTGAGGAGGATGGGTTAAATAGGTGACGGGGGGGGGGGGGGGGGGGGGGGGGGGGGGGGACCTGGGTGGCTCAGTTGGTTGGATGACGGCCTTCGGCTCAGGTCATGATCCTGGAGTCCCAGGATCGAGTCCCGCATCGGGCTCCCAGCTCCATGGGGAGTCTGCTTCTCCCTCTGACCCTCTCCTCACTCAGACTCTCTCTCGCTGTCTCTCAAATAAATAAATAAAATATTTTAAATAGGTGACGGGGATTAAGGGAAAGTGTGCATCATGAGAACTGGGTGATGTATGGAATGGCTGAATCACTATATCATAAACCTGAAACTAATATAACACTGTATGTTAACTGGAATTAAATTAAAAAAAATTTAAATCACTACATTGTACACCTGAAACTAACACAACATTGTATGTCAACCATATTTCAACAATTTAAAAAAAAGATCATGGGCTTGTGGCACCCTTCCAGGCACTTCTCCCATGCAGCCTGCCCGCACTCAGGACCACTCCTCCATCCACACTTCCACACCTGCACCTCCACGCTTGCCCTCTAGTCATGCTGCCACCTCCCATGTCATACCCCTTTCTCTGTTTTAGACATGTCTCATGTCTTCTCTTATCCTCCTTACCAACTCCTGTAACCTCAAGCACTTGGTAACATACACATTGGTTTCCACACTCATGCACTGTACCGTGGTTAGTTTACCCCACTAGATTATAAACTCCTTTAAAGCACAAACTAAAATACATTCATTATCATGCAGTGAATGCATGAATATCAGATAAGATATAAAGCATAGAAAATACATATGAATAATAAACACCTAGTGAAATTTTTTCATATCTCTATAAAATAACTACAGTATCATG
Organism: Taxidea taxus jeffersonii; assembly: GCA_003697995.1. Lineage (NCBI taxonomy): Eukaryota > Metazoa > Chordata > Mammalia > Carnivora > Mustelidae > Taxidea > Taxidea taxus. The sequence goes on from RCUC01145244.1 coordinate 61,888, forward strand.
TGAAACAAAGCAAATGTTTAACAAATGTCAAAAATGAAGCAAGGAACTACAAATAAACAAAAACAAAGTAATCTGGAAATCATAAAAATTTTTACAATTTCAATCATTATCCCAATAAGATTTTTTAAACTGAATGTACAACATTTATAGCAGGTTAAAAAAAATAGTTTTTCCGGGGCGCCTGGGTGGCTCAGTGGGTTAAAGCCTCTGCCTTCGGCTCAGGTCATGATCCCAGGGTCTTGGGATCACCGAGTCAGGCTCTCTGCTCGGCGGGGAGCCTGCTTCCTCCTCTCTCTCTGCTTGTGATCTCTGTCAAATAAATAAAATCTTAAAAAAAAAAAAAAAACAAGATTGACTGATACAGGGGAGCCTGGGTGGCTCAGTGGGTTAAAGCCTCTGCCTTCGGCTCAGGTCATGATCTCAGGGTCCTGGGATCAAGCCCCTCATCGGGCTCTCTGCTCAGCAGGGAGCCTGCTTCCTCCTCTCTCTCTGCCTGCCTCTCTGCCTACTTGTGCTCTCTGTCTGTCAAATAAATAAAATCTTTTAAAAAAAATAGTTTTTCCAAGACTTTGGGAAAAGGGCCACATAAATATTAAAGTATTAACAAACTTTTAACTGTTATGATACTAACAGTAAAGAAAAAAATAGTCTCAACTATGTACACAAATTTAGTATGTTTCAAAAGCAAACATCACAAAACCGTGACAATTGTTTAATTTATGGTATTGGGTTCCCTCATCCACATTCCTACACTCATTCTGCTTCATCTATAGCTACCTTCTAGTTATGTTCCGATGCCTCCCAACCGTACTCGCAACCAAGGCTTCTATCCCAAATCTCAAACCTGCTCATTCAAAGGCAAAGGCACAACTCAACTCTTTCTGTTTTATGTTCCACTGGCAGGTCAAATTCAAGGAGACCAAATGGAACGCATCTTCCCCAGTAAATCCCTCAACCTCTGCTATTTCTTCTACTGATAAGTGGGCATCCTCTCAGATGCCCACATTAAAAATCTGGGAGCCTTTTTGCAATTTCTCCCTTAACCTCTCCATGGGTAACCTGTGAAGTGCTGTCAATTCTTCTTGCTTCATGTCTCATGAATCTATTCTCTTCCCTTTTCTTCCCCTGCTGGCATGACCTTCATCCTCACGCTCATACTTCCTCACAAGCATAACTCCATAGCCTAATAACTGGTACTGTCTGACCTTCAATCAGTTTATTCATTACCCTGTTTCAGAAGTGATCTTTGTAAAATGTAAATATACTTAAGACACTCACCTGCTTAAAACCTTTTAAGACCTTCTACTTTCTGAAAACAATATCCTCAGCACAACATATAAGGCCCTTCCTGATCTAGCCCTTAGCCTCATCTTTCATCACTCTTCAACACCCCCCTACACACGCACACTCGCCCAGTGTGGCTTGCACCACTTATAACTGACTCATTCTTCAACATTCAATTTCAATGAGAACTCTTCTAGGAAGTTTTCCTGACAGCTTTCTGTCTCATATGACATAGGTATCCTTCATAGCACCCTGTTACTTACCCATATTATTTTACTTCTTATACGGTTAATCTGCTTGTTTCTTCAGTGGATTGTGAAGTTCTTGGAAACGGGGACTTCTGATACGTCCATGGTTTTGTTTTTTTTTTAATTAACATATAACGCGTTATTTGCCCCAGGGGTACAGGTCTGTGAATCATCAGGCTTACACATTTCACAGCGCTCACCATAGCACATACTCTCCCCCCAGTGTCCATCACCCAGCCACCCTATGCCTCCCCTCCCCAAACCCCCTGCACCCCTCAGTTTGTTTTGTGAGTTTAAGAGTCTCTTATGGTTTGTCTTAAGTCAATGGCTTCTTGACCACCAGTAAGTTAAAGTAACTAAATTCTGTGAGAGTTATTTAGTTGTAAGGTCTTGGAAGGTACTGACAATACCATCTTTTCAGTCTCCCCTACAGCATATAACAAAATATTTGCATATTGAGCACTCAATAAATAAGCACTGAGTGGCTCCACTAAAACTCTTTCTCACTAAAACCTCTGACACCTAACATTTTCCTATGATTAGAATACTGATCTCTCCCTTTCCAACGTTAAAATACAGTTTTTCACTATGTTCAGAAAGACTAATGTTACAAAATTCACTCTTGTTTTTCCCCCTCCAACCGTTGTTCTTCTAATCCATTCTGTTTATTGATCGGTTTATTTCATCTACCTCTTATTACTTCACACTCTCATTGATGAATGAATCAAATCTTATTTCTCTTAATCCCTTAGACTCAGTGCAAAAATCAGAATGTAAAGTAATATTTCTGTCTCAGAATCACTGAACATAAGAGGAAACTGAAGCTCAAAAAGGGTAACTCGTAAAGTATCTATCAATACTTGGCAAATCACTGATCAAGTTGAAACCCAGGTCTCTATCTGAAACTGCAACAGCTATTCCACGGTGCTACCCGTATAATAGCTTTGTTTCTTGGCAGGAACAAAAAGCCATGTATGCAACAAGTATGGTTCAAATTAATTGAATATAAGACTTATGTAATATTGCTACAAGGCTTTCATTAGCAAGCATTATGTTTTAAAAAATATACCAAGCTTCTGAATTATCCTATTATCAACATCTCAGATCTAATTAGATGATAGAAGAAAACTCTGAATGCATGTATGCACTGTATTTCATTGCATTAATGAGCATCACATGCACATTTACACACTTTATGCTAATCCCTGAAGGTATCATCCAGATGGGATTAAGAATGGAGAACTAGGGCTGGTCCTAAGAGATAAAAGATATATATGGAGTTCCTGGGATGGAGTCCTGCAAAAGGCTTCCTGCTCAGCGGGAAGCCTGATTCTCTCTCTCCCTCTGCTACTCCCCCTGCTTCTTTCTTTTTTTTTTCCTCAAAAATTTTATTTATTTGACAGACAGAGATCACAAGTAGGCAGAGAGGCAGGCAGAGAGAGAGGAGGAAGCAGGCTCCCTGCTGAGAAGAGAGCCCGATGTGGGGCTCGATCCCAGGACTCTGGGATCATGACCTGAGCTAAAGGCAGAGGCTTTAATCCACTGAGCCACCCAGGCGCCCCAGCCCCCTGTTTGTTTTCTCCCCCTCTCCCTCTCTCTCTCTGTAAAATAAATAAATAAAACCTTTAAGGACAAAAAAAAAAAAAGCTGGGTCTCAAACTTTTTTTTTTAAGATTTTATTTATTTATTAGTTAGAGAGAGAGCGAGCACAGGCAGACAAGAGAGGCAGGCAGAGGCAGAGGGAGAAGCAGGCTCCCTGCCGAGCAAGGAGCCCGATGTGGGACTCGATCCCAGGACGCTGGGATCATTACCTGAGCAGAAGGCAGTCGCTTAACCAACTGAGCCACGCAGGCGTCCCTGGGTCTCAAACTTCTAATGAGAAACTGTAACAATCTCAATTGGAAAAACTGATTTCTTTTCCTTTATCATTTTGTATTCTTGTACCTCTTCAAAGACTGTATGTGTATGTACAGCCATATATTATTTAAATTTCCCAGAATAGGTAATTTCCCTGGGTTCAATAATGAATGAATAAAATGTGATCCCAGTAACAACACCTAAAATGTAGAACATTCTTGCTACAAAACTTCACTCCTACACTCCAATTAAACAAACATTTATTGAACATATAAGTAATTATGATTCATCACCTGCCTTCAAAGAACTAACTTAGCAGAGGAAGAAAATAAGAAACTATATATATATTACATGATATAATAATAAAAAGGTCACACAAAAGATATGAAAAAAAGACATAAAGGAATTTAAAGAAAGGATTACATGCATGGGCTCATAAAAAGGTAGAAGAAAAATGACATCAAAGAATAAATCTTAGAAAATAAGCAGGACTCCCACTGTGGGAATGAGGGAAGAAAGAATATTTTGAGCAGAGAAAATAAGATAACAAGAAGCCTCAAAATGGAAGAAGACAGCACATATTCAGAGAATATTAATCAGCTTAGCCAGAGTATAGGGGAATAATAGCAAACAAAACTGGAAAAACAGAACTGCTTAATCTCAGACTTGTCAATGACCTAAAGAAATCTGCTAAAAGGGACGCCTGGGTGGCTCAGTTGGTTAAGCGGCTGCCTTCGGCTCAGGTCATGATCCCAGTGTCCTGGGATCGAGTCCCGCGTTGGGCTCCTTGCAGGGCGGGGAGCCTGCTTCTCCCTCTGCCTCTGCCTGCTGCTCTGTCTGCCTCTGCTCGCTCACCCGCTCTCTCTCTCTGACAAATAAATAAATAAAATCTTAAAAAAAAAAAAAAAAGAAAAGAAATCTGCTAAAATGTAATACATAAACCCTATTACATCAATGCTAAAAAAAAAAAAGGGGGCTGGAGAAAACACACCTAGCATGGCAAAATAAGGACCTAAAATAAAAGTCTGATCCTCTATAATAGTAATGAGAACAACAGCAACAATAGTCAAAATCAACTCTTTCAAAAATCTAAAGATTTACCAAAGACTTGCAACAATCCAAAAAACATTTATTCAGGAAAAATAGCTGAATTTCAGTAAGCACAGAGAGCTTTACAACATTTTAATTTGCCCTATCCCCCTCTCTTCAACTCTATGGAAGCCCTGGAAATCAACAACCTGTAAACATGGTAGATGTGAACAACAGCACTCTAGTAGCTGCTTAACAGGGCAGAAGAGGTTAGGAGCCCCCCCCCCAGAACCACATGTCTGGATTTCCTTGTCTAGCAGCTCACTGGAAAAGCTTCATACTCAGGGCTTATATTCAGAGGATACCCTCCCCCCCACCACAGTGGGAACCATCCTGCCCCCAGGGCTTTTGTTAAAAATAACCAGAGACCTGGATGCCTCTGTGAGTTAAGCCTCTGCCTTCAGCTCAGATCATGATCTCAGGGTCCTGGGATCGAGCCCCGCATCCGGCTCTCAGCTCAGCGGGGAGTCTGCTTCCCCCATCTCTCTCTGCCTGCCTCTCTGCCTGCTTGTGATCTCTCTGTCTCTGTCAAATAAATAAAGAAAATCTTAAAAAAAAAAAAAAAACACCCAGAGACACTTGCTTAATGTCACAGCTGTTGGCAGTGACAAACAGTTAAGGCAAACAATACATTTCATCAAAAATCTTAAAAGGAAAAACTGAAGAATGAAAGGTACACAGAGGACTGAGAAAAGCTCTGAAGTATCTAGAAGGCATGCACATGCCCAGGAAAGACCTGGGAAGGCCTTAATCTAACATCTTTAGCTTGATATTCTATATAAGGCTATATTCTATATAAAGGCTAAGGCACAGTGTAAACTGCTGGTGCATGAAAGAAGCCACAACACACACACACACACACACACACACACACACACAGACAACCCCTCAGCAAAGGCTAGATGACTACAGGTTCAAGATAGTTAATGAAACGGTCCAATCATTTGCTGACCACTAAGCTCTAACCAAGTAGAGACTTCAGTGCTTACACAGGACAAAGAATAGAGAATTTAAAGAATTTATCCCCAAAAGTAATGAAACAAATGACAACAACAAACAGTGAGAGAGAGAGATGTGATTTCCAGAATAACCACATTATATTATTAAAAATGTCCATTTTCAACAAACCACTATGACACACACCCGAAAACCAAGAAAGTATTGTCCATACACAGACGTCAAAAAAAATAATAACAAAATCAGTCTGTAAAACTATCTCTAAGGAAGCTCTGATGTTGGACTTACTAGACAAAGACTTTAAATTAGATCATATAAATATGTTCAAGAAACTAAGATAGACCATATCCAAAGAATCAAAGGAAATTATGAAAATAATTTCTCACCAAAGAGAGAATATAAATAGGAATGAAAATTTATTTAAAGAAGAACCAAGAGGCACTTAGGTGGTTTAGTCAGTTAAGCCAAACTCTTAGTTTGGCTCAGTCTTGATCTCAGGGTGTTGAAATTGAGCCCCAAAGTCAGGCTCCATGCTTAAGGCTTTCTCTCCCTTGGGGGGCCTAGGTGGCTCAGTTGGTTAAGAGACTGACTCTTGATTTTGGCTCACATCACAACCTCAGGGCTGTGAGATCAAAGCCTATGTAGGACTCTGCACTCAGTAAAGAGTCTGCTTCTCTCTTCTCTCCCTCTGCTCCTCCTCCAGCTCATGCTCTCCAAAATAAATACATATTTAAAAAAAAACCTCTCGGGCGCCTGGGTGGCTCAGTGGGTTAAAACCTCTGCCTTCAGCTCAGATCATGATCCCAGGGTCCTGGGATCGAGCCCCACATCGGGCTCTCTGCTCAGCGGGGAGCCTGCTTCTCCCTCTTTCTCTGCTTGCCTCTCTGCCTATTTGTGCTGTCTATCAAATAAATAAATTAAAATTTTTTTAAAACTCTCTTTCTCGCCCTCTGCCCCTTCTTCCTGTTCTTGTTATCTCTAAAATAAATAAGTATTTTTTAAAAAATTTAAAAAATACATAAGAACCAAACAGAAATCCTAGAGCTGAAAAGTATAATTGAAATGAAAAATTCACTAAAGAGGCTCAACACCAGACTTAAGATAGAAGAATCACCAAACTTCAAGACAGATCAATGTTCCAGTCTAAAGAACAGAAACAAAAAAGAATGAAGAAAAATGACCTTGTGGAATACCATCAAGTATATCAAAATACATAAAACAGAAATTCTGGAAGGAGACAGAAGAAAAAAACAAATTTATATAAGTGGTTGAAATCTTAAGTTCAATGGAAATCATTAATCTAGACTTCCAAGGAACTACATAAACCTGAAGTAGGATAAGTCAAACAGATGTACACCTAGACACAATAAAATCAAGCTCAAAAGCCAAAGACAGGGGTGCCTGGGTGGCTCAGTGGGTTAAGCCTCTGCCTTCGGCTCAGGTCGTGATCCCAGGGTCCTGGGATCAAGCCCCGCATCAGGCTCTCTGCTCGGCGGGGAGTCTGCTTCCTCCTCTCTCTCTGCCTACTTGTGATCTCTGTCAAATAAATAAAATCTTTAAAAAAAAAAAAAAAAAAGCCAAAGACAGAGGAATGTGAAGGCACCAGGAAAAAAAATTAATCACATAAAATCCTCAACAAGATTAACAACTGACTTCTCAACAAAAACCACAGAAGCCAGACACAGTGGGAGACACAGTCACACCTAAGAGGACTGTCAATCAAGAATTCTATATCTAGCAAAACTATCCTTCAAAAATAAAGGAGAAATTAAGAAACCCCAATAAACAAACCAGAGAATTTATCACTTGGAGAGCTGTTGTACAGGAAACACAGGAAGCCCTTACTGCTAAAAAGTAAATAAAATCCACACGAAAAAATAAACAGCATCAAATAAAAATCACTACACAAATACAAAAGACAATGTAAAAATATTTGAGGGGCCACCTGGGTGGCTTAGTGAGTGCTTCAGTCTATCCCTGATCTCAGTGCTGTGAGTTCAAACTCTGTGTTGGACTCCACACTTGGTGTAGAGCCTACTTAAAAAGCAATGTTTGTTTAGAACACTTTTCCTACCTGAATTAAAGACACTTGCATAAAGCAATAATTATAAAACTGCAGTTCATGGGCTTTTAATGTAAAATATGTAATCTGGATGAGCTCAAAGGAAAAGAAATGAAAACAATTCTACTGAAGCAAAGTTCTACATACAATGCCTCTGAATGACACACTGTACCAGATGGACTTAACAGACATATTCAGAACATTTATCCTAAAACAGCAGAATACACATTCCTTTTTGTATACATGGAAAATTCTCCAGAATAGATCACATAACATAGGTCACAAAACAGGCCTCAACAACACAAAAAGACTAAAATCATACCATGAACCTTTTCTGACCACAACGCTATGAAATTAGAAGTCAACCACAAGAAAAAGTCTGGCAAGACCACAAGTACATGCAGGATAAACAACATGCTAGTAAAACAATGAATGGGTAAACCAGGAAGAAGAAATTAAAAAAAAAAAAAAAAAAAAAACACGGAAACAAATGAAAATTAAAATACAATAGTCCAAAACCTTTGGGATGCAGTAAAGGCAGTGCTAAGAGGGAAGTGTACATCAATACAGGTCTACCTCAAGAAGAAAAATCTCAAATAAACAACATAACCTTACACCTAAAGGAGCTAGAAAAAGAACAACAAATGAAGACTAAAGCCAGCAAAAAGAATGAAGTAATAAGGATTAGAGCAGAAATAAGTGATGTAGAAACTAAACTCACAATAGAACAGATTGATGAAACCAGGAGCCCGTTGTTTAAGAAAAAGTCTATAAAATTGATAAACCCTTGGCCAGACGTATCAAAAAGACAACAGAAAGGAGCCAAATAAATAAAATCACGAATGAAAGAAATCACAACCAATATAACAGAAATTCAAACAACTGTATAAGAATATTATAAAAATTACACACTAATGAACTGTACAACTTGGAAAAAATGGATAAAATTCTAAAAACCATATAAACTACCAAAACTAAAACAGGAAGAAATAGAAAACTTGAACAGACTGATAATCAGCAAAGAAATTGAATCAGTACTCAAAAAACTCCCAAGAAATAAAAGTCCAGGGCCAATGGCTTCACAGGTGAATTCTACCAAACATTTAAAGAAGAGTTCATACCTATTCTTCTCAAACTATTCCAAAAATTAGAAAAGAAAGAGAGGGAAAGAATCTCAAGCAGACTCCCCACTGAACACAGAGTCCAATGTAGGACTCAATCCCACAATCCTGACTGAGATCATGGTCTGAGCCAAAATCAAGAGAGACACTCAACTGACTGAGCCACCCAGGTGCCCTGATGAAAAAAATTTTTAAAGATTTTATTTATTTACTTGATAAAGAGAGAGAGAGAGCACAAGTAGGTGGGGGGGGGATAGAGAGAGAGCGGGGAGGCTGACACAGGGCTCGATCCCAGGGCCCCAGGACTATGACTTGAGCCAAAGGCAGATGCTTAACTGACTGAGCCACCCAGGCACTCCTTGATATAAGAACTCTTTTTTTTTTTTTTAGAACTCTTTTTTTTTTTTTAAGATTTTATTTATTTATTTGGGAGAGAGAAAGCAAGAGAGCACAAGCAGGGGAAGCAGCAGAGGGAGAGAGAAAAGCAAGCTCCCACTGAGCAGGGAGCCTGATGTGGGGCTCAATCCCAGGACCCTGGGATCATGGCCTGAGCCAAATGCAGGCTCTTAACCAAAAGCACCCCTGGATGTAAAATTTCTTAATAAAATACTAGCAAACTGAATCTAATATAACATTAAAAAAATCATTCACCAAATCAAGTGGGATTTATTCCTGAGCTGCCGGCATAGTTCAATATTCACAAATCAATCAATGTGATACATCATATTAATTTTAAAAAAGAGGTGAAGGACCATATAAAAATTTCAGTAGTTGCAGAAAAAACATCTGACACAGTACAGTATCTGTTGATGATAAACACCCTCAACAAAGTAGGTTTAGATGAAACATACCTCAACATAATAAGGGCCATATATGAAAAAAAAAAAAAAACATAGCTTATATAATCCTCAATGGGGATAAAACAGAGCTTTGTTCAGGAACAAGAGAGGGATGCCCACTCTCACCATTGTTATTTAACGTAGTGCTCCAAGACCTAGCCTCAGCAATCAGACAACAAAAAGAAATAAAGGGCATCCAAACTGGCTAAGAAGTAAAACTTTCACTATTTGCAGATGACATGATACTCTATACAGATACCTGAAAGACTCCACCCAAAAACTGCTGAAGAATGAATCATTAAAGTTGCAGGGTATAAAAATCAATGTACAGAAATTTGTTGCATTTCTATACGTCAATTATGAAGAAGCAGAAAGAGAAATTAAGGAATCAATCCCATTTACAATTACACCAAACACGGTAAGATACCCAGGAAAAAACTTAAACAAAGAGGTGAAAAACCTGTACTCTGAAAACTGTAAAACACTGATGAAAGAAATTGAAGATGACATCAAGAAGTGGAAAGACATTCCATGCTCACAGATTAGAAGGACAAATATTGTTAAAATGTCTATACTACCCAAAGCAATATAAAGCTTTAAGGCAATATTACCAAAATACCACAAACATTTTTCACAGAACTAGAATAATCCTAAAATTTGCATGGAACCATAAAACTCCTGAGTAGTCAAAGCAATCCTGAAAAAGAAAAGCAAACCTGAAGGTATCACAATTTCAGATTTCAGGTTATATTACAAGCTGTAGTGATCAAAAGAGTATGGTACTGCCACAAAAACAGACACATAAATCAATGGAACAAAATAAAAAATGCAAAAATGAACCCACAACTATATGGCCAATTAATCTTAAACAAAGCAGGAAAGAATACCCAATTAGAAAAAGACAGTCTCTTCAACAAATGGTGTTGAGAATACTGGAGAGCAGCATTTAAAAGACTGAAACTGGGGACGCCTGGGTGGCTCGCTTGGTTAAGCGGCTGCCTTCGGCTCGGGTCATGATCCCAGCGTCGTGGGATCGAGTCCCACATCCGGCTCCTTGCTCGGCAGGGAGCCTGCTTCTCCCTCTGCCTCTGTCTGCCTCTCTGTCTGCCTGTGCTCACTCTCTCTCTAACTAATGAATAAATAAAATCTTAAAAAAAAAAAAAAAAGACTGAAACTGGACCACTTGTCTACACCAAACACAAAAATAAATTCAAAATGGATTAAAGACCTAAATATAAGAATCGAAACCACAAAAATCCTAGAGTAGACAGGCAGCAACCTTTTTGACATCAGCCATAGCAACATTTTTCTAGATATGTCTCCTGAGGCAAAGGAAACGAAAGCAAAAATAAACTACAGGGACTTCATCAAAATAAGAAGCTTCTACAAAGTGAAGGAAACAGTCAACAAAACTAAAAGGCAACCTACAGAATGGGAGAAGATACTTGCAAATGACATATCCAATAAAGGGCTAGTATCCAAAATATACAAAGAATTTATAAAACTCAACACCTAAGAAATGAATAATCCAATTGAAAAATGGGCAGAAAACACAAATAGGCATTTTTCCAAAGGAGATATACAGACAGATGGCCCAATAGACACAGAAAAAGATGCTCAACGTCACTGATCGTCAGGGAAATACAAATCAAAACTACAATGAGTTATCAACTTACACCTGTTAGAATGACTAAAATAAAAAAAACAAGAAACAACAGGTGTTGGGAAGGATGTGGAAAAGAGGGAACCCTCTTGCACTATAGGCAGGAATGCAAACTAATACAGCCACTCTGGAAAACAGTATGGAATTTCCTCAAAAAAGATAAAAGCAGAACTGCCCTACAATCCAGCAATCATACTATCAGGCATTTACCCAAAGAATACAAAAATACTATTTTTTTAAAAGATTATTTATTTATTTATTTGACAGACAGAGATCACAAGTAGGCAGAGAGACAGGCAGAGAGAGGAGGAAGCAGGCTCCCCACTAAGCAGGGAGCCCGATGCAGGGCCTAATCCCAGGACCCCAGGATCATGACCTGAGCCGAAGGCAGAAGCTTTAACCCACTGAGCCACCCAGGCACCCCCAAAAATACTATTTTGAAAGGATACATGCACCCCAATGTTTATAGCAGCATTATCTATAAGAGCCAAATTATGGAAATAGCCCAAGTGTCCACTGACTGATGAACAGATAAGGAAGATGTGGGGTGTGTGTGTGTGTATACACACTACATATACATATAAAATATGTATAACAGAATATTACCCAGCCATCAAGAAGAATGAAATCTTCTATTTGCAATGATGTAGATGGACCTAGAGAGTATTATGTCAAGTGAAGTAAATCAGAGAAAGGCAAATACCATGATTTCATGCATATGTGGAATTTAAGAAATAAACGAGCAAAGAGAAAAAAAAAAGAGAGAGGGAGACAAAGAAAGAAAGAAACTGATGGTTACCTGAAAGGAGATAGGTATGGGGATAGGTTGAGTAGGTGATGGGGATTAAATCCCAACTGGAGAAAGGTGCCAAGATAATTCAGAGGAGGAAAGAATAGTTTTTTTTCAGGGGTGCCTGGGTGGCTTAATTGGTTAAGCATCTGCCTTCAGCTCAGGTCATGATTGTGGGGTCCTGGGATAGAACCCGCATCAGGCTCCCTGCTCAGCAGGTTGCCTCCTTCTCCCTCTCCCTCTGCTGCTCCCCCTGCTTGTACTCATTCTCCCTGCCAAATAAATAAATAAATAAAATCTTTTAAAAATTTTTTAAAAAGAATAGGTTTTTCAACACATGATGCTGAGATAACTGAATATCTAAAGCAAAAACATGAAGTTGGACCACTATCTCACACTACATACAAAATTCACAAATAAGATCAAAAACCTAAATATAAGAGCTGAAGCTCTTGAAACATATGAAACATAAGATTAAGTCTTCATGACCCTGAATCAGGCAATGGTCTGTGGCAATACAGATGGAGGCAATAATTATGAAGACTAAAGTGTTCATAAAGGGGGTGCCTGACTGGCTCAGCTCGTGGAACATGACTTTTGGGGTTGTGAATTCAAGCCCCATGTCAGGCATGGAGCATACTGAAAACAACAACAACAAAAATGAAACCTAAAGCACAAGCAACAAAAGAAAAAAATTAATAAATTGAAGTTCACAAAAATTAAAAACCTTTGTGCTTGAAAGGACACCATCAAGAAAGTGAAATGACACTCACAGAATGGAACATTTGTATTTGCAAATTATACAGCTGATTCAGTATCCAGACTATATAAAGACATCTTACAACAATAAAAAGACTACTTAATTTTAAAATAGTCAAATGAACAGAAATTTCTCTCAATACACATACAGAGCCAAAAAGCACATGAAAATATGCTCAACATTATTATCTACAAGCAAAATGCAATCAAAACCACAAAATATTACTTCATCCCATTAGGATGGCTAGAATCAAAGGGTCAGATAACAATAAGTGTTAGCGAGGATGCTAAGTAATTGCAGCCTTTATAAATTGCTGGCAGAAATATGAAATGGGGCAACCACTTTGGAAAACAATCTGGCAATTCCTCTAAATGTTGGATTTAGTGTTCTAGAATTACCATATGACCAGCAATTCATGTCCACACAAAAACTTGAGCTCAAATGTTCAAAGCAGCATTATTCATAGTAGCGAAAAAGTGGAAACAATCTATAAACACCCATCAACTGATTAATGGATAAGTCAAAAGCATTATGTCTGGGCACCTGGGTGGCACAGTTGCTTCAATGTCTGCCTTTGGCTCAGGTCATGATCCCAGGGTCTTGGTATCAAAACCTGCCCCGGGTTCCCTGTTCCACGGGGAGCCTGCTTCTCCTGCCTCTGCCTCTCTCTCACTGTCTCTCTGACTCTCATGAATAAATAAATTTTTAAAAATCTTTTTTAAAAAGCATTATGTCTATAAAATAGTATTAAAATAATATAATAATATATGGGGCACCTGGGTGGCTCAGTGGGTTAAAGCCTCTGCCTTCAGCTCAGGTCGTGATCCCAGGGTCCTGGGATGGAGCCCCACATCGGACTCTCTCTGTTCAGCAGGGAGCCTGCTTCCCCCTCTCTCTCTGCCTGTCTCTCTGCCTACTTGTGATCTCTCTCTGTGTCAAGTAAATAAAAAAATGAAATCTTAAAAAATAATAGTGAAATAACAATATAGAATAATATTATTATTAAAATATTACTCAGCAATACAAAAAACCAAAATACTGGTACATTCAACAACATGGAAGAACACTGGAAATACTATGCTAAGCGAAAGAAACCAGTAACCAGTAACATGAAATGTTTAGAACAGGCAAATCTACAGGACAGAAAACAGATCAGTAGTTGCCCAGAGATAAAGTGGGACAGCTGGGAGTGACAGGTAAGGAGTGTGCATTTACTTTGCGGGGTAACGAAAATGTTCTAAAATTGATTGTAATGATGCATGCACAGCTCTGTAAATACACTAAAAAATTTCATATCTAAAATGGGCAAATGTATGGTATGTGACTTATAACTCAATAAAACTGTTACCAAAAAAAGGGGAGGCTGGGACCTACACACTAAACCTCTTGGGGTGACTGCTTACTATAACCAAAGATTTAAATAGGATCCACAGTCTCCAAACAAAATATCAAAAATGTCTAGGAAAAAATCAGAAGTCAATCATCATACCAAGAACCAAGAATAAAAAAGACAATTAACATATACTAATTCCACACATGAGTCAAATGTCAGAATTACCTGACAAGGATTTTTTTTAACAATTTTATTTATTTATTTGACAGAGATCACAAGTAGGCAGAGAGGGACGCCTGGGTGGCTCAGTTGGTTAAGCAGCTGCCTTCGGCTCAGGTCATGATCCCAGCATCCTGGGATCGAGTCCCGGGATCAGGCTCCCTGCTCACTGGGGAGCCTGCTTCTCCCTCTCCCTCTGCCTGCCGCTCTGCCTACCTGGGCTCTCTCCCACTCGTCAAATAAATAAATAAAATCTTTAAAAAATAAAAATAAAAAGGAACCATCAACCACAAATTCTATAAAAAAAACTGACAAAAATATTAAAAAAACTAAAGAACACAAGAAGACAACTCTACAGTTTATATCTTAGTTCTAATTTATTATAAAGGATATGGTACCATTATATGAGCAATTATAGGTTCTTCCTATAACAGTAATTAAATATTTGGGAATTACAAATATCCCCCTCACCAAAACCAACAAGATTCATATATGTAGATGGCTTAATGCATATTCCATACTTTCTTAATTCTCTTAAAAAGAAATAGTTCTGCCAATGTTCAAGATCTTTTATCAATCTGACAGGTTTTGTTCTACTTGAAAATTCCAAAGCTTGTAAGTCTAAAATCAGAACTATTTGTTTAAAAAAGATGGAAGATACGTATGTCTCAACCATCCATAAAGTCGACTTTAAATAGCATCTACTGAAGTGGAGGTCTGAATGAACTTCTATAATCATGCAACAGCTTAGCCATATTAAAAGCCAAATCATAAGGGCAAATTTTATCTTAATCCAATCTAATTTATAACAAGTGTGTTTTTTTAAACAAGAATGACTATCCAAGTATGACTAGTGACCTGTTAATCAGCCAAGAAACAGATGGTCATCTTGCAAAACTGTGAATTCAAGATCTGTTCTACATTATTTACCAAGTGATTCATTCAACTAATTTTTATCAAGTTTTTAAAATATACTAAGTACTGTACAAGGCAGTGACAAAAAAATAAGGTATTATAATATTGGGATGCAAGAATTATCATAGAATAGAAACTAGGTCTTCATCCCTGGCTCCCGACCCAAAGCTCCTAAAACCCTTGGAATTTCTTGATGGGTGAGAGGATCATCTTTTGTTATTCATAATAAACCCTTTGAACCCTCTCTTGGAGGATGGAGGCTGGATGCCAGAAGAACCAATCCCTGACCTCAGGATGGAGGAAAATGGCTGCGGATTGAGTTTGTCACTATCAACCAATGATTATGCCTACACAATGAAGCCTCCATTAAAACCCTAACTGAAGGGATTCAGAGAGCTTCTGGGTTGGTGAATACATGGGGATGCCAGGAGGATGGTGCCCCCAGGGAAAGCAAGGAAGCTCAGGGAAGCTCCATGCCCCTTCCCACATACTCTCCCCTAGGCATCTCTTCCATTTGCTGTTCCAGAGTTATAATAAGCAGGGAACGGTTAAGTAAAGAGCTTTCCGGAGTTCTGTGAGTCATTACAGCAAATTATTGACTTGAGGAGTGGGTTGTGGAAAGCCCCAATTTATAGCCAGTTGGTCAAAAGTACAGGTCAGAACACAGGACTTGCAACTGGCATAGCAGTGGGGTCTGGAGGAGGTGGGCGGGGCTGTTCTTCATCTGTGGGGTCTGCACCTACTCCAGATAGGTGGTGTCATAACTGGGTTAAACTGGAGGACACCCAGTAGGTGTCTGGACAGTTGGAGAACTGTAAGGGGAAAGCCCACATGTTTGCTGTCAGAAGGGTGGTGGGCAGTGCAGAAGAAGTAACATACGTGGTCCCAGACCTCAAGGAATTCCTAGTCCTGACACAAATTGGCCCTCGAGAAATAATTTAAATAAAATGGTATGTACTTTAACAGGTACACGTACCAAGTACCAGGAAAGTAAGCAACTAACCATGCCAACAAGATAACATTTATCCTAATTTTTAAATGAGTTAAATACCATAATTCCTCAGGGTTCTATCAGTCCCTCCTCAAGCTCTCAGCCCAGTTCTCAGCCCTAGCTGCATTTTACCATCACATAGGGAGCATGCTTTCAATTTTTTTTTTTCAAAGATTTATTTGAGAGAGAGAAGGAGAGACAGAATGCGTGGACAGGGTAAAGAGGAGAGGAGGCGACTCCCCACTGAGTAGGAAGCCCAACATGGGGCTCCATCCCAGGACCCCAAGATCATGACGGGAGCTGATGGCAGACACTTAACCGACTGAGTCACCCAAGGAGTGCCCAAGGAAACATTTTTTAAATGACAAGGTCTGGCACCGCACCAAACCAATTGAATCAGTCTGTGTGGAAGCCTTCATCCCCTCATCCTTAACCTTTAAAGGCTCCCTAAGGTGGTTTTAAAGTAGTGCCTGGTTAAACGAAGGAAGGAGGGAGAGAAGGAAGGGAGGACGGGAGGGGCGATGCTGGGGTTGGACATGACCATCTCTGCTCAGGAAAAACTTAACCCAGGCCTCAACCAATCTTCTGGCAGTGAGGAGAGAAAGAAAAAGATTTCAGGTAGAAAAAATATGAGCAATGACAGACTTACTGTAAGGAGAGAAGAAGATTCTAGTTTCTAGGGTGAAGGCCTAGAAGAGATCAAGGAGTGTTCATGCATACTTGAGGGGGCTATGTGAGTAGAGAGAAGGGAAAGAGAAAACTAACCAAGTCTGGAGTACTCAGTATCCAAGTTTGGTTGTCCAAAGATACATGAAAATAAAGAACACTTGAAACTCAAGAAAAATGGGGACCGAATACACATCTTAGAAAACCCTAAATATACAGGTACTATTTGAAGCCATGGGAGGAAGTATAATCACACAAGGGAATCAGAGAACAGAAAAAAGAACCAAAACTGCAGCTCTAAGGAAGACCACATTAACCAGAGAAAATAAAAGAGGGAGGCATCAAAAGAAGACTTTGTTTTTGTTCTGGAAGACGTAAACCTGACCACGTACACAGAATGAGAAAAAATGAGAATCGAGAGGACATCAAAGCAAGGAGCACACATCTTCTGACGGAAGGAAAGGAGATCAGAAATCAGACAGACGCAGAAAAATGACAGACCCTTACCCCTTCAGGGCTAGAGACCACCTATTTCTTCTGTGAATTTTCTGCTTATTGTGAAAAAAGCAATGAAGAAACATCAAGAGTAGGACAAAGAGGAGAGTGACAAAAGTCTGTAAAAAGCCCTTCAGGTTTTAGTGCATAAGAACGTCCTAGGAGGCGAATCAAAGGGTCTCCCGGCAGGAAAGTCAGGCTCCACTAGTGACTTTCTCCGGGCCGCTCTGCAGATCTAGGAGAAAAAGCAGCCGTTGCAGTCACCCTGGCTTGTAGACCGTTAAAACACACGTGGCAAGAGTGGGTTCACGCCAGCGACCCCGCTTTCAGCACTGCGAAAAGCCAAATTTATTTCGCTTTAAAAAAAATGCAGCCGCTCGCTCTGCTCGCCAGAACGCGTGGGGACAGGCGGAGGCGAGCGCGGCCCCCGCGCACAGAACCTGCTGGAACTCTCACTCCCGAGCGCCGGGGATCCCTGCAGGCCGATCCCGGGAACGATGCACCGGTCCCGCAGGCTCTTCGGCAGGCAAACGCCCGGCGGCCCGGCCCACCCCGCGCGGCGGTGAGCAGCGACGCGGCCGGTCCGCGGCGCCGCAGGGCGGGGTGGGGGGTCGGGGAACACTCACCCGGTGCAGCTCCGCAGGAGCCCTTTACAAAGCCAAGAGAACAGGACGACATCGGACCCCCAAACCCGCTGAGTGAGTTCACTGAGTAAAAACGGGCCACTTAACCCGTGTCCCCCACTCGGGAGCGCGACAACGTGCCCGGCCGGCTCCCTGCCGCCCTCCCCACGGCGGGTCCGGCCCCGCTGGCCCCGGACCGAGCCGCAGGCCGGGAGGAGCAGCCGGCGACCGCGCACAGGCCCCCGCGCGCCAGGCGCCTCCGGGAGACACGGCCCGCGCCATTCCAAACGCAGACGGGCCCCCGGGGCGCGCCGGGCCGTCCGCGGGTTTGCGTGAAGGGGAAGAAGTGCCTGCCGACCGCGGGCGGGGAAGAGGCGCACCGGGACAGGGAGGCGGCGGGGAGCGAGCGGGCCAAACCCCGGGACGTGGGGGCGGGGGCGACGAAAGGTGCGGAGGATGCGGCTCGAGGGGCAGGGATGCGGGCGATCTGCGGGGAAGCCCGGGCACAGCGCGGGCAGCCGTCCGCTCCGACGCCCGCGGGATGGGCTGCCGGGGCTGGGGACCCTCGCCGGCGCCGAGGAAGGGGAGGGGACGGAGCCGACGGGCAGGCAAGAGCGGGGAGGCGGCTCGCGCCGTGGCGGCCGAGCGCAGGCCGGGAAACGCAGGCGCGCGGGAAGGGGCGCGGCCGTGGGCGCACAGCCGGCCGGGCGAGGGGCGAGGGGCGCCGCGCTCGGGGGCGGGGCTGCACAGCTGCCGCGGGGCGGACTAGGGGACGTGCGCGCAGGAGGGCACGCGGGCCGAGGGATGCCGGGACGGAGTGGGCCGGGCCCGGAGCCAGGTGGGCGGCAGGGCCGGGGCCGGGGCGGCGCTCCCAGCCGGGCCGCGGCCAGCGCGGAGCCCCTTACCTGGGACGAGTGAGGAGCCGCCGCGCCGCCTCCCCAGCATCCTGCGCTCAGCCGCTGCTCCCAGTGCTCTGGGCGGGGGCCATTCCGCCCGCCCCGGGAGCCCGCCCTCACCGCCAGGCGCCAGCGGCAGCCAGTCCGGCCCGGCCCCGCGGAGCAGCGCCGACGCGACCCGCGCCCGCGGCCGCCTCAGCAGCGACTCCCGCCGTCGCCGCCTCAGCGCCGGCCGCCAGCCTCGCGGGCGGGCCCGGGGTCACACGGATGCAGCGATTGGCTGTTGCTCGCCCGGCCCGGCCGATGTGTCGGCTCCTCTGATTGGTGGTGCTCGCTAGCTGCCGGCCGCGGGCGGCGGCACTCGACACCGCACCGGCTGCGGCGCGCGTTAAGGGGCGGGAGGGGTCTGACGTCGCGGCGGGAGGGCGTGTCTGCGTCCCTGCGCGTGCGCGCCCCCCGCCCAGCCCGGGAGCGGCCACCTGCCGGGAGTGCGCGTTCCCCTGGCGACGGCGCGTCTGCCCTCGCTGGCGGGAGCCGGGCTGGGGGCGCGGTCCACGGCGCCGCCTCCCCGCGCGGGCAGCGCTCGTCCGGGAAAGCCGGGCGCGCTCCGGGAAACGGAGCTCCTCCGGGGAGCGTGGCCTCGAGGAGCACCTGCCCGGCCGCTGCGGGCGGAGCTTCGCCCTCCGGAGGAGCTCGGAGCCGCCGCAGTCACGCCGCGCTGCCTCCCGCAGCGACGGTGCGAGCGCCGCCCGCCAGTGGACTGCGTGTGCCCCCCGTGAGGCTTCGGCCGCCTCAGCCCGCGCCGCGTGGACACAGCACGCGCCGCAGCGAATCTCGAAGGTCAGCGGTGCGAATTCCCTGTGGGCCGCACGGGGTTGTTCCCGCCGACGGAACGAGATGGGCAGTGTCCGGGGAGCCCCGCACCAGAATGCCGCCGGGTGCCCGCGCGCCCTGCAGGTCGGGGGCGGCGCGGAAGCCCGTGCGCATGGGGCGGCGGTGCCCGCAGGGCGCGAGCGCAAAGGGACGGGAACACTGAAAACATGGCACTAAAAAGAGTCTCCAAAGACGCTACTGTGTAAGCCCATTTATGTAAAATGTTCGAAAGAGGCAAATCCATAGAGACAGCAAGTGGACTAGTAAATGCCTTGGGCTGAGGGGCTCGCGGAAAGTGGGAAGTGACTGCTAATGCATATGGGGTTCCCTTTAGGGGTGACTGATGAAAATGTCCTAAAATTGATTGTGTGATGGTTACACGATTTTGTGCATATATTAAAAACCACTGGATTGCGTACTTCAAATAAGGGAATTGTATGGCATATGAGGTATAGCTCAATAAAGCTGTTACTGTTCTTTTAAGATTTTACTTTTAAGTAATCTCTACACCAGCATGGGCTCGAACTCACAACCCCGAGATCCAGAGTCACATGCTCTACCAATGAGCCAGCCAGGTGCCCCAAAATACTTTTATCTTTTCAAATAAGAGAGATAACAAACCTCTGAAAGCCCCTGGCTCTGGTGCCTCTCTAAGAACAAGAGGCCAGTATATATCTAACTTTGATTTTTCTTTATTCAGTTAGCAAAATCTTGTAAGCAATATGATCTGAGAAAATTTAAACAAATACCCAGCATGATAAATTTCTTTGGAACGTCTAAATCAAATGAAGAAGATGGTCTGATTTGTCCCAAGCTGCTCTGGGGCAGAAGAAATGGACCACTAGGATCACAAAGCTCATCAAAAGAAAATGAGCAAGATCAGCAGGCCTAGAGCAAGAGGAAGGGAAGGAAGGAGATAGCTCTACAAAGTGATTATAGAAAGATCTGAGGCTGCCCCCAAAGCCATTCAACTGGTCTTTTAATGTTGAGGGCTATGTCCCATTCCACTTCCTGCATTCCAGACTCAGGAAAAATGCTCACTGGGACCTGAAACCCTGCCAGCCCCTCTCAGAATTGGAACTGACGTGCTCTTCTTACTGCCCGCAAAATACTTCATCCTACTACAAGACCTGAAAACAACTGAGTACCCAGGTGAGGGGCTGGAGCATGTGTCTCACCTAGTAAACCATGAGAGCAAGTCCCAGATGTGGGGGATCCAGGAAGAAGAGAGGACACAAATCAATTCGGTGGAGTCTGGCAGGGAGGTGGGCCCCCTGCCTGTCACATGGCAGGATGTCTCCCAGAGCAGGACAGCTTTAGGTCCCAGGGGCCACACTGTGAAAGGCGTCCAGAAGCAAGGAGCTGCTTGAAGCGAAGCAAAGCCTCTGAGACATTTGGGAAAAATGTTTTCTGCTTTCTAAATCTACCCCCAACCCATACAGTATATGTTAAGAAAAAAGACTCCAAAATACACTCGTAAGTGAAAAGAACAAAGTTAAAAACAGTGTATATCATTTACCTGTCTGCATTTTTGTGAGAACACTCTCCCACCCACCCACACACACGTGCTTGTGGTTCTGAGAAGGGATCTCTGGAAGGATGCACCGTGAACTGGAGCAGTGGCTGATGCTGGATGTAAAACCGAAGAGCTTGGGGACAGGAGTGGGAAAGAGACTTATTTTTTTGCTATATCTACATATTCAGGCACTTTTTGAAAGTACTTGGCTTACCCGTTTAAAACAAATTCAGAATTAAAAAAACAAGCCCTCTCTTCTGCGAAACTCACCATTCAAGCCTCTATGAACCCCTCTACCTGACATGTATGGGGCTCTGTGTGATTTAACAAGCCACCTATTCAGGATACAGAGTGTGAGCGTGGCATTTTTCCCTCTCCAGCCTTACCTCTTCCAGGTGATCTGCTGAGGCTCAGATAACCTCACTGAGGCACAGACAGGTTTATCCCCGGAGCCATCAACGGGCAATTCAAAGGACTCGGGGCGTGTTTCCTCCAAACAGCCTAGGCAGCCCCCACAGGCCCAAGAAAAGAGGAGTGGACAAGCAGGTTGCTGACACCCAGGGACAGCCTGGAAGCCACTGCCCCCTAAAGCCAGCCTCGCACAGCTCCCACCTCGGGATTCGTCTCCCAGGAAGGCCTGGCCCAGGGTAAGGACCACAGTATTTCACCTCCTGGAAGGAAAGTCCGGTCAACACACCGAGGAACGTTCTGGCTTGGAGGAGAACTAAGGAGGCAGCACAGCCTCCACTGCTTTTACCTGGAGGGTGGGTTGGCTCTGATTTGGGTTTTGGTGCAGCAGATCTCCTTTCACGGCATCGCCATTCCAGAACATGGCGTGGACCGAGGGTGGCGGCAGAGGCGAGCGGGGGAAGTGGGGGAGGCCTCGGATATGGGGAAGAGAGTCCTGCCAGTCCTACTTTTTCATGTGTATCCTCTGTTCCAGTCCGAGGGAGCTGGAAAGGAGAGTCGGGAGCAGGGGGCTTGGAAACGGAAAGTGGAGAAGACAGGTCATGTTTGCCAGTGGAGGAGCAGAGATCTTTCAGAGAGCACGGACGTGGCTGCGGGCAAAGCGTGGGAAGTGGAGAAGTGGGGACAGAGGCAGGTCTCAAGGCAAAGGGCAGAAACGGTAATGACAGAAGGTGATTGTGTCTGCCCGGCCCTCTGTCCTGCCCTCAGCGCAGGGCCTAGTGTGCATCAAGTGAGTGGATGAATGAATGAAGAGAGATAGAAATGGCCACAGCTGCAGCTGTCAGGAAAGGCCACCAAGGCAAAGCAAAGGGACGTGGGGAAGGGAACTGAAAGGCAGTCGGGGTCCTGCGTAGGATGGCAGAGAGACAGGGTGAGGGCTCCAGAGGCAAAGATCCTTGTTGGGGAATTGAGGGGCAAGTTAAATTTTGGCCCAACCTAAAGTGACCCCCAAGTCCTGGCTGACGTAGGACAAAATGAGACACTTACCTACAAATAGCATCAAAGTCCCAGGTGACACCTCACAGTGCTCTTGAAGCTCGTGGGATAGAGGGATTTGAGACAGAAAGAAAATGGTGATATAATTTAAAGAAAAGGAAAAGAAAAGAGCATGCCTCCGCACTTTCCCCACCCCTGGATCCAGGAAAAGTGGCCAGGTCAGGCCCCTCAGCCACATCAGCATTTTAAAATGAAAATCCAGCCTAGCCTATGAGCAGGCATTTTCCAAATGGCTACAGAATTCCTGCACCTTCCAAAAATACCTCTTCGTGGAACTCCTGCCAGGGAGCGAGGGCCACATGCCCAGGCTGGAACCAACCAGTCGGGCTTTCTGAGCCTGGGAGCTCCCACCCACACGGTCTGCAGTCCCTAGATGCAGGAAATGCCCACTGCTCCACAGGTAAACCCAGCCAGACAGCTATGGGTGCTGAGCTCAAGACTGGGAGCAAGGCATCCTCTAGCTCTACTTGCAACAGAAAAGATTACGTGACTCCCGGGAGTGGTTTTCAGACCTAGCTCTGCCTATAACCCCCCTGTACAGCTTTGCAAACTAGACCCCAAGCCTCTCGTGGGTTATATGGAGCAGAAGCTCTGAAAGAAGGGTCACCCCGATCACAGGGCCAGGGGTCAGGGTGGGGCGACAGCAACTAAAGTAGTGACTGGGAGGTGGTGCAAGGGGGACTAGAGAGAGGCTAGTCGGTGTTTCCTGACCTGGAAATTACCCAGTTTGTTCACTTCATGAAAACTCATCAAACTATGTCACATGTACACTTTTCCATATATTTGTTACACTTCATTTTTCAAAAAGTTCCAAGCTAAATTCTGCTCTCCTACCAGGTTTGAAGACCGCCGAGTCAGAGGTCCAGGGTGAGGGTCTTAGGTTACATCAGAGAAGCCGAGTGCTTGGGCTGTATGTTGGACTAGCTACAAGGGCTGACTCTACTCTCAGGCAAGTCTCTGACTTTCAAGGCAAAGAAGCTCTGGGGAAGGGGGTGAGCGGGCAGGTGGGAGGTGCTCCAGGGAACAGCTGTCTTGTGCTCACAGATGCTCGCGACTTGTCCTGCAGCCTGCCTCTTGGACAGGGCTTGCTAGGCCCTCTGGGACCCAGATCAAGAGGTCTATTTTCACCTACGGCTTTGATTTTCCTTCCCTGGTTAAAGAGGCTGCAGAAGCTACCAGCTTCTGGTTATCCTCCTCCGTCCCTTTTCCAAAGCCATCAGCTTCTTAGAAGGATATGCTACTTCCCACAGGATCTGGGGGATTCAAGCCCATTGACTAATGTCTTCCACCAGGCATGAGGTGCTGAAGACACAGCAATGAGCAAATCGGCCCCTATGGTCCTTACTGGGTTTATATTTTAATGTAGAGCCTGGCATTTAATTACATGTGAAGGAGGTTGGGAAACACCACCCCAAAATCTATCATTGTAGCTTAAGGATTATTTTGAGTTGAAGGCAATTAAGAACAGAAAACACGGGGGAAAAAAGAGAGAGGGGGATGCCTGGGTGGTTCAGTGGGTTAAAGCCTCTGCCTTCGGCTCAGGTCATGATCCCGGGGTCCTGGCATCGAGCCCCGCATTGGGCTCCCTGCTCAGTGGGGAGCCTGCTTCCCGCCCCCCGGCCCTGCCTGCCTCTCTGCCTACTTGTGATCTCTGTCAAATAAATAAATAAAAACCTTAAAAAAAGAGAGATAGAGGGAGAAAAAGAAAACACAAGTTCTTTGTCCTCTTCCTTTCTGCAGTAAACAGGACATAAATTTCCCTTCTGCAAGGGAGATTTCTATTTGTAAAGATGCTCCCCCTCTTACCAGGAAGAGAACAACTTGGAGAGAACTGATCACCTCATCGTCAGTTGGTCTGTATAACAACCCTTACTCAATCACCCTTATCTTCCACTAGTTTCCTGTACATACTTAACACACTTTGCTGTCCCTAGAAACCCGAATCCTCCATCTTTCCCTGATGAAGTTAAGAATATAAGCCTTTCGAGGCACCTGGGTGGCTCAGTCCATTTAGCCTCTGCCTTTGGCTCAGGTCATGATCCCAGAGACCCAGGATCGGAATCACGCCGCACATGGGGCTCCCCACTCAGCAGGGAGTCTGCTTCTCCCTCTGCCCCTCCTCCTGCTCATGTGCTCGATCGCTCTCTCTCTCTCAAATAAATAAATATAGTGTTTTCATTTTTTTTAAGATTTTAAGTCTTTCAGGGGCTGCTCCCTTGCCCATCACACAGTGCAATGCACATCTGTGGGGAACTTGGTGCTAAACCGTGCACTGAGGACTGCTTCTGAGTCAGGGTTTCCTACGTGGCAGAGCAGCTCCCTCCCTGTGATCTGCTGAAAGTCAGCCCTCATCACAAGGGCGTGTAAAAAACAAAACAAACAACAGGAAAAGAAAATAAGAACATAAGCCTTTCAGCCTATGGAATGGGAGAAGATATTTGCAGATGACATATCTGATAAAGGGCTAGTATCCTAAATCTATAAAGAACCCATCAAACTCAACACCCAAAAAACAAATAATCCAGTTAAGAAATGGGCAGAAGATATGAATAGACATTTTCCCAAGAAGACATACAAATGGCCAACAGACACATGAAAAGATGTTCTGCATCACTCATGTTTGGGGAAATACAAGACAAATCATGATGAGATCCCACCTCACACCTGTCAGAACGGCTAAAACTAACAACATAGGAAACAACAGGTGTTGCGAGGATGTGGAGAAAGGGGAATCCTCCTGCACTGTTGGTGGGAATGCAAGCCGGTGCAGCCACTCTGGAGAACAGTGTGGAAGTTCATGCCTGAGAAAGTTAAAAACAGAACTGCCCTACAATTCAGCAGTTGCACTACAGCAGTATTTACCCAAAGGACACAAAAATACTGATTCAAGGGGACATATGCACCCTGAGTTTATAGCAGCTTTATCAACATGGAAAAAGCCCAGATGTCTATTGACAGATGAATGGATAAAGAAGATGTGGTATATATATACAATGGAATACTATGCAGCCATCAAAAAGAATGACATCTTGCCATTTGCAACAATGTAGATGGTGCTGGGGTGTATTGTGCTAAGTGAATTAAGTTAGAGAAAGACAAAGACCATACGATTTCCCTCGTAGGTGGAATTAAAGAAACAAAACAGGTGAATATAGGAGAAAGAAAGAAAAAAAAAGGGGAGGCATAGCATAAGGGACTCTTAATTACAGAGAACAAACTGAAGGTTGCTGGAGGGAAGGTAGGTGGGGATTGGTTAAATGGGGGATGGGCACTAAGGAGGGCATTTACGGTGTCAGCACAGGGTGTTGTAGGTAAATGATGAGTCACTAAATTCCACTCCTGAGACTCATATTGCAGAAGCACTCAAGACAACGAAGACTCGCTCACCGCTCACTGTGCCCAGGTCGCCACGTCTGATCCTTCGCTCATACACATTCTTCCACCTGCCCTGACCCCAGTCCAGCTCAGCTGTGAAAATTCAGCCAACCTCCAACCACCCTGCAGAGGTCAGCTCCACCGGAAGTGTCTCATCTCTGTGACTCTCCTGACTTGGGCCCCGCTTTAGTCTTCCTGCTCTGCATTCTTGTTCTCTGTGTATTTGTCCGGTTCTCCCTCGCCCTCTGCAGGTAGGACGGGGCTGGTATTTGCTGCACATTCTCTGCAGCACCCAACACCATCCTGGGCGCACGGAGACCTTCGAAAGTTTGTTGAGATGGATTAAACTGAATGATGGGACAGAGTTCCCCTAAGAATCGTCAATTCACTTTGCTCTAAGTCACAGACAAAATTCACAGACAAAAAACTCTGTTGGTTTTTTTTTTTAACTTTATTTTGAAATTTTTTAAACATAGGGGAGCCTGGGTCACTCAGTCAGTTAAATGTCTGCCTTCCCCTCAGGTCATGATCCCAGAGTCTTGGGATTGAGTCCTGCATTGGCGTCCCTGCTCAGTGGGGAGCCTGCTTCTCCCTCTCCCCCTGCTCCTGCTTGTGTTCTCTCTCTCTCTCTCCCTCACAAAAATAAGTAAATAAAATATTTTTTAAAAAGAAATATTTTAAACATAGAAAAAATTGGTGAGAATAATACAGTTAAGTCCAGTATAAATATTGTTCACCAAGTGCCCAACAGTTGATGTACCAATTGTTAACATTTGCTACATTTGTTTGACATCTGTCTCTATATAATTATCTGTCGTAATATTATCTGTCATTATATAATAATATATGATATTATTATTGTTCTTGAACCATTTGATAATAAATTACAGACATTGTGCCTTTTTAAATTTTTTTTATTTTTTTAAATTTTTTATATATTTTTTAAAGATTTTATTTATTTATTTGTCAGATAGAAAGCGCAGGAGCGAGCTCAGGCAGACAGAGAGGCAGGCAGAGGCAGAGGGAGAAGCAGGCTCACTGCTGAGCAAGGAGCCCGATGCGGGACTCGATCCCAGGATGCTGGGACCATGACCTGAGCCGAAGGCAGCTGCTTAACCAACTGAGCCACCCAGGCGACCCAACATTGTGCCTTTTTTTAAAAAGACTATTCATTTATGTGACAGAAAGAGCCAGAGAACACAAGTTGGGGGAGTGGCAGGCAGAGGAGAGGGAGAAGCAGACGCCCCACTGGGCAGGGAGCCCGCCGTCGAGCTAGATCCCACGACCCTGGGATCAGGACCTGAGCCAAAGGCAAACGCTTAACAGACTGAGCCATCCAAGGTGCCCTGGGCACTGTATCTTACGTTCCTTTTTACTTCATAGGTATCTCCTAAAAACAAAGACATTCTCTTATTCAGTGACCCAGTGAAGGAACTTTATCGAATTTATGTAATATACCATCCACGTTCACAGTTTTGAATCATCGCAGTTATGTCCTTCTTGAAAGAGGATTTCAACAACCCCACTGTCACCTCAGTCTATAATTTCCAATTAAGTTGTTCTTTCCAGCTAGCTCTGAACTCAGCAGAAGGGCCTGCAGGCGAAGCATCCCCTGGTGCAAGTGCAACTGCCCTGCGCCGGCCAGACCCCACCTGACTGACCCCGAGACAGTGGTGACCTTTACGGCCCGCCTGCAGGTGTCCTCCGACCTTTGTCGCACATTTTCCTTGTAGAAACCTGGAAGTGTCTTTGGTGCTTTGGCGAGGGTCTTTTTTTTTTCTTAGATTTTTTTATTTCATTTATTTGACAGACAGAGAAAGAGACACAGCGAGAGAGGGAGCACACGCGGGCGAGTGGGAGAGGGAGAAGCAGGCTCCCCTCGCGGAGCAGGGAGCCCGATGCGGGGCTGGATCCCAGGACGCTGGGATCATGACCTGAGCTGAAGGCGGACGCTTAATGGCTGAGCCCCCCAGGAGCCCCCGGAGACGGCCTTGAGATGTCAGGCTGCCGTCTTCCCGGAGTCGGCGCCACTGAAATAAAGCCCTCCTGGCTTCGCTGCCCTTCGTCTCCCTGTCCTTGGATTCCATCAGCCCGGAGAGGCCGAACCCACCCTTGTGCCCGGGCTCCACACACGGCGAGACTTTCCATCTAAGCGGCTGCTGCAATCCTGTCTCTGGAGGCCTACGACATTTACCTTTACAAGTAGCCTTCAACCTGCGTTTCTCCGCCGCTGCGCGGGGCAGGGACACCCCAAAAGGGACGCGCCGCCACAGCAGGAGGCACACGAGGTCGCTTCACTCGCGGGCGATGCCAACTTCTAGTTAAGGCAGGATCCGCACGGCGGAGGCCACAGCTTTCCTGTTGCAGTGTACAGTGACCGTGGAAATCACTCCGGATGTCGGGGACTGGAAATGGCCCGTTCCCTGAATGATGACGCCTCCCGCCTGGTCCGTCCGTCGAGGGAAGCGGCGCTGGCTGCCGCCTGGGGCTGAGGTGCTGGAGATCCTGCTCCAGGTTGGACAGAGAAGGAAAAGCAACCAGGACAGGAGACGCAGCAGAGAGCCGGGAAAGCAGCCCGAAGGCCGCGGTGGGAGCTGAGCCGCAGCACACTGAAGCAGGAGCCGCAGGGTCCCCAAGCCCCGCGCCCCTGCAGTGCCCTCAGCCCCTGTGGGGCTGCCGCAGCGGGGGAGGAGGAGGAGGGAGCAAAGGACCAGTTTGCTGGAAGCAGAAAAACCATCCTTTCCCTCCCTATTCCCTGGTGGTCCCTGGTAGCCTCCAATGGTTTCCAAATGCCCCCAAAAGCATGATTTCCAGAAAATTTTCAGGGGCCCAGTGAATCTGAAGGGCTGCAGATGTCTGGACCTGCCTGGCCCTCCCAGCCAGGCTCCCTCATAGATCCACGGCCTGCCTGCTCCCCTCCTTGCAAATATTTGCGGCGCTGTCGTCCTCCCCCGGGTCAAGGTAGAACGTGGGGGTGCGCCTCCAAGGGCACACACGGCCCTGGACAAATTGGCCACAAGTTCCTCCATGCCCAACATGTCATGGAGTCATTTCCTGTCCTAACACGTCACCGCAAGCCGAGTGGCTCATCACAGCACAGATTTATCCTCTCAGAGTTCTGGAGGGCAGAAGTGTGAAATCAAGGTGCCGGAGGACAGGCAGGATCTCTAGGGGGGGTCCGTCCCCACCCGTCCCAGCTCCTGGTGGCTGCAGCACTCCGTGCCTTCCTTGGACTGTACCTTCCAATTTCTGGCACTGTGGTCACATGGCCCCTTCTTCTCTCACAGAAAACTTGTCATTGGCTTCCAGGCGGGATCCCGAAGACACGCAGATAATCCAGGATGATCTCACAGTAGATCCTTATCCTGACTACATCTACAAAAGCCTTTTTTCCAGGTAAGGTCACCCTCAAATGGTCTTGGGGTTAGCACATACCTTTTGGGGGGGCCACCATTCAACCCGCTACAGAAGGCATCCATGTACTTCCTTCCATTCTGCACAAATGGTAATTTTCCAAATGTTTCTCTGAATGAACCCTACATTCGTGGCGAGAATTCACTGGAATAGTGCATAGGTGGCCCGGTTGGCTGAGCGTCCCGCTCTTGGTTTCAGCTCAGTCTTGGTCTCAAGGTGGAGATTGTGAGATGGGGCCTGCGTGGGGCCCCCGCGCTCAGCCTGGAGTCTGCTTGTCCTTCGCCCTCCTCCGCCTCTCTCTGTCTTTCTCTCATTCTCAAATAAACAAGTAAAATCTTTAAAACTAAAATAAAATAGTCCCTAATGGCCCTTTTGGGCCTGCCCAGATATTTTTCTTCATGCACACAGATACCCACACACACGCATACACACGTGTGCACACACAAAAACATCTACACACAGTGATTTACACGTTGTGCGCACACGCTTGTACAGAAATGTGCATGTGTTTTGTACTCGTGCACTCGACACCTGTTTATTGAGTGCCCCCGGCCTGCCGGGCCCAGTGGAGCACAGGAGACACAGCAGTGAAGGAGGCAGCCAGCCCATGCCTTGTTTACACTCTGGTAAAATATTTACGTGCACGCCATGTGCAAAATACAAATGCAGGATACACAAGGCTTTTATAGTCCCAGGGCTCCCAGAGGACTAGGTTCAGCAATCACAGGCCGCCGCAGCTGGGGAATGTGAGGGCCGCGATGTAAATAAAGTCACCAGCAAAGCGGCTGAAACATTTGTGAGCAGGGGTGAATCCCACCTCGGAAAGAGATGGAGAGGCTTGCCCTTCTGGGGTGTGAGATCGAGGAGTCTGGACCAGTGTGGCCCGCTGGGCCTTAAATAGCCAGAGAAGGCCAGAAGCCATGCCTCGCCGGCTTTGGGAGGACACAAGACACGAGGCTGGAAAAACGGAAGGGAGGGCGACGCCCACAGGAGGCACCTGCAGGAAGCTCGGGGTCAGAGATTGCAGTGACGTAGAGAATAAGGTGAGAGGATGGCATCACAGTATTATCTGCTCCGGCCGGTGCTACACGAGTGTGATGAGCGCGTCACGCAGCAGCTCAGCGAGGCTTACCTACAGACCCCAGAATTCCCTTTTCAGTGGGACCCGAACTAGGGTGGGCTACTGGCGATACTCTTGCACGAAGTCGGAGGATGGAAGGAAGGCGGCGGGCATTGGGTGGCGTGCGCACAGTCTCCCCAGTTAGTCATGCAGTCGTCTGCTCCCTCTGGCTCTTCCCTCCTTCCTGGCTGGGAACAAGCTTCTACTTGCGCCTGTGGGACTCCAGCCTGCTCGTGACCTTCCCACAATTGCATAAACCAGTCCCTTATGAAATAAAACATCGAATAAAGGGGAAAACATATAAATAGGCTGAACTCTAATACTTTAAAAAAATCAAACTACATATTGAAATACATTTCAAAATACAAAAGTTTATAATATCCTAAAACATCAAATGAAATATCAATATGAGTTATAGGTTATGATTCTATAACTTGTTAACAAATTCATTTAATAAGAACTAAGTATCATTTAAAAATAATCACCTTGGCACAGTAGTCAAAATTGTAGTTTAATCATGAAATACTGATCATGAGATAACATGATTTGATTTTCTAAATCAAAGCAATTTTAAAATGCAGAGAGTGTCTGCAAAGAAATGGAAATACATTCCTTGCTCATGGATGGGAAGAACAAATATTGTTAAATTGGTGATAACTATCCAAAGCAATCTACACATTTAATACAATCCCTCCCAAAATACCAACAGTGTTTTTCACAGAACTAGAACAAACAGTCCTAAAATTTGCATGAAACCACAAAAGACCCAGAATAGCCAAAGCAATCTTGAAAAGGAAAAACAAAGCTGGAGGCATCGCAATTCCGAACTTGAACTTATATTACAAAGCTGTAGTCATCGAAGGAGTATGGTACTGGCATAAAAATAGACACACGGATCAAGAGAACACAATGGAAAAATCCAGAAATAAACCCACAATTTTATGGTCAATTAATCTTCCACAAAGCAGCAAAGAATATGTGATGATAAAAAGAATGTCTCACCAACAAATGGTGCTGTGGAAACCAGAAAGCAACATGAAAAGGAATGAAACCATACACTTTCTTATAACATACACAAAAATAAATTCAAAACGGATTAAAGACCTACATGTAAGCTTTAAAACCATAAAATCCCAAGAAAGAGCAGACGCAATAATTTTTTTTAAAGACTTTACTTATTTATTTGACAGAAATCACAAGCAGTCAAGAGAGGCAGGCAGAGAGAGAGGAGGAAGCAGACTCTCTGTGGAGCAGAGAGCCCGACGTGGGGCTCGATCCCAGGACCCTGGGATCATGACCCAAGCCAAAGGCAGAGGCTTTAACCCACTGAGCCACCCAGGCGCCCCACACCCAATAATTTTTGACATCAGCCAAAGCAACAGCTCTCTAGACAGGTCTCCTGAGGCAAGGGGAACAAAAGCAAACGTGAACTACTGGGACTGGACCAAAATTAAAAGTTCCT
The DNA here is from genome assembly GCA_003697995.1 of Taxidea taxus jeffersonii. Lineage (NCBI taxonomy): Eukaryota > Metazoa > Chordata > Mammalia > Carnivora > Mustelidae > Taxidea > Taxidea taxus. The sequence continues at coordinate 93,920 of RCUC01145244.1, forward strand.
GCGCAGTGAGGGACACGATCAATAAACCTAAAAGGCACCATGTGGAATAGGAGAAGATACTTGCAAATGATATAGTCAATAAAGGGTTACTATCCAAAACCCATAAAGAATTCATTCAACTCAATTCCCCTAAACCAAATAATCTGATTTAAAAATGGGTAAAAGTCATGGACAGACATTTCTGCAAGAAGACATCCAGATGGCCAACAGACACATGAAAAGATGTGCATCTTCACTCGGCATCAGGGAAATGCAAATCAAAGCCACAAGGAGATCCCACCTCACACCTGTCAGAACCACTAAAATCAACAACACAAAAAACAACAGGTGCCGGCAAGGATGCGGAGAAAGGGGAACCCTCCTACACTGTTGGTGGGAATGCAAGCTGATGCAGCCACTCTGGAAAACAGTGTGGAAGTTCCTCAAAAAGTTGAAAATAGAGCTACCGTATGATACAGCAACCCCATTACCAGGTATTTACCCAAAGGATACAAAAACACTGATCAAAGGGATACACGAACCCTGATGTTTATAGCAGCATTATTTTTTAAATTTCTAAAATTTATTTATTTATTTATTTATTTTTAAAAGATTTTATTTATTTATTTGTTAGAGAGAGAGAGAGCGAGCACAGGCAGACAGAGAGGCAGGCAGAGGCAAAGGGAGAAGCAGGCTCCCTGCCGAGCAAGGAGCCCGATGTGGGACTCGATCCCAGGACGCTGGGATCATGACCTGAGCCGAAGGCAGCCGCTTAACCAACTGAGCCACCCAGGCGTCCCTATTTATTTATTTTAAAGATGTTATTTATTTATTTGTCAGAGAGAGACAGAGCACAAGCAGGGTGAGCAGCAGGCAGAGGGAGAAGCAGACTCTCTGCGGAGCAGGGAGCCCCAAGCCCGACTCGATCCCAAGACCGTGGGATCATGACCTGAGCCAAAGGCAGACGCTTAACAGACTGAGCCACCCAGGCGCCCAGCATCATTATTTATTTATTTATTTACTTGAGAAGGAGAGAGAATGAGAGAGAGACAGACGGACAGAGAATGTGTGAGAGCGAGAGAGGGGAGAGGGGCAGAGGGAGAAGTAGACTCCCCGAGCAGGGAGCCCGAGGCCACACTCAATCCGGGGACTCGAGGATCAGGACCCGAGTGGAAGGCAGTTGCTCAGCCAACTGAGCCACCCAGGTGTCCCCACAGCAGCATTATTTACAATAGCTAAGACACGGAAGGAGTCACGTATCCGTCAGTTGATGAATGGATAAAGACATGGTATATAAATACAACGCAATATTATTCAACCATAAAAAAGTGAAATCTTGGGGCGCCTGGGTGGCTCAGTTGTTAAGCGTCTGCCTTCGGCTCAGGTCACGATCCCAGGGTGCTGGGATGGAGTCCAGCATTGGGCTCCTTGCTCAGCAGGAGGCCTGCTTCTCCCTCTCCCACTGCGCCTGCTTGTGTTCCCTCTCTCGCTGTGTCTCTGTCAAATAAATAAATAAAATCTTTATAAAAAAAGTGAAATCTTGCTATTTGCAATGACATGGATGGAGCTACAGAGCTTTATGTTAAGAGAAATAAGTCAGTCAGAGAAAGACAAATACCATATGAGTTCACTTATATGTGGAGCTTAAAGAACGAAACAAAAGAGCAAAGTTAAAAAAAAGGAGAGAGAGAGAGAGAGGGAGGCACACCAAGAAACAGACTCATAACTGCAGAGAACAAACTGATGGTTACCAGAGGGGAGGGGGGCAGGGGTGGATAAAATAAGTGATGTGGATTAAGGACTCTACTTGTGAAGCACTGGGTGAGTAAAATAGAAACTTAAAGATAAATAAATAAATAAATATTATAAAAATATAAACAGTGTCTGGAGTTAGGAGGTAATTCTTTGTACAAATGTTTCCAGCTGCTGAAAAACTCCTTCTGACCCTTCACTACTTGGGAGAAGGTAAGGAGATGAACCCAAATGCTTTTCTGTTGTTAAAAAAACAAAATCCAGGTTGCCTGGATGGCTCAGTTAGTTAAGCGTCTGCCTTCAGCTCAGGCCCTGATCCCAGGGTGCTGGGATGGAGTCCAGCATTGGGCTCCTTGCTCAGCAGGAGGCCTGCTTCTCCCTTTTCCTGCGGCTCCCCCTGCTTGTGCTGTCCGTCTGTCTGTCTTCTCTCTCTCTCTCTGACAAATAAATAAAATCTTCAAAAAAGCAAACAAAATCCAGCTGAGTGCATTGTAAAGATCTCATTGGCTTTATACAATGATTCATGAGTCGGCCAACAGACACAGAGTCAAAATGAAAGACTTTTATAGACAGAAGGGAACAGAAACAAGGAAGTTATACAAGCAAAAAGCAGACTGGCTACGGCAAGGTCCCTTCCCTTTAGGAGATGGCAGGGGACTGTCACACAAATTATCTCACTAATTTTGACCAGGTAATTTCTCACTGACTTAATGTTCCATTTCTGGAAGAATCAAAACTGAAATGATGTCTTGGTTTGGTAATATGAGGTTTAAATTAAGTGATCCCATTTGGGGCATGTTGTTTTGTTTTTAACAATTCCCCCTTTTGACCAGACTCTCAGCCTGAGAGAAGTGATAAAAATTTAAGGCATTAGCACTATTCCCAGCTACCACTCTGAAGCTGCTTATTCTCTGTGTGGTATTCATTGGTCACAGCACCTGGTTCACATTCTTTAAGTCAGTCATTCTCTTTGTTCCCTTTCTGATGTCGTCTTAGATCATTTGCTTGGTGGTTACCAGCTGTGAACATGCATTTAGAGTTTTTGAGAGAATACAGTAAGTCCAGGAGACAATTATGATTACTATAAACACCAACTGATGAATGGATAAAGCAGGTGTGTTTGTGTGTGCGCGTGAGAGAGAGACAGAGAAATGGAATGTTATTCAGTCATAAAAAGAATGAAACTTGCCATTTGCATAACATGGATGGAACTAGAGTATTATGCTAAGTGAAATAAGTCAGTCAGAAAAAGACAAATACCATATAATTTTACTTATATATGGAATTTAAGAAAAAAAAAAACAAATTGAGGCACCTGGGTGGCTCAGTTGGTTAAGCACCTAACTCCTGATTTCAGCTCATGTCATGATCCCAGGGTGGTGAGATCGAGTCCTGCACAGGGCTCTGCACTGGGTGTGGAACCTGCTTGGGATTCTCTCCCTCTCTCTCTGCCCCTCCCCCCACTCATGCACACACTCTCTTGAAAGAAGAAAGGAAGGAAGGAAGGAAGGAGGGAAACAAATGAGCAAAGGGAAAAAGAGAGAGGAACCAAATAACAGACTCCTGACGACACAGAACAAAATGATGGTTACCAGAGGGGCATGTGGGTGCGTGGGTTAAATAAATGATGGGGATTAAGGAGGTCACTTGTCGTGATGAGCACCAGGTGATGTATGGAAGTGTGGAATCACTACATTGTACACCTGAACCTGATATTATGCTGTACATTAACTAACTGGAATTTAAATAAACCCCCCCAAAAAAACCCAAATTATGTTTCTGGCCAATGAAATAATGTTACCTGCTCAGATGGCTTAGACAATTTACTAGTATTTGTGGAGAAGATACTTAGTATTTTTAATTTGCCAAGTTTCCCAATATCCTTTCCTTGTTTTTTCCTACTGATAAGAACTACCTCCCTAACATTTTTTTTCTTTTCTTTCTTTCTTTCTTTATTTGACAGAGAGATCACAAGTAGGCAGAGAAGCAGGCAGAGAGAGAGGGGGAAGCAGGCTCCCCGCTGAGCAGAGAGACCAATGCAGGGCTCGATCCCAGGACCCTGAGACCATGACCTGAGCCGAAGGCAGAGGCTTTAACCCACTGAGCCACCCAGGCACCCCCTAACATTTGCTTTTCAAAGACATGGCCCTCAGTTCCTAGAGAAGACCAGGTAGAACATTTACAACCCAAAGACACAAAGAAAGAATGCAAGTCTCTCTAAAGAGGGCTTTATTTTCCTAAAGTCAGAATTTTTACAATACCTAAAAACTTTTTTTTTTTAACCTACAAGCCTTTGAGATGGATGGGAGGCATTTAGAGATTGATAAGAAGAGTAGATAGAATTTGAATTGCTTCTAGACCTGCATTTCTGTTCTTATAAAGACTCAATTTATAAGATGAGAACAATTTATTTGTTTTTTTTAAGATTTTATTTATTTGAGAGACAGGACAAGCAGGGGGAGAGACAGAGGGAGATGGAGAAGCAGACTCTTCGATGAGCAGGGAGAACCACTCAGGGCTTGATCCCAGGACCCTAGGATCATGACCAGAGCTGAAGGCAGATGCTTAACTGACTGAACCACCCAGGTACCCTGAGAATAATTGTTTTTAACTCCTCAAAGAAGTCAGTTGCAACCTAAATGACTTCAACAGCCTATTGTATTTTTTTATTTTTTTTTAAGATTTTATTTATTTATTAGAGAGAGAGAGCGAGCGAGCACAGGCAGACAGAGAGGCAGGCAGAGGCAGAGGGAGAAGCAGGCTCCCTGCCGAGCAAGGAGCCTGATGTGGGACTCGATCCCAGAACGCTGGGATCATGACCTGAGCCGAAGGCAGCCGCTTAACCAACTGAGCCACCCAGGCATCCCAGCCTATTGTATTTTCAACAGTGTAAATCCTTCATCATATTAAAACACAGCAGTATACAGAGATGCTGAAACACCAGGATGCTGATAATCGCTGCTTCACTCACCAGTGGCGTGGTGCTACAATAAGAAATACATATTTGGTCTTCATCCCGGGAACCTGGCACAGAGCTCCTAAAACCCTTATCATTTCCTGAATGCTAAGGGTGAGAGGAACATCTTTTGTTATTCATAATAAGCTCCTTTCAACCATGCTTGACTTTATATTAATGAGTCCCTAGGTAACTTCAAATTTGGGGGTTGGTTTCCTGAGGAACCAACCATGTCATCAGAGAGTCACATCCCCAACCTCTGGGAAGGGGACAGCGGTGAAGATTGAATTAATCACCAATGCCAAGGAGTTAATCAATCATATTTATATAATAGAATCTCCATAGAACCCAAAACAAAGGGGTTTTGAGAGTTTACAAATTGGTGAATACATCCATGTGCCAGAAGGGTGGTATGTCACAAACTTCTTAGGGACAGAAGCTTGGACCCTTCCAGACCTCACACTATGTATGTCTTCATCTGGCTATTCAATCTGTACACTTTATACCATCTTCTGTGAGTAAAATGTTTGCTTCAGTTTGGTGAGCCGTTCTAGTAAATTACTGATCTGGAGCAGGGTTTGTGGGAACCCCTGATCTCCAGCCGGTTGACTGAAGTATAGGAAGCTCAGACTTGCAAGTGGTGTCTGAAATGGAAGGCAGTCTTTTGGGACTGAGCCCTTAATCGGGGGGTCTGGCAGTTAGTTTCAGGTTTGGTTTGAATAGCAGGACACCCAATTGTTGTGTGCAGAGAATTGGAGAATAGTTTTTTGTGGAAAACCCACACACTAGGTGTTAGAAGGGTTGTGAGTGGAGAATTAGTTTTCCTTTAAGGAGGGTGACACCATAGTATGTTTTCAATAAATATTTTTTGAATAAATCCATAGTATTTTAGGCAATTAATCAATCTATCCTAAAATAGACCTAAATCTGGTGTTGAGTTTCCTTGCTCTGGCTGTGAAGGGAAAGCTGCTCTAGGATCATTTGCTTATGCTATATGGGCATTTATTGAGTGAAACTGTGCATAGCGTTGTGTGAGTTTTTCTAACTTTAAAAAAAAAATAATACCTTGAGTGAATAGGAAGTGGATCATCCAGCACAGACCAGAGCTCCCTGTACAGGTCAGTGTCTTGACTTTTCTTGGCTTTTTGCTTTTTCATATATATTTATAAAGAAACATGTTGAAATTTTAGTAAGAATTATGTGTAATCTAGAAATCAACTTGAATATAATTAACCTTTATAATATTGAGTTTTCTTTCCTTTTTTTTTTTTCCTTAAGTAGGTTCCCCTTTGGGCTTGAGCTCACAACCCTGAGATCAAGACCTGAGCTGAGATCACTAGGTGGATGCTTAACTGGTTGGACCACCCAGGCCCCACAATGTTGAGTTTCCTAATCCAGGAAATGCTATATTTCTCAAGACTCATACATAGATTAATGACTGCAAAAAGGATTTCAAAATGGTGGTTTTATTGGTTCAGGGGACACCCATGGGAATGACTGGCTGGCACTGTCTACCTTCTTGCTTCTGCCCTTTCCCCTTTTTTTCTACTTTCAGGCTGCCCAGTTATTATGTGACCTCTCTCCTGCCCACAGCTGACTGGTTCAGGGTAAGGCACCTGCCCTAAGCTGATAGATACAGAGGCAAGACAGAAAGGCTGGTGGTATTTGAGTCTCTGACTCTGTGTAGTTCTTGAGGCCCAACTGCCTTCTTGCTTATGTGTTCCAGGAGTCCATTGTTTCTCATAATGAATCCATATTTAGGCTTAAACTAGTTTGAGTTGGGTTTCTATCACTTGCACCCAAGAGTCCAACTAATGGAGTTGGGAAGACTTAAAATAGATATTCTCAAATAGATTTCCGGTGAGCCAGACTGAGCACCAGGCTTTCACAGGCTCACAGTCGGGACCGCACTCCACTCCCTCCAGTGCTCTTAGAAAGAGCCTCTCTAACAGAGGACAGCGGCTACGAAACCATCTTTGTTCCTTTGTTTCTCTATGGGAATTTTACTGCCTATGCTGGGGATAGATAATCAGAAATGGTCCCCCTTTCCTTTTTTGTGCAGGGTTTATTGAAGGTAAGCATTGGTCTTACTTTTATGTTTGGATGACAAACTTTGGTTAGAATTTAATTATGGGTTAACTAAATGGTCATTCTAAGGCCGTTATAGGTCAAACGGGTAAGTGCTACATGTCAAGATGTTGAGAGTCTCCCAAAATAAGATGGAAGCACCAGATGGGACTTTAAGAGATTTACTAAAAATCTGCCTCACTTTTGCCTCTCGTGGTAATGACCCTATATACCATAAGCCAGAGAGTAAGGTTCTGAATTTTGAGGACATTAAAGAGAGGAAGTTTGGACACTGTGATGTAGGGAAAAGGTATGGACTATATATGCGATGGTTTTCGACTTTGCTTACGTCAAACCTTGAACAATCTACACTTTTATATATTTAATGCTCTATGCACAGACAGACCCAACACAATTTTCAAAGGCCAAATTTGAACTTTACTATCTCAGCCAACTCAGGATGATTTCAGGCTAACTCATGAGGATGTTGTGTAGCTGTCAACATCCCCACTTCAGCATCATCAATTATCATTGGTATCAGTAGAGCAATTTATGTCATTATTTAAATATTTAGTTGAACAGAAAATATACAAAGAAAGGTTCTGACTGGTGCTAAAAAACAAAGGTCTCATAAACTTAATACAGTTGAGACAAAAGTGGGAATGATTAGGTGTGTTAAAATTGGGGAATCTTTAGCTTCAAGTCAGTCATCATACTGAAGTTGGTTAATTGTGTGTTTATTTATGAAGGGGAAAAAAGATCAATTTATGTAGGATAATAGAAGACCCTGTAGACTCTGGGAAAGTGCTTTCCAGGGCCTGAAATGTTCTATGGCCGGCTTCCATGGCTGTGAGAAGCATAATGAAGCCAGTCAAGTTTCCCAAGATTCTCCAAGGCAGCCTGTTCTTGGCATTTCCTTTGTTACCCTAACAACTCCAAGAAGGTTCTGGCCACTAAACTTTAACAGGATTGTAAAAGTTTTAGTACATTCTAAACTATCTAATTCAAGGTTATGTAACTTTGTAAAAGAAACATCTCTTCAACTATCTGTCTATATCTAGATGATGATATCTATATCCAGATGTAGATAGATAGATACTCTAATGGGATTTTTATAGGACATTCTAGTCAAGGTGTCTGTATCTGGTTCTCCAGGAGAGAAAGATCCAGACCTCAAGAACTAAGGACAGGGACTCCAGAATCTCTGAACTGATGAGTTATGATAGCTTAGGAATGTGCGGTCTGTTGGGGAATAGCCACATGAGGACACATTTTAATCATTAGTGCTGATGCAGGCCAGACTGCTTTCCAAGAAACCCTGCCCTGTCACTTTTTCCAGCCATTCTTGTCTGAGGACAGGGGAAGTTAAGCAAGCCTGGGTATTCTTGGAAGGAAAACTATGCTTGAGTGTGGTGGCCAAAGTTTCCGCAGGGGTGTGTGCAGTGCAGCGTGTGATGACAGAAAGAACAGCTCCCTGGATCCTCTAGGCAAGAGAGACTAATTCAGCAACTGAGCACTTCCAGAGATCACACTCCTCCAGGTTTGGAGATCAGAGGGAAACAAAAATCCATTTCCGGAACCCAGATATGACCCCATTTCCCCTTTGCTTCTGAAATACGGCAAGAGCTCGCTGCTTATCCAACTACTTTATCTCAAGAAAGTTTGCAGTTTGAATAATTGATCTGGCACGATGCAGCTAAGTACCCAGTACTCTTAGATTAGAAGATCTTAACTGGGAACACAACACCTGGAGAGACATTTCAAAATTCACAGACCCTGAACCCCTGTTTTGAACCCACTGGATCAGAAAATCTCAGGCCTAAACCCATGTAGTTTGAGAAATCATGGAGATTCAAATGCAAGCACCAAGTTAAGGGCCAGCGCAAAAGAACACAGTGCCAGTAAAGCTAGGCCATGGTCTTGATATTTTTTTCTTTTTATGTTAAAAATGTCGATTTCACTAAGTCACCAAAATACATTAGAAGCTGTGTTCCAGGGTGTGCTGAACCAGGATTCTCATGTAGATGAACATAGAAATCACATCTTGTTAAAATACAGATTCTGATTCTGCAGGTCTAGGGTGGGGCCTGACAATTGGCCTTTCTAACAAGTTCCCAGACGTATGCTGCTGGTCCATACATCGAGTAGCAAGGGCCAGGGATTCTCAACCTGGGGCAAATTTGTCACCATCCTCTCGAGGGGACATTTAGTGATGAGAAAAGTCTAGGCATGTTTTTGTTGTCAACTGGGGAAGCGGAAGGTGTTAATGTTAACCATCTAGCTGGTACACACAGTGCTGGACATCCTACGGTACACAGGAAATCTCTCACAACGAAGACTATTTAATCCAAAATGTCTGTGGTTCTAAGGTTGAATCGTGCTGGACTAGACCAAATACAAAATGTGTAAGGTTTCGGAAAACAAGTTACTTTAGTCGTAACTCACTGCTGCGATGTTGGCAATTAGATTGGAAAAGAGAATTTTTTTGGAGAGAATTTTAGAGAAGACGTGCATGTGCCCGATGCACAGGTGATTGAGGACAGGCGTTCTCAGAGAAGTCCCCAAAGTACCCAAGCATCAAAAAGCTTTAAATATTTAACAAATCTGAAACCAGCTCACAGCAGTAGCACTCAACCGAGAACGTTCCTGTTACCCTTTCCTGTCTTCCTTTACCGTATTCCAACCCCAGGTGTTCCCAAGTTAGCCACCGACAATGCGTTCCCCAATTTCAGGCTTCCCAGCTGTGTTGCAGATCAGTCTTCACCCGGTCTGAGAATCCTCTTGTCTTCCTTCCCATTAGGTGTCCAAGTCCTCACTGAGACACTCCTTCCTCCCTTGACCAGCCGCACCTGGCGTGATCTGGACCTTTTCTGGTTTTCCTTGCTTTGCTGTCACAGACTGTATTAATGCCCTTATCACCATAGCTCTTTTTGTAAAAAAAAAAAAAAAAAAAAATTATTTATTTATTTGAGAGAGAGAGAGAGAGAGCGAGAGCAGACATGTCAAAGAGCATGAGTGGTGGCAGGGTAGGGGCCATAAAGAGAGGGAGAAGCAGACTCCCCTCTGAGCAGGGAGCCCAATGCGGGGCTTGATCCCAAGACTCTGGGACCATGGCCTGAGCCAGGTCTAAAGGCAGACACTTAAACAACTGAGTCACCCAGGGGCCCCATCAGAGCTCTTCTTTTTAAGAACAGTTTAATTGACATAAAATTCATATAGCATATAATTCACCCATGCTACTCAATGGTTTTTAGTCTTATTCAGAGAGATGTGCAACTATCACTGCAATATTGTGATTTATAAGAAATACATATTTGGTCATACAGATGACCAAAATATTTTTCCCACATATATTTGGTCTTTACTTTTCCAAAAACGACATCCAGATGACCAACAGACACATGAAAAGATGCTCAACATCACTCATCATCAGGGAAATACAAATCAAAACCATGATGAGATCCCATCTCACACCTGTCAAGATGGCTAAAATTAACAACACAAGAAACAACAGGTGTTGGCAAGGATTCGGAAAAAAAGGAACCCTCCTGCACTGTTGGTGGGAATGCAAGCTGGTGCGGCCACTCTAGAGAACAGTGTGGAGGTTCCTCACAAAGTTAAAAACCACCTTACAATCTAACAATTGCACAACTAGGTATTTCCCCAAAGGATACAAAAATATGGATTTGAAGGGACACATGCACCCCAATGTTTATAGTGGCATTATCAATAATAGCCAAACTATGGAGAGAGCCCAAATGTCCATCAACTGATGAATGGATAAAGAAGTGGTGTGTGTATATATATGTGTATGTGTACATATACACACCCATACACACATATGCACGCACGCGTGTGCACACACACACGCAGTGGAATATGACTCAGCCATCAAAAAGAATGAAATCTTGCCATTTACAATGACATGGATGGAACTAGAGTGTATTATGCTGAGTGAAATAAGTCTGTCAGAGGAAGACAGATACCGTATGATCTCACACATATGTGGAATTTAAGAAGAAAAACAGAAGAACATCTGGGAAGGGGGGAAAGAAAAAAAGGACAGAGGGAAACAAGCCATCAGAGACTTTTAACGACAGAGAACAAACTGAGGGATGATGGAGGAAGGTGGGGGGATGGGCTAGATGGATGATGGGTATCAGTTAGGAGGGCACTTGTTATGATGAGCACTGGGTGTTGTATGTAGGTGATGAATCACTGAATTTTATATATATATTCGTATATGGGTGTGTGAGTGTGTGTTTGTGGCCCTCTGCAGATCTGACAACCCAGGACGGAGTGGGGAGGAAGAGAGACACACTATTCAGATTTTATTGCATGTCCCAGCTTCACTCTTCTGGAAAATCCAGTCCCTGGAAAGCAACCAGCCTTCCAGCTGTCAGTTTCAGGAGTTATTTCTTCATTTCCTCCCTCAGTTCTTCCCCTGCTCTCTCTCTCTTTCTCTCTTCCTTTCTTTCTTCCAACTTAATTTTTTCCAGTGATAAAAAATAATACTATCACAAATACTTTAGAACACACTACAAAATACTAAAATGGAAAGAAAAATACCACTCAGAGATGATCACTGTTAATATTTTAATAGTTCCTTTTGGCCTTATTAATACACAGTTAAAAAAAATCATAGATGACAGGGCGCCTGGGTGGCTCAGTGGGTTAAAGCATGTGCCTTCGGCTCAGGTCATGATCTCAGGGACCTGGGATCGAGCCCCGCCTCAGGCTCTCTGCTCAGCCAAGAGCCTGCTTCCTCCTCTCTCCCTCTCTGCCTACTTGTGATCTCTCTCTGTCAAATAAATAAATAAAATCATTTTAAAAAATCATAGATGAGAACATACTTATGGTAGATTCTTGGGGTATAGACCTCCAGCTTCCCCGAATCCAAGCCATTGTCTAATGCTCCATCCAAGCCATTGTGACTCTGGGCTTGGTCACTCTTACTTGCTTTGGCCGAGAGGGCATGAGCAAACACGAGGCAAGCAGAGTGCTCACACCTTGAGGCTAGTTCTCTTGCTGCCCTTGGGTCCACGAAACTGCTATGAGAAGAAACCTGGGCTAGACTTTTGGAGGATGAGAGCTCGCATGGAAAAGAGACGTGCTATCCCAGATAAGGCCCCCTTAGACCAATCAGCCAGCCACCAGATGTGAGAAAGTGGCCATCCCAGCCAGGGATATAACAAATGCTTAAGTGACTTAAGTGACTAAATTGGGAGTGCTTTGTCACGTGGCCAATGCTGACTGGTATACTAATTCATAGAGAACCCTGTGATCTGCTTTTTTGCACTTGATATTTCAACACCAGCACTTTGTCATACAATCTCAACTCTTCATGAACATCTGTGTTCAATGGCCACATAATAGTCCCTCGAGGGACATATCTGGTTTATAAAATTGTTGCCCTTTTGTTTAACATTTAGGTTGTTGTAAGGTTGGCACTCATAATGCTGGTGGGATTGATATTCTTATGAATAAAGGTTTTTCCTAAATGTTTTCTGAGCATGGCCCCTCTGGAATAGAATTACAGAGAGAAGGTGGAAGATCTTTTACTTTATTTATCCCCTTTCTATGGAAATTTAAACAAACAAAATGCCAAAGAGTATAATGCATTCCATGGACCAGCACCCAGATTTAATAATTACTAATATTTTGTCATTCTTCTTTCATGTATCTAGTCCCCATCCCCATGGGTTTTTTCCTAAAGTATTTTAATCTCTCCTTTTTTTTTTTTTTTTAAGATTTTACTTATTTATTTGACAGACAGAGATCACAAGTAGGCAGAGAGGCAGGCAGAGGGGCGGGGGGGAAGCAGGCTCCCCACTGAGCAGAGAGCCCGATGCGAGGCTCGATCCCAGGACCCTGAGATCATGACCTGAGCCGAAGGCAGAGGCTTAACCCTCTGAGCCACCCAGGCACCAGCCCCTTAATCTCTCCTTTAACATAAACATTTTTAGTATGTATTTCTAACTGATAAGGATTTTAAAAAAACAAAACATAAACACAATTTCATTATCACACCTAACAGCAGAACAATAATATATTAAAATCTTCCAATAATAGGCCATGTTAATTTTCCCTGATTATCCGAAATTATATTGATTTATATATTATATATATAATATATATATTATATACATTATATATTATATATATTATATATAATATATATATTATATACATTATATATATTATATTGATTTATTCAATTCAATATCCAATGAAGGTCTTGGTTGGTAAATGTTTTTTTTTTCAAAGATTGATAGCTTGATTGATTAATTTGTCAAAGAGAGAAAGAGAGAGAGAGAGCACAAGCACAAGCAGGGAGAGCAGAAGCAGAGGGAAAAGCAGGCTCTCCAATGAGCAAGGAGCCCAGTGTGGGACGCGCTCCCAGGACCCTGGGATCATGACCCAAGCTGAAGGCAAACGCTTAACTGACTAAGCCACCCAGGGGTCCCAGCTGACACATGTCTTATCGCTCTTGTAAATTCGCCATAAACTGAATTTGGTTGATTGCTTCCTTATGATGACATTTAATCCATTTCCCTAGCCTCTATATTTTCTGTTATTCAGAGTCATTTGATTAAATTTAAAATTTTTTGTCGGGGGGATGGGTTCTTCTTTGGGCATGGTATGCTTCCTACTACATCACCTCAAAAGGCTCAGAACATCTGCTTGTCCCCTTCTGTTATCTTAAGATGGGTTCAGAAGCTGTCAGCCTGGTCATTTCACCAAATGTTTTTAACAGCTACTGATAGCCACTGCCTCGATTTTTTACTTCATTAAGTATTGTAAATAGAGATTTTCTAATCCTGTAATTCCTTTTTCTGTAAAAAGAAGAATTTTTCTTTCATGAACTATTTGGATATCCTAAAATAGAGTTGATAAGGAAAGGCAGGATAAATGCTCAATTCTTTTTTCCTTTACCAACTTGCAGAATGAATTGGTATCCTAGAACTTGAAAAGATAATCTTTTACTTTTGTTTTTTAGTATTAAAGATTTGTTTATATATTTGAAGAGGAGAGGGCAGAAGGTGAGGGAAAGAGTATGGAGCCCTATGCAGACCTCAATCTCACAACCCTGAGATCATGACCCAAGCTGAAATCAAGAGTTGGACACTTCACTGACTGAGCCACCCAGGCCTTTTGTTTTCGTTTTTAGTATTAAGAATGCTTAGACGGAGCCTGGGTGGCTCAGCAGGTTAAGCCTCTGCCTTTGGCTCAGGTCATGATCTCAGGGTCCTGGGATCGAGCCCCACATGGGGATCTCTGCTCTGTGAGGAGCCTGCTTCCTCCTCTCTCTCTGCCTGTCTCTCTGCTGACTTGTGATCTCTGTCAAATAAATAAATAAAATCTTTAAAAAAAAAAGGATGCTTAGAATACTATATCCTTGATATGTTTCAAATCATTGCAGACATTGTTCTTTTAATACCCAATATTCTTTTAGTCCTGTTTTTCTCCAAAATAAGGCTATTTCATGTAAGTAATGTGTGAAAATATCCATTTGTTACTTCTTTCACTAAGACTGGATATTCTCATTAAGATCGATCGATAGATAGAAAATATCCATTATATATTTATATGTAAATACACATTACATATAGTTGTTGTCAATGGAGATCAACATTTTTTTAAATGGTCCTGCATGAGTTTATGTACATTCAGGGTTTGGAATCACTAGACCAGGGTTTCTCAGTCTTTGTTTACAAAGGTCTTGGGTATATTGTTAAAAGGCAAATCAGATTCAGCAGGACTAGGGTGGAGCTGAGACTATATGTTACGTGTTGTGTTATGTGTTGTATGTCATGTGTAACATGTCATGTGTTGCATGTTATAGGTTGTGTGTTATGTGTTGTGTTATAAATAGGCTACATATATTTGTTATACATATTAAATACATATTATAAATATATATAAATAGTTGCCATCAGTAGGTTTAAAAAAATTGTACCTGTGTTGATTTGCCTTTTTTTTTTTTACATTCCTAGCGAGGTTGAAAATCTTCTGTAGTCGTTAGCCATTCGTATTGGTCTCTTGGCGAATTGTCTAGATAGAGCCTCCACTCGCTGACCTACTGAATGAATCTTAGCAGTTTTTAAAATTAATTTATGTGAACCTTTTACATATTAAAGATATTAACATCTTGCCTGTTACATTTATTGTGCATTATTCTCACAGTTAATTGTTTGCCTTTGATTGTAAGTATGAGTTCTATGTTTTACAAAGGTAATGCTGTATGTCCTTCTATTTGTGCGTCATCCTACTGTTACTAATTTACATTCCATCATGAAAATTTGACAAATATTTTCCTCTGGTCTAGCATTTCAATGGGTTAAAAAATCAATTTAACTCGAATCCATCAGGTGACTTTGATACAAAACATGAGGCCGGATCTAAGTCTTTTCTTGATTTACCTACATATTCTCATTCTAGTATCACACATTATTGTAGTTTTATCATTTATTTCTCCATATAAGAGAAAAGGTCTAAACTATTATTCTTAATCTTCATAGATTTCTCAGCACTTACTATGCTTATTCTTTCAAATAATTGTTTTGGGGCTGCCTTTTTGGAGCATTTTCTGCCTTATGAATCCTGCCCATCTCCATCCTACAAGGAAGCCAGGAAACAGAATTTCCCAGCCTCCCTTGCAGCTAGGGAATGGGCAGATGGTCTAGGTTCCAGCAACTCAACATACTTGTGTGAAACTTTGGTGTAGAAAACAAACAAACAAACAAACAAACAAGAAAGTGGGCTCTTCGTGGAATCCATTTGCTGGTGAGGGTAACAGCAGGCATCCAGCTGATTTCCAGGCACACACGTGGCATTGGTGGCAGCTGCAGGCACAGCTGGTTTGTATCCCTGGCATGAATGCAGGTGGGCTCGGTGTCTAGCAGGGGGAAGATGGGTTCCCTCATTGGGTCTGTTCTACAGCATGGTCCAGGCACTATTCCTAGGAGCTCAGCTCCAAGCTCCTCCTTGGTTCTTAGAGATCCCCAATGCCCCTAATAAATGCCTTTTCTGAGCTAGAGTGTGTTCTTGAGAACAGTAGGCAAAACTAAATTGGGGAAGAAAGGTGTTGTATCCAGTATGAATTGTAGGTGTTGTCTAGAGTCTAGACTGACCCTTGATATTTTGAGGTGTGTGAAGTCTGGTTCATGTGGACCAGCAGCACCAGGACCCGAGAACTTGTTAGAAATGCTAAATGTCAGTCCACCCCAGTTCTGCTGAATCTGTCTGATTTGCTTTTTTTTTTTTTTTTTGAGAGAGAGAGAGAGAGAGAGAGAGAGGGAAAGAGTGTGCTCTTGAGGGGCAGAGGGAGAGAGAATCTTAAGCAGGCTCCAGTCCTAGCATGGAGCCTGACACAGGACTCGATCTCATGACCCTGAGATGGTGGTGACCTTAGCCAAAATCAAGAATCAGACGCTTAACTGGTTGAGCCACCCAGGTGCCCTGGTTTGCGTTTTAACAAGATGCCCAGGAGATTCATAAACACGGATTGAGAAGTCCTGGCCTAGTGAGTCCCAGCAATGGCTGCACTTTAAAATCACCGAAGACCATTTAAAAAAATACTGATGTCCGTTTACATTCTCCATGACAACAGCTGGTTCAGGAAAGAATCATCAAGGGAGCCTAAAACCGCAGGGCAAAAGGTTGTTAGGGCATTGGTTATTCTCAAAGGATTTACCACAGATCACTTATTGATTCCAAAGGGAAAAAATGACCTTCACAGCAGAGAAATCTGGCAGACTCCACATAAAAAACTAAAAAAAAAAAAATAAAATCTGAACACAAACAACAGGGGCCAAGTAACAACATGAGCCTCCTGGTAAGAACACGTCACCTATGTGGAACTTCTGCGAAAAACGAAAATGATTAACCTGAATCTAACACCAAGTGAACAAAAACCCCCAAACCCAGAAAACAATAAAAACCGGACAGACCCAACCTGAGAGACAACCTGCTCTACAGCTGTCCTGGACTCTAAAAATGCCAGTTTCACAAGCGCGGAAAGACTGTTCTAGATCAAAAGCCACTGAACAGACATGAAAATTAAAAGTACAGGATAATCTTTACTTACATCCTGAACTGAGGGTGGAAAGGCTGTGAGGGGCATTTTCAAGTCAGTTTGGGGGAATTCAAATATTAGTTAACAGAACTGTATTTCTGTTAAGTGCTCTGGGTGTGATCGTCGTACTGTGGTGGACGAGGAAGAGGGAACTTGTCCTTAGGACACACGCTGAAGTATTGAGAGGCAACGTGTCCTGAGATCTACACTTCATTTTACTTTTAAAGACTTTACCTATCCACTCGACAAAGAGAGAGACGCAGCGAGAGCGGGAACACGGGCAGGGGGAGTGGGAGAGGGGGAAGCAGGCTCCCCGCCCGGCAGAGAGCCGGATTCGGGGCTCGATCCCAGGACCCTGAGATGATGACCTGAGCCGAAGGCAGAGGCTTAACGACTGAGCCCCCCAGGCGTCCCTCCACACTTCACTTTAGATGGTTTAGGAAAAAAAAAAAAAAACTGTCGATAAAAGAGAAATGAAGGAGGTGGGGAAGAGAGAGGGAAAAAGAGAAATAAAAACAAAAATTGCAAAAGGCCCAATGTTTGTATTTGGTGGACCTAGACCAAGGGTCGGTAAGTCTTTTTCTGGTTAAGGACACGAGGCACTGCAGTCCCTGTGGCCATACCCGACCGGGAGCACGCGCCGGGACCTAAACATGACAGCCCTGCTGTGTCCTAATAAAACTTTATTCGTGGACATTTACGCACTCACTGCATCTCACTGAGGTTCGAAAACAGCCATTTCAGAAACGTCCTCCTCCGCGTGGGCAGCGGGGAGCTCTGTCTCACCTCGTCCACCTCCACGCGCCGCGAATGTCCAACCGGCTCCCGCGCTGGGGTTTGCCGCCGGCGGGTGCTTGGAAGAGTCGCCTTTCGGCTTTCGCTGCAGCAACAAGCCCAGCCTCCTAGCGAGTATTTGCTTCGCGCGCCGCCTGAGAGCTGAGGACAGGCTCCGGCTCTGGGTGTCCCTCCCGCCGCTCCGGGGCTGAATGGACGCAGAGGGCAGGGCCGCGGGACACCAAGCTGTCGCCGTGGCCGTCGCCCCGAGAGCTTCTGCTCCCCGTGGCAGGAGACAGGCCCGCTCCGGTGCCGAAGGGCCGCGCCGCGGAAGGCGGAACAAGGGGCTACGCAGGTCACTTACAGGGAAGGGAATGAATAATCGTGAAACAGTGATATGCTTGACTACATTTCTGCTGAACTGAGTAAATCTCCTTTGAGGAAATATTTCCTTGTTTTGTCCTCGCAGAGTTCTTTCCCATTTTTTCCTTCTCAGTTTTTGATTCCCTGCGGAAAGGCAGCCTCGGCCGGTGCTTCTCTGACTGCAGAGGGTAACCACTCGTGAGTCCTGCAATTAATTTTGTGGAGACCCAACTAGTACGTTTGTTTGAAAGAAAAGAATACAATAGAAAATTACAAGGGAATATTGCCCATAGTAAAGATAAGGATTGTTTCATGAAACTTTTATTTCGCTTACATATATCTGCTCCCAAACAGATATAAGCTATATTTTTTGCTGTGGGTTTCAGTAGAAGAAAAAGAAAATGAAAGCCTTGACCTATAGAACAGGCTAGGTTGAGGGACTGCGCACGCCCGGTTCCCATCTGGACTCAAGGCCACGGGAGCAGATCGAAGGCCTCACCCTCCTTCCTGTGTCCTGTTCTCCTTCTCTGCTGCAGAGACTGAAATCCTAAAACTACATTTCCCAGGCCCCTTTGCAGCAGGTCCGCAGGTGGGTTTTAGCTTCCACTCACCAGAGGCTGCAGCAGACTAAAAACTGCTCCTCCCACTGAGAGTAAGAATCGAACCTCCCTCCCCAGGGATCTGATCTGGCCTTAAAGCCTGCAGCAGAAATGACGCGCTCGAACTTTGTTCCTAAGTTCCTACGAGGCCTTACAGTGTCCGCCTGGGCCTCTTGGAACGTTTGCTCTGGGGGAGCCGGGTTCTATGTGAAAAGTCCAACTACCCTTGAAAGCCACACTGTGAGAAGCCCAAGCACCTGGAGGCCCTGAAGGATGGGGCCAGCGTGCAGGGGTGCTCAGTACGGGAGTGAACAAAATTATTTCGGAAGGACATCCTCCAGCCCCAGGTGCCCCAGCATGGATCAGAGATGGACCACCCCACCAAACCTTCCCCTGACTCGCAAATCATGATCAAAATAAAACGGTTATTTAAGTCACCAAGTTTTGAGGTACTGGGTTTCTCAACAATAGATCAGCAGAAGAGATGACTTTTCTCAAGACTTCCATTTGGAACTGAGTTACGCAGAGGCGCTGGCATGCAAGGCCCCCGGGGGACAGAGCGTCCTGAAGAAGGTGTGTGGTAGGCAGGGTACTTTCTTCTTAGGCCTCAGCAGCACCCAAGCTCCAGGACAGGACATTGGGAACCAAGAGGCACTGTGCTGAGAGAATCGAGAGGCTAACACTAAGGACCACAGGGAAGCCAAGAAGAACGTGGGGTACAGAGTCAGAAATGAAGCCGATGGAGTGTGCCAAGAATGTCCCTACACTCTCTGAGTGTGATTTTACTCGATCCCCCAACTATCCCAGGAGGTCGCTACTACTATTTAATCACATTCCATGGATGAAGAAATCAAGGCACAAAGAAGCCAAGTGATTTCAAGGTCCCACAACCGGTAAATGGCGGAGCGGGGATGTATCCGGTTGAGAGCTTGTGGTCCTACGGGCCACTCACACCAGAGCGGCTTCCAAGAGCGAGGGCCAAGTGGCTCAAAGGAGCTTGAAACCACGGAGAGCATTAAGGGCACGCGAGGTGGGCAGATGTCCTTGCACGAAAGTACAGACGGGGTTCGGCCGCACAGAACACACAGAGCAGTCCTTTCCTTGAGGTAGCGTGCCCCTACCCTCACTCTCTGGGACATGGCTTGTAGACTCCATCACGGTGTCCGCGCTGTGGGTGCCAAGAAGGTTCCTGTTGCCATTCTCGGGCTCTTCTCCATTCCTGGTAACCAAGGCTGAGCTAGTCTTTGCATGGCTCAGAGCCCGAAGCAGTTCAGACCCCTTATACGGGTTCATGCGATCCGGGTTGGGGCTGGCCGGGAAAATTGCTAGAAGGAGGGCTGGGGATTTTAAGATGGCCCCTCTAACCTTCACCCCCTTGCGGGACTCCCGCGATTATGTTATGCTGTACGGCAAGAGGGATGTCACCCAAGGGGGCCTATTCTGGTCACACGAGCCCACCAACGGCCGAGTTTCCTTGGTAGCAGAAGTGACGAAGATCCCTTTCTTGGACCAGACTGTGGCCAGGCTCCCCTGAGCCCTTTTCTCCACTAGGCCTCAGTGTTGGCCTTTAAAGACCCGAACAAACAACCTAGTTCCTGACAATTCTGGGCCACGTCCCGGGGATAACCTTAGCCCCCCCGCCCCCCATTAAAGCGCCTCCCTGAGGCAGCTCAAAGTTGAGTTCGGGTCACGTTGGACTCTTCCCTACTGCCACGGCGGGTCCTGATTAAAATCCGTCCTTGCCGCTTCGGCTGACGTCCCGCTTTGTTCACCGCGGGCAGAGGTTGGAGGGGCTCCACGAAAACGAACACCCGCTGCTGCTTTGGAGACGGAGCGGCCACGTGGCAAGGGATGGGCCGGCCTGGGGCGGCCAAAGGCGCGCAGCAACACGGAGACCTCGGAGCCAGGAGCTGAGGCTGGCGACGCCCGCCTCGTTCGGTTGGCAGCGGCGGGGCCCGGCCAGGCGGGCTTCTGTCCCAGAGACCGTGGCTAGTCACCAGGCGGTGATCTAAGCTGCTATGGTTGTGGCACTTGCTGTGCAGCCGCAGAAAAGGCAGGCGCCCTCGCTGGACCCAGAAAGCCCACTTCTAAGAACTCACTCCGAGGGCAACTGTCAGTAGTGCAAGGCGTAGGTTACCCACGCACGACCCTGGAAACTGCCTGAAAGTCCTCGTGGAGGAGACCGGGCGAATAATCCCGTAAGTACGGGAGCTCGGGGAGTAAAGAGAACAAGGAAGAGTTCTGTGAGCTGAGACGCAGTGATTCCAGGAGCCAAGTGAAGACTTAACTGCAGAACAGCATATTGTGAAGGAGAAACTGCTTTCCTCCCCGTTATACACGACACTCCGGAGCAGCTTTCCCCGCATCAAGCAGTTCTGTGACACTGCCCGGATGGCCCGTAATTTAACTCAATTTTTTTTAATTTAAGCTTTTTTATTTAAACATATAATGTAACCCCACCCCCCTTAACTCAATTTTAACACGATCTGCCTTCTGTCTCTGAGCATCAGACGCCCCAGGTCAAGGACTGAGACCCAGAAGACGGCCGACTTCGGGCGCTGCAAAGCCAGGTGGTTACATGGGTTTCGGACAGGCTGTAAATGGGAGGTTCCTATAAACTGCTCTTCAGGTTTCCTTTATTCACGAGAGCGGCTCACGGAACTCAGAGAAACGTTTATTTATCAATGCAGTATAAGGGATATTTTAAAGGATACAGAGGGGGGCGCCCCGGTGATTGAGCCAGTTAAGCATCCGACTCTCGGTTTGGGCTCTGGTCACGCTGTCACGTCTGTGCAGCGGACCCCACGTCAGGTTCCGCACTAAGTGCGGCTCTGCTTAAGATTCTCTCTCCCTCTCGCTCTGCCCCTCCCCCCCTCTAATAAAGAAATAAAATTGTAAAAAAAATAAAGGATACAAATGAACAGCCGGATGAAGAGGTACAGAGGTTGGGGCCCAGAAGTGTCCTGAAAGCAGGAGCTTCTGTCCCCACAGGACTGGCATGGGACACCCTTCAGGCATGTGGATGTTCTCACCAACCAGGAAGCTCATCAAATCTTTTGTTCCAGAGTCAGTGGGTGACCCTGAAAGTGCAAATCCTCTGATCACGATCTTTCTGGGGACCAGCCCCCAATCTAGGGCTTTCTCGGGGCCCCACATGGTCACTTCATTAACCTCATGCGTGCTCACTAAGGGTCTCATTAGGAGTAACTAAAGACACCCCCACCATTCAAGACATTCCAAGGATTTCAGGAGCTCTGTGCCGGGAACCAGGGACAAAGACCAGAGACATTTCTTTACGGCGCGTGTGTACTATGCTTCTGTTGTGCATGAGAAACAGGGAAATAAGAACATACACGTCTATGTGCTGGTCGCTACAGAATAAAACACAAGAAGGGCAACCCAGGAAACAGTGCAGTTGGTTACAAGGGCGGAGGGAAGAGGTGAGATGATATTTCTTCATATCTTCTCGTATGGTTTTGACTCTTGAAAGCATGGCACTACCCCACATATTCAAAAGTAAAATTAAATCCGTAAGAATGGGAAGGAGGCACATGAAAGCCGAAAGCAAGCGAAAACAGTTAAACTGGTCCTGTTTCAAATAAGTACCATCATCACACTGAACAGGAAGAAAAAAGAACTAAGTTGAAGTAATTTAACAGCGTATTTGACTGTGTTCCCTCAGTGGGGGACGGGGACTGTGCTGAGGAGGGGGAGGAATCACAGACAAAGGATACGTCTGCTATGTGTAATGGTGCCGACAAGGCATTCCGGGATGATTGTAGGTGTAGTAAACGACTTTAGACGTCACACAGGATGGAGCAAAAGTGCTGAGAGTTGGGAGCCAGGAATCTCACTGCGAGAGAAGGGACAAACAAACATGGAATGAGGAAGGCAAGAAATAACCTTGTGAGGGGCTGTCAGTATGAATTCATGATTTCTGAGATCTGGGTATGCAGGTTTACGTCACGCATGTGCGGGTGTGCAGACACATGTCCGTGTGTGCATGCATGTGTACATGCATCTGTTTCCCACCTCTGTGCATTCAAAGAGCCAGGAAGCAAGGACACTGCGGTAGCACTGAGGATACCTAATTCTCTAATTCTCTGACCTTGATCTCTAAGATCTTCATCACTAAGTGAATCAGGCTCCCCAGAGAAATGACTGAGTTCTGGGCTGGCAGAAGAAATGCCCGGAATCCTTTGTTATGCCAGAAAGTACGGAAACGCTTTTTTTAAAAGGAGGTTTATGTCACATGGGCCTAGAAGACAGCTTGAAGGGGTTCTCGCTGGCAAATCTGGAATAATTTGAGCACCAAGATAATTAAGAATTAAATTATAAATCCCTAAAAAATATGAAACCACGCATCTATATCACGTGTCCACAAGTACATACATTGAAAGAAGGAAGGTCTCTTGTTCACTGGGAAACGCTGAAGGCAGGACGGAAAATGTGGAGGGAGTGTCGGATCACTGTTTTGGAACCATCGTGGTAGAGAGTGGACAGGCAAGAATCATCAGTGGACGCTAACCCTAGGGGGCAACTCTGATAAAGAACAAGATACTTGGGGGGCCCTTGGGTGGCTCAGTCAAGTGTCCAACTCTTGATTTCAGCTCAGGTCATGACCTCAGTGTTGTGAGATCAAGCCCCATGTTGGGCTCTGCACACAGCAGGGTGTCTGCTTGAGATTCTCTCTCCCCCTCCCTCTGCCCACCCCCTCAAGTAAAGAAATACAATCTTTAAAAAAAAAAAAAAAAAAAAGGAACACAATATTTGCATGATGTCCCTGCATTGCTCTTTAGTTGTGAGGGAGAAGAAAACTCCAGCAACAATTATACAGTAAAGTATTTAGGGGTAAATGGCCTTGATATATTTAACTCACTTTAAGATGGTTCAGGGGAAAAAATGTGTATTTTTATATTGCACTGCTTTTATTTTTGCAACTTTTTGAAAGTTTGAAATTATTTCTGGATGGTTTAAAAAAAAACAACAAAATTCCTACATGGAAAGTCTCTGAGAGTAAAGCTCTTACAGAACGCAGTTTTTGTCCAAAGAGAGGGTAGGGGCCTGAGTGATCAAAGCTGGTAGGATTCGGAGGCTGAGCCCCGGGAAACTGAGGTGGGTATGGGCCTGCGAGGCCTGTAGGAGAGGTGATGGTCCACCACAAGGTCTGATGCAACAGGCTACCCATGACTAATGCATGCTTGTGGGCTTGGGCATCCTTGGCCTGGGCCAATCTACCCGCCATAGGCCACTCTCAGCCCTGAGAACGATCTTGCACGGGTTCGGGATCTCCTACACCAGCTGCACGTGATGCTGACCCACCGGTGCTTGTTCTCGGCTCCCATCCTGACCGCGGTCCCCTGCTATGATCCCGCTGTATCTGGTGAGTTCTCCCTCCCCCCAGAATTCAGACCATGGCTTCCCTCCAGATTTTCTGGCTCAGAGTGTCTTGCCCTGGCCCTGACTCCTTGTCTTCCTCTGACTCAGGGCTCTGGCTCCCTGCCCCAGGACCCCACCCTGCCATGTTCTGGTCCTCCCAGCAAATGTCCCACAAGAGCCCAGAGAATGGGGATGTTTAACCCAGAATCTGCCAGGTCATTAAGACCCTCCACACCTATCATGTGAAAGGACAGGTTGGGGCTTCTGGTTCTGTCACCCCAGTTCCTGAGCCGGTCACCCCTGCAGGACTCTGCAGAGACACGGTGGCCCATGAAGCTGCAAGCTGGGGATGGAACTGGCTCACGATGGCTGAACACACCCAACATGTCACAGTCCATGGCCCTGAAGCATGGCTGCCCTACCCTCTCTCTAGGTCAGGAGGTGTTTGGGAAGCACAAGGAAGGAGTGTCAAAAGCAGCCTTGCTCAACAGATCTGACGCTTCGAGTCCCCCATTTTCAGCTAATACCGGCTTCCCTGGCTCTAGCATGTGAACTCTAGGTCTGGAACAGCTGGTCTTGGAGTCCCCTCCCATTTCTGCTGCTCATTCGCTGTGGTCCCTCGTGCTGCAGTTTCCCCCCTGCAGCTCAGTCTCCTCCTCTATGATGTAAGGACAATGCAGATGAGGCGCGCAGGGCAGCACCCGGAGCACAGTTGGGGCTCAAAAATAGTAGCCATTGAACCAAGAAAGAATCATCGATAGATAATGATGCAAAGTTGGATGAGGAAGAGGATCTTCATATAATCGTAAAGTACCTCTCCATAAATTACTAATCAATTTTAAGAGGGGGGGAAAGAAACAAAGGACACTTAAAAGAAAGTGAAAAGAACCACAAATGGGAGTAAATATTTGCAGATCGTGTATCTGATAAGAGCTGGCAATCCAGAATCTATAAAAACTCCTGCAGTAACAACAAACACAATTCAAAGGACTTGAGTAGACATTTCCCCAGAGACGATTTACGGACACTCAATAAGCTCATGAAAACACACATTACCAATCATTACAGAAATGCAGATCAAAGCCACAAGGAGATATCACCTCAAACCCATTAGGACGGCTATGATTAAAACTAAAACATGGAGAAAAGGAAATGTTGGCAAGGATGTGAAGAAACTGGAACCCAAGTGCATGGCTGGTTGGAAAATAAAATGGTGCAGCTCTTGCGGTAAATGGAAAAGCTACTGTGACCATTCTTCACAATGTTGAAAATAGAATTACCATCTGATCCAACAATTCCACTCTGAGTATGTATCAAAAGAATTAAAAGGGGATGCCTGGGTGGCTCAGTTGGTTAAGCGTCTGCCTTCAGCTCAGGTCATGATCCCAGCGTCCTAGGATCGAGTCCCGCATCGGGCTCCTTGCTCAGCAGGGAGCCTGCTTCTCCCTCTGCCTGTCTCTCTGCCTACTTGTGATCTCTGTCTGTCAAATAAATAAATAAATAAATAAATCTTAAAAAAAAAAAAAAGAATTAAAAGTAGGGTCTCAAAGAGGTACTTGTACACCAATAACCATAGCCACATTATTCACAGTAGCCAAAAGATGAAAACAAGTGTCCATCAACAAATGAATGAATTAACAAAACGTGGTGTATATATATGTAATGGAACATTATTTAGCTATAAAAAGGAATGGAATTCAGATAATGGTACAACACAGATGATTTTGAAAATGTTATGCTTAGTAGAATAAGACAGACACTGAAGGACAAATTTTGTATGATTCTACTTACATGAGATCCTAGAATAGGCATATTCATAGGGACAGAAAGCAGAAGAAAGGTTATCAGGAGCTAGGGGAAGGGGGAGGGGGATAAAAAGTTACTGCGAAATGGATACAGAATTTTGGTTTGAGATAAAAAAGTTCTGGACATACATAGTGGTGATGGTTACACGATGTTGTGAATATACTTAATGCCACAGAACTGTTAACCTAAAAATGTTTAAAATGATAAATTTTATGTTATATATATTTTACAACAGTTTAAAAAATGTGAGGAAGGGCTGCTAAGGCCTGAAGCGATATGGCTCCCTGTGAGCTCTCAGAACCGGTAGGGGCTCCCGTCTAGGCCCCACATTAAGAAGACACTGCTGGGAGTCAACAAAATGGAGCAGAGCAGAGACAACAGAGACAAAGAAACAAAACGTCTAAACCAGGGGTCTTAAAGGGCTAGAGGGTAAGTATTTGTGTCTCGGAGGCTTTAGCGTTAATGCTGCAACTGCTCAACTTTGCTGATTTGGCCCGAGAGCAGCTGTAAACAATATGTAAATGAAGGGGCAAGACTGTGTTTCAATAAAACTTTATTTATAAAACAGGTGACTTTTGCCAGTGTTTGATCTAAATAAAAGTGGGAGGGGAACAGAGTTGGCAAGCCACCATATTTTTGAATATTATGTAAAAACAACAAAAGAGTGAGCTCTTTGAAGTTAGAAAAACCATCCTAAACCACACAACTCCCTCTAAAAGTTCCAGAAAACTAATTTCACATAAAAATAAACACTAGAAAATTATTAAAGTAAAAATCTCATACAAAGATATTATTTTAAAAAAGGAACAGAATGACATTTTACCCACAAAATAACTCAAATTGTAACCTACTGTTTTATTTTTTAAGTAAACTCTATACCCAATGTGAGGCTCCAACTCACGACCCTGAGGTCAAAAGTAACATGCTCTACTGAGCCAGCCATTATTTTTTAAAAGGATTTTATTTATTTGAGAGAGAGAGAGGTGGGAGAGGGAGGGAGGAAGAGGGAGAGAGTTTACAAACAGGGGGAAGGGGCAGAGGGAGGAGGAGAAGCCGACACCCCACTGAGCAGGAAGCTCAACCTGGGGCTCGATCCCAGAACCCCAAGATCATGACCTGAGCCAAAGGCAGATGCTTAACCAGCTGAGCCACTCAGGAACCCCGAGCCAACCACTATTTTAAAACCAGCTAAAAATTATTATGAAAGTGACACAAGACATGAAAGAGCTACAGTAAAAGAAATAAGAAAAACTTACAAATGAGTAAAAATTTAGAAATAAAAAGGGAAAATGAAGAGTAAATTAGAAGAAACACCAAAGCAAATAAACAATAAAATGATTTCCCTTAAGGGAAACAGGAGGGATAAAAACGTTGAAAACATTTTTTAATACTTGAAATTTTTTAAGATTTTACTTTTTTTTCTAAAAGATTTTATTTATTTATTTGACAGAGATCACAAGCAGGCAGAGAGGCAGGCAGAGAGAGGGGGAAGCAGGCTCCCCTCTGAGCAGAGAGCCTGATGCGGGGCTCGATCCCAAGACCCTGAGATCATGACCGGAGCCGAAGGCAGAGGCTTTAACCCACTGAGCCACACCGACGCCCCGCTAAGATTTTTTTTTTTTTAAGATTTTATTTATTTATTTGACAGAGAGAGATCACAAGTAGGCAGAGAGGCAGGCAGAGAGAGAGGAATGGAAGCAGGCTCCCCGCTGAGCAGAGAGCCCAACGTGGGGCTCGATCCCAGGACCCTGGAATCATGACCTGAGCTGAAGGCAGAGGCTTTAACCCACTGAGCCACCCAGGTGCCCCGCCCCGCTAAGATTTTACTTGTAAGTAATCTCTACACCCAATGTGGGGCTCGAACTCACAGCCCTGAGACCAAGAGTCGCATGCTCCACTGACTGAGCCAGCCGGGTGCCCCAACAGAAAACCATTTTTTCAAAGACTTTATTTATTTGAGAGACAGCGAGAAAGGGGGGGCATGGACAAGGCTGGGGAAGGGCAGAGGGAGACAGTGAATCCCAAGCAAACCTCCCACTGAGTGTGGAGCCCGATTTGGGGCTCAATCCCGAGACTCTAAAATGATGACGGAGCTGAATTCCGGAGTTGAACGCTTAACTGCCGGAGCCACCCAGGTGCCCTGAGGGAAAAAACAATTTTAACCGTAAGGAAGTCTGATAGAAAAGAACTAAGTGAAGTGACTGAGAATGCCGAGCATGCAGGATAGGCAGGAAAGAGCCAGCCCAGAACAGCAAAGTCTCTGGAGTTGAGAACTGATGCAAGTAAACAGAATATTCTAATTCTATCCTGTGGAAGAGTTTAAGTAAAAAACCCTGAATTTGAAGTGGAAGTATTGTCAGGATGAACTCAAGTTTTTTTTTATCTTTAAAAATGTGCATACACGTAAGTCATATGTTTATATAAAATATGTGCATATGATGTACATGTCATCCTAGCATATATACTCATGTATGTATGTATTGTGCATTTTTATGTAATTTATTTTTAGAACATCTTTTATATCATCTGTATGTGTAAATCTCTGTGGACTGAAAATGCCCAGAAACAAGGCAGACACAATGACCCACCAGGGGCGACGCGGATACGGTCTCCAAATATCATTTTGCTCTAGAAGAAACCAGGACTTTGGAAGAAATGGATGATTCAAGGATAGGAAAGGCACGCGATGAGCCTGGGACTCTGCGTGCCAGATTACAGGAAGCTCTCAGAGAAACGCAGCAGCCAACTTTGAAGAGACTTCCATGGGTCAGAGGACAATCTGAGCCGCACTAAGGAAATAATCATATGGGTTGAAACCCATCAATAATGGGTTAAGTCCATGGGTTAACAATGGAACTTAAACAAAACTGGGGCGCCTGGGCGGCTTAGTCGGTTAAGCCTCTGCCTTCGGCTCAGGTCGTGATCTCAGGGTCCTGGGATCAAGCCGCACATTGGGCTCCCTGCTCAGCGGGGAGCCTGCTTCCTCCCCTCTCTCTGCCTGTTGCTCCCCCTGCTTATACTCTTTTTGTCAAATAAGTAAGAACCTGTAAAAAACAAACAAAACTAATGGCTCACCTTCGGAGGATGCTTAGAAGCCAATTCGTTATTTTGAAAATAGGTAAGTAAAGGGAAAGAATCTCACATCTTGCTTTCTCTCTATGAACTGTACTCCTAGGTGTAGGGTAAACAAAAATCTAAAAATAATAATGAAATAAATCTAAATATCTCTGGTGCTTAAAAGAGAACATTCCCCTTTCTTCCTTCTTTTTGGCATTCCTTTAAAAAACAAACCTGAATTTAGAAATGCTTTCTCTGTCTCCCTGAGATATATGGAAATCTTCGAAAAAGTTAAACAGACCTCTTGCCAGGTTTTCATACCAGTGATGCCTTCTTCTGAAAGGTGAGCTTGTCTCCTTGGGATTAGCCCCGGTGCCGGGCTCCTGGATGTGCCATCCTGCTCGCCGTAAAGGCAGGACTTGTATCCTTCCCGCGATGAAGGGGGCAACACCAAGGCCGCGGATTTTACTCGCCGGGCTCTGTGACGGGCCTTACTTCCCTGCGGGCTCCTCGGTGCGCCGCTGTCCCCGCACGGCAGCCTGGGCTACCGCTCGTGCGGTCACCGGACTGTCGCCTTCCTCTCCTGTATCTTGTGGAAGCAACTTTCTGTGCCGGCAGGAGACCTGATTGATAATTGTGTCTCCCCCACGCGGGGAGCCAGTAGTAGGTGAGGGAAAGCATCTCGGGGTAACGACATTCCATTCAACACACAAAGGGAAGGTGGCGGAGCGGAACCCGTGAGTGGCCCGGGCGAGCGGCCCAGACCGCCAACGCCAGGAGCCGCTGCTGTCACAGACGTTGTCACAGACGCTGTCACAGACGCACCGCCGCGGCCTCGCCGGACTGATCCAGCCTGAATCTGGCCTCCGGCCGCTGCTAGGAGGCAGGAAAAACCGGATACGAGAGAGGGGCTGGTTGAGCTATACACACGCCCTCAGCAGCACGCAGGGCCGTGGGCAACTCCACGGGTCCAACAGCCTGGGGTTTTCATCATGAAAGTGTGAGAAACGCAGGGTGAGCGGCCTCGGGTTTGAGCCTGAAAAGGTACCTTTGAAGAAAAGCAACGACGTGAGTGCGAGAGAAAGCTTCTGCGTAGCAGGTGCACACTTGGAATCCGGTGACGGGGTTGCCCATGAAGTCCAGGGCTGGGGACATTTTATGCAGGAGGAAGGCGACTGTATGGGGGACAGGGGGAAAGCAGGGTCTCTCGAGTGCCTGGCAAGGTTCTGTTTCTCGACCACAGGGGTAGTTATTTGGGTGTTCCTACGACCCACTGCACTATGAATCATAATTGTAAATTCTCTTTACAATCCAACTCCTTAGAATTCACATGATTTATTTATGTGGGGTTTTTTGGTATCTGTGTTTTATTTTACAATATAAAAGGTTAAGATTATTTAAACCAAGCCCTGTAATCATCGTTTTCCCGGAAAATTCTGCATGGAATTAAACCAGAAGTGACTTGTTAATGAACTGGATGGAGGCTGGACTCAAGGAACTTTGATTTATGTAATAGGGCAAGGCGAGCATCACGAAAACACAAGGGCGTGCATAGCTTATAGCTAATAACCAACAAACTTGCTTGGTTTACAGCGAGAGAATACTTCAGCTTAAGAGGATCAGGAAGGGCTTTCTGGAGAAGGGAGGACAGGAGCCATATCTTGAGTGGGATTTTAAGATTTTATTTTTTTTAGAGAGAGAAAGAGTGTGCCTGAGAGCCAGTGTGAGATGGGGCAGGGAGGGAAGGGAAGAAGAGGGAGAGAAGCAGACAACCCCCCCAACACCCGCCAAGAGCACAGAGCCCAATGCAGGGCTCAAACTCACCACTCTGAGGTCATGATCTGAACCAAAATCAAGAGTCAGTCGTTTAACAAACTGAGCCACGCAGGCGCCCCTAGAATTTGGATTCTTTTTTTTTTAATTAATTAATTTATTTATTTATTTGACAGACAGAGAGCACAAGCAGGCAGAGAGGCAGGCAGAGAGAGAGAGGGGGAAGCAGGCTTCCCGCCGAGCAGAGAGCCCGATGTGGGGCTCGATCCCAGGACCCTGAGATCACGACCTGAGCTGAAGGCAGAGGCTTTAACCCACTGAGCCACCCAGGTGCCCCTAGAATTTGGACTCTTAAAGGCATCGTAGTACAAGCAGATGACTCCGTGTACACAAAATCACAGAAATGAGAAAACACAAACATCTCTTGAAGGAATGTTCTTTCCCTCATTGACCAACTTATAACTCATCCTTTAACTGCACACACTACTTTCTCCAAGAACTTCCTTGATTCTCCCAGATTAGGTCAGGTTCTCTGTTATATGCTCTCCTGGCTCATTCTCATTTCCAACTCTTAACATAGTTGTAATGAAATGATGAACTGTGAAATTAGTCATTTAGCATCTCTCCCCCTAGAACATAAAATGTTCTGAAGGCAGTGACTCTAGATGTCAGAGTCATGTTGTATCCCTACTGCCCAGCCCTAAACCTTGCATGTTAGACACTCAAAAACCTGCGTAAATAATGAGAGAACCCACTGGGCTGGAAGGAAGGGTTATGCAGGAGACTAATAAAGTTGGAAATTTTATTGGGAGATAGACTGCAAATGTTCTAGAATGCTAGGGTTAGATGCTTATATTTTGATCCTTTTTTAAAAAACAAACCACAGAAATTTATTCTCTCATAGTTCTGGAGGCTAGAAGTTCCAAATCAATTACATTCACCAACTTATAAATGTCAACAGGGCTGGTTTCTTCAAAGAGCTCTCTCCTTGGCCTTGTCCATGGCTGTCTTCAACACACGTCTCTTCACATGATCTTCTTTCTATATGTATCTGTGTCCAAATTTCCCCCCTTTCGCCCCCAAGATCTCATTTATTTATTTGTGAGAGAGAGAGAGCACAAGCTGGGGGCGGTGGGTGTTGGGGGAGGAGGAGCAGAGGGAGAGGGAGAAGAAGACACCCCACTGAGCAGGGAGCCTGACAAGGGGCTCAATCCCAGGACCCAGAGATCATGACTGAAGCCAAAGGCAGATGCATAACTGATTAAGCCACTCAGGAGCTCCCAAATTTCCCTTTTTTCCTAAGGATTCCAATCATTTTGGATTAGGGACCACCCAAGAACACCAATTTAACTTGATTACCTCTGGAAAGAAGCCTATGTCCAAAATAAGGTCACGTTCTGAGGTACCAGTGTTAGAATTCCAAAATATGCTTTGTGGGGGACAAAAGTCAACCCATAAAACATGGCTAACTCCCACTCAACATGTAGGACTGTTCAAAAGTTTTATTTATTCTACATAAATTTCTTTATGTAGAACTCTCTCTTCCCTAGAGCGATCTCCATATTTCATGCCACTCCCAATGTGTCTTCCTGGTATGTTTGCTTTCCTTTCCCTTGGTATTTACTAAGCAGTGTTAGAAAATCCAGCAGATTACCCCTCAGTGGACTAGGAATGTCTTTACAAACAGAGATACTCTAAATTATGTCTGTATTTCATGTAACGAGAACCATTTTTGGAGTGAATGATACTATAATCTACACTTTTAAAATCTTAACTTACTCTGGTCAAACTAAAATGCCTTTAATATTTTTCAAAGACATCTACATATTGCATATTAATAAATACACAAAGTTTTACTTTATAATAGTATTTAGACAAAAAGTATGGCTTATATTCTAAAAACTAATCAGAATATTGAGATTTATATTCCCAGGTAATAAGATTTCGCTTTTTTTTTTTTTTGAAGATTTTATTTGTTTATATGACAGAGGGGGAGCACAAGCAGGGGGAGCAGCAGGCAGAGGGAGAGAGCAGGGAGCCCGATGTGGGGCTGAATCTCAGGACCTGAGCGAAGGCAGATGCTTAAGGCAGATGCTTAACGACTGAGCCACCCAGGAACCCCAAGATCTCAATCTTCATTCAAGGATATATTCTCTGTAAGTGCTTTTCAAAGTACACTCACAGCAGTATGACGCTCTTCTGCAAGAAATTGAAGTGTGGCTGGTCTGACTGTATTGGTATGGGTGCCTATAGCCCTACCCTTTTGTCTGATCTTGAGATCCATGAGTTGGCTTTGAAAGTTCTTAGTAATTCAAGGATTGAATACAACAGAGTGTAAAACTCACTGATCTAAAGGACAGAAAGCGAAGACTGAAAACATACTGCTTTCTAAAAATCCTTGTTTCCTCTATTAACCAAAAAATCATAATCTCTGAATTTTGGTCTCTACATTTTTATATTCAATATTTAACTTTCTACTGTCATGATCTATTTATGTATGTATGGTTCAGAATTTTTGCTGCTATAAATTAAACCAACGCAATATTTTCTATTAAACTACTGAAACCATTCAACACGTTCTTGGCACTATGAGAATACGTCTTTTCTCTTGGTTCCAGGAAGCTCAGAGCCAAAGTGAGTGCTCAGTTTTAACTACACCAATATTTCTGGTTAACACACCTGCTTCTTCTGCCTTTTACCCTGGTTTTCTAAAAAATTTTTATTGGGGTAAAATATACATGACATAAATTTACCATTTTCACAATTTTTAAGTCTACAATTCAGCGGCATTAAGTATGCTGACCACCATCCTCTCCAGAACTTCACCTTCGCAAACTACGATTCTGCACCCATGAAAGAGTTACCCCCGTTTTCCTCTCTGTCCAGCCTCTGGCACGCACCATTCTTCTTCCCGCCTCCGTGAATCTGGCAGTTCTGGTTACCTCATAAAAGTGGAATGTGACGCATTCGTCCTTTGGGCCTGGCTTACTTCACTCCGCATAACGTCTTTAGGGTTCAATCATGTAGCATCTGCCAGGACCTCATTCTTTAGGCTGACAACATCCGTGTGCGTGTGTGTGTTGCACTTTCTTAGCTTTCACCCACCAACTGATATTTGGTTTGTTTCTACATTTTGGTTATTGCAAACAATACTGCTATGAACACGAGTATACAGCTCTCTGTTCAAGTTTTTGGGGTGTATGCCCAGAAGTGAAACTGCTGCGTGATAAAACTCTTGTTTAAACTACTGAGGAAACACCACCCTGTTTTCCACAGTGAGAGCACCATTTTACATTTCTAAAAGCAATGCACAGGGACGCCTGGGTGGCTCAGTTGGTTGAGTGGCTGCCTTCGGCTCAGGTCATGATCCCAGTGTCCTGGGATCGAGTCCCACATCGGGCTCCTTGCTCGGCGGGGAGCCTGCTTCTCCCTCTGCCTCTGCCTGCATCTCTGTCTGCCTGTGCTCGCTCGCTCTCTGACAAATAAATAAATAAAAATCTTAAAAAAAAAAAATTTAAAAGCAATGCACAAAGATTCTAATTTCCCCACTCTTCATCAACACTTGTGATTCTGTTTTCTTTTATGTCAGCCATCTTAATGGGTGCGGGTCTCAGGGTGGTTTTGGTTTGTATTTCCCTAATGACTAATGATGTTCAGCATTCTTTCACAAGGTTATGGAACATTTGTATATCTTATTTGGGGGAGATGTCTATTCAAAATCCTTTGCCCATTTTTGAATTAGGTTGTTCTCCTTTTTTAAATATATTTTTAAAAATATTTTATTTATTTATTTGAGAGAGAGAGAGAGAGCGCGCGCATGAAAGGGGAGATCAGAGGGAGAAGCAGACTCCCTGTGGGGCTGGGACCCCCGATGTGGTACTTGATCTCAGGGCTCCAGGATCATGAGCCAAAGGCAGTGGCTTAACCAACTGAGCCACCCAGGTGCCCCTTCTTTCTTTAAAAAAAAAAAAAAAAAAAAAAAATTATTTGACAGAGAGCGAGCCAGAAAGCACAAGCAGGAGGAGCGGCAGAGGGAGAGGGAAACAGGCTTCCCACTGAGCAAGGAGCCCCATGCAGACCTGATCCCAGGACCTTGGGATCATGACCTGAGGCAAAGGCAGATGCTTAACCAACCGAGCTACCCAGGCTTGCTGTTTGCTTTCTTTCTTGTTGAGTTCTTTACATATCCTGGGCATTAGTTGCTTATCAGATGTATAATCTGCATTTTCTCCATTCTGTGTGCTGCCTTTCTGCTCTGTTGACAGCACATTTTGACACATGGAAGTTTTAAATTTTGATGGTCAACTTGTTTATTTTATTGTCTGTGCATGTCAAAAAAATCATTACCAAATCCACTGTCATGTAGCTTTCTTCCTATGTTTTCTTCCAAGAGTTTT
Organism: Taxidea taxus jeffersonii; assembly: GCA_003697995.1. Lineage (NCBI taxonomy): Eukaryota > Metazoa > Chordata > Mammalia > Carnivora > Mustelidae > Taxidea > Taxidea taxus. The sequence continues at coordinate 128,900 of RCUC01145244.1, forward strand.
ACTTTTTTTTTTTAAGATTTATTTATGTGTTTTGAGGGGGGCAGGGTCAGAGGGAGAGGAATCCTCAGGCAGACTCCCCATTGAGCACAGAGCCCAATCCCAGGACCCTGAAATCATGACCTGAGCCAAAATCAAGATTGGATGCTTAACCAACTGACTCACCCGGGCGCCCCTTAAATCTTTCATCTTTTTAATGTAAGCATTTACAGCTATGTATTTCCTCCCTAGCAGTGTTTATGCTGCATCACATACATTTTGGAATGTTGTGGTTTTGCTTTCATTTGTCTCAAGATATTTCATAACATCCCTTGAGATTTCTTTTTTGACCCATTTGTTTTTAAACAGTGTGTTATTTAATTTCCATGTAATTATGAATTTTTCACTTCTCCTTCAGCTGATTTCTAATTTTATTCCACTGTGATGGGAAAACATGTTTTGTATAATTTCAGTAGTTTTAAAATGTATTTTTCTTGTGGTCTATCCTATGGTTTTTACTGGAGAATGCTCCATGTGCACTTGAGAAAATTATGTACTCTCCTCCTGTTGCGTAGTGTCTGTACATCTGCTGGGTTCAACTGGTTTATAGTATTGTTCAGGTCCTTTATTTCCTATTGATTCTGTCGTGTTCTGTCATTACTGAAAGTGGCACTGAAATCACCTACTATTTCTGTAGAGCTATTTCTCTCTCCAATTCTGTAAATATTTGCTTCAAATATTTTGATTAGGTACATAAATGTAATTGTATCTTCTTGCTGTACTGAACCCTTTATTAATTTATCTTTGTGTCTTATAACCTTTTAAAAATCTTAAGTCTACTTCGTCTCATATTAGTATGTTCTCTACTGCTGTCCTCTGGCTACTATTTGCATAAAATATCTTTTCCCATCTTTTCATTTTTAATTTGTGTGCTCAGATCTAAAGTGAGTCTACTGGAAACAGCATATAGGTGAATCATGCCTTAGAAATCCATGCTGCCAATCCATACTTTTCGATGCAGGGTTTAATCTACTTACATTTAAAGTAACCGATGATAGGGAAGATTTTGGCCTTTTGTTGTTTTCTGTACGTCTAATAGCTTTTTTGTTCCTCATTTATTTCATTGCTGCCCTCCTTCTTGTTCAGTTGATTTGTTGCTTTTGTGACATATACTAATACCCTTCTCATTCCCTCTTGTGTGTTTTCAAACTATTTTACTTGTGGTTATCAAGGTGATTCTAGATAACATCCTAAAGTTGTAAGAATTTACTTTTGTTGATACAAACTTAAAATCACAAACAAAAATGCGCTTTTACAGATCTGTGTCCACTCCTACACACTTATGTTGCGGTTGCCACAAAGACATCTGTGTAGAATGAGTACATTTAAACACAGGCTTATGATGACTTTTTATGCTTTCTTTCTCAAATCCTGTAAAAGAATAAAAAATAAAATTATAAACCAAAGTCGCAACGCTAGGTTTTATCCTTGCCCTTGTATTACCTTTGCTGGAGATCTGTAGAGCTTCCGATGCCTCTGAGTCGCGTTTCAGCGTCCTTTCATTTGAACCTGGAGTTCTCTCCTCAGCAGTTCTTGGAGGTCAGGTCTAGTGGTCATAACTGATTCAGCTTTTGTTTGTCCAGGAAGGTCTTAATTTCTCCCTTATTATTGTTTTAATTATAACCATTTTTAAGTGTACTGTTCGTCAGTGTTAAGTATATCCACCTTATTGCGCAACCGATTTTGAGCACTTTTCATTTTGCAAAACTGAAACTCTGAACTCGTTATACAACAGTAACCCATTATCCCCTTCCCTCAGTCCCCGACAACTATCATTCTACTTTGTCTTTATGAATTTGGCTATATTCCGGGTATCTCATACAAGTAGAACCATTGAGTATTTTTTTTTTTTTTTTTTGTGACTGGTTTGTTTCACTCAGCGTAATAGCCTCAAGGTTCATCCATGTTGTAACATGTGTTAGATTTTCCTTCCTTTTTAAGGCTGAATAATATTTCATTGTGGGGATATTTTGCTTGTCCGCTAATCTGTCAATGGACACTTGGTTTGCTTCCATAATAACTGGGGTATTGTGAATAATGCTACAATGAACATGGGTATACAAGTTATGTCTTTGGGAGCTTGCTTTCAGTTCTTTGAGTATAAAACCAGAAGTGGAATTGCTGGGTCATATGGTAATTCTGTTTAATTTTTTGAGGATGTGTCATACTGTTTTCTTTTTGCTACACCATTTTATATCCCCATCAACAGTGTACAAGGGTTCCAGTTTCTCCACACTTGTTATTTTCTGTTTTGTTTGGTTTTGTTTTATAGCAACCATCCTTAAAAAAAAAAAACAAAACCAAAAACGATTTTATTTGACAGAAAGAAAAACAGTGAGAGAGGGAACATAAGCAGGGGGAGTGGGAGACAGAGCAGCAGGCTTCCAACTGAGGAAGGAGGCTGATGTGGGGCTCGAGCCGAGGACCCTGGAATCACAACCTGAGCCGAAGACAGATGTTTTAATGACCGAGCCACCCAGGAACCCCTGTAGCAACCATCTTAATGGGCATGGGGTGGTTTTCTCTTATTTTTGAAGGACAGTATTATGAGGTGTAAAATTTGTAGTTGGAAGCTTTTTTTTCTTTCACACTTTAAATACATCATCTTACTCCCTTTTTAGACTCCAAGGTTTCTCCTGAGAAATCGACTCATAATCTTATTGAGGATCTCTTGTATGTGACAAGCCACCTTTCTCTTGCTGCTTTCCATCCCATCTTTGTCTTTCTATGATTTGACTATAATGCTATGGGTCTCTTGAAGTTTATCCTTCTTGGAGTTTAAATTTTAAATTTTTAGATTCATGTCTTTCTTCAAATTTGGGTAGTTTGGGGCTGTTATTTCTTCAGATAATCTCTTCCTCTTTGTCTCTTTTTCTGGTATTCCCATATAAAAATATTTGTCCTCTTGATTATATTCCATAAGGCCCTTAAGATGTTTATTTTCTTCATTCCTTTGGCTCATCAAAGTAATTTCTAATGTACTACCTTCAAGTCTGCGGATTTGCCTGTCTGCTCAAATCTGCTGTTGAACCCTCAGTGAAGTTTTCAATTAAATTACCCTTTCTCAGCTCCAAAATTTGTTTGGGTCCTTTTTATTTCTATCTCTTTGTTACTGTTCTCATTTTGATGTTTTCCTAACTTCCTTTAGTATTTTGCCATTTTCCTTTAACTCTTTGAGCAAATTTCAGTTATTTTAAAGTCTTTATTTAGTAAGTCTGATGCTTGCATTTCCTCAGGGAAGTATCCTACCACTTCATTTTCTTTTTTTGAATGGGCTAGGTTATCCTTCTTGTGATTTTCGTGGTTGAAAATTGAGCAGGTGAAAAACAGCCACTTCTTCCAGTCTTTGCAGACTGGGTCTGTGCCAGTTTATTCTTTAGTAATTAGTAGGGTATGTTCTGAGCTTTGGGATCAAAGGAAAAAGCTAAGTCTTCAGGTGTTTTAGCATGCATCTCACCTGGGTGTGCACAATTTCCCCCTATACACACTGCCCTTATGTCTTAATTTCCCAGTTTCACTCCAATTTCTCCTTGGGGCCTTAGATGGTCTACTGTGTGTCTCCACCCACAATGTCCTGCCCCAGGTATCTGTGTCTTAATCTCTCTATAGATTTTATGAGTAGTTCCTGGCCCTTTATGCTGCATTTCCTCTGGAGAACTCCAATTATGGGAAAAGGAAACGAGTCCTTCAGGCAGTCCCCAGACAAGTCAGAACAGTGCAAATAAGGTTATAAGGTTTGCTCTGCTCCCTTTAGTCTGAGGTGGAGGGACCAGACGAAGACTGCCCAGAAGTGGAGGGACAAGGATGAGCAAAACTTTAATGAATTTTCCTACCATTCTGAAATGTAGCTTTTTCTTAACTGGACAGTCACTTGGTTACTATAGACTTTTGACTGTTTTTCAGAACTCCCTCAAGCTCATTTTATTATTTTCTTAAAGGATTTTTATTTGAGAGAGAGCACATAGGGAGGAGGAGAAGCAGATTTCTTGCTGAGCAGGGAGCCCACTGCAGGGCTCAATCCCAGGACCCCAACATCATGACCTGAGCCGAAGACACTTAACCTACTGAGCCACCCAGGCACTCCCATCAAGCTCATTTCAGCTAGCTTTTGTTTTCAATGTCTCTGCGGGAGAACAAGAGCTTAGAGCTTCTTAGTCCTCCGTTTTGTTGATGTCACTATGGAATTTTTATTCTCAATGCCATAGGAAGACTTCCAGCTTTTAAGCTGAGGATATGATGTAAAGAAAAAGTACTTTAGAATATTAAGTACAGGCAGGTACAGAATGGGTGAGAGAGGGAACAGTGGAGGCAGCAACTAACCTGTCTTATTTTGCAGGCTCTATGTCTCCTGAGGCTTGACTTTGCGGCCCAGTATACAGCACTGATCTTGGCATATACTGTGTCCTCAACGAGCCTTTGTTGAACTAGATACTCAAAATCATAGCAGTTGTGACTGAGTACAGAGTCCTTAAGGCAGTCTCGATAGTGTGTGGTAGGTCAGGCAGTCCAAACTAAACACAGTCCATGAGACTTCTGTATCATGCTAGTGGGTAGAATCTCAAACAGGATTGGGCATTCCAGCTCTCGAAGCATTTATGGAAAAACCCCAGATGTCCTACAGAAAAGCCACAGGGAGAACCTCATGAGGAAGGTTACTGGTGGATAGGGAACGCTCTTCTCCCTACTCTCGAACCATCTAAACAAGGGATCAGCAAATCAGAGCCTGTTGCCCGGTTTTGTGGCTTTACTGGAACGGAGTCACACTCATCTATTCATAAAGTCCACAGCTACTCACCTGTTGTAACATCAGAATTAAGTAGTTGTGACAGTAATCTTACGAACTGCAAAGCCTGAAGTATGATCTGGTCCTTGCTGACCCCTGCTCTAGATAATACAGTGAGTCTAAGTGGGCCGGAGGCTGCTGTAGATGACCGTATCTCATAAGGGCCCAAGATAGTGGATAAATAAGTCCACAGAACCTGACTGACGAAACTTAGTAGTCCTCTTTTCAGGGACAGAATGCTTGGAAGGACACAGGTTTCAACAAATGGTACTAGGACACATGGATATCCACATGCAAAAAAGTGAAGTTGGACCCCTTCTTCACACCATATACAACAATTAACTCAAAACGGACTGAAGACCTAAGTGTGTAAAATTTTTAGAAGTTACAGAGGAGGAGCGCCTGGGTGGCTCAGTGGGTTAAAGCCTCTGCCTTTGGCTCAGGTCATGATCTCGGGGTCTTGGGATCGAGCCCCTCATCTGCTCAGCGGGGACCCTGCTTCCCCCTCTCTCTGTCTGCCTCTCTGCCTACTTGTGATCTCTCTCTCTGTCAAATAAATAAATAAAATCTTTAAAAAAAAAGAAGTTACAGAGGAGTAATTACTTATGATCTTGATTTAGGCCACAGAATCTCTGGTATGATACCAAAGCCAGAAGGAACCATAGGAAAAAAAGGTATGTTGGACTTCATCAAAATTAAAAACTTACATGCTTCAAAGACATCATCAATAAAGTGGAAAAAAAAAACCCCACCAAAAACAGGGAGAGAGAAGAATTATATATCTGCTAAGGGTTTAGCATCCAGCATATATAAAGAAATCTTGCAATTCAACAGTAGAGACAAACAACTCAATTAAAAATGGGCAAAGAAGAAGAACAAGGAGACTGACACTACATGCCTTCAAGACTCAGTATGAAGCCAGTCAAGTAATCAAGACCGTGTGCTATTGGTGAAGGAGTGCACAGAACAGCGGGACAAAACAGAGCCCAGAACCACCCATACGAAGAGACGCCACTGAGCTTTGACAAAGGATCAAAAGCAATCAGATGGACAAAGGACAGTCTTCTCAGCAAAGGGTGTTGCAACAACTGGATACTCACACACCAAAAGAACATGCAGACGCAGACGTTACATTTATTGCAAAAAAACCACTCAAAATTAACCAGACCTAAATGTGAAATACAAAACTATAAAGTTCCAAAAGAGAACACAGGAGGAAATCTAGGTGACCTCATGATGATAATCCAGCCTCACGGTGACTTTTTAGGTACAACATCAAAACTATGATCCATGAAAGAAAAAAATGGACAGGCCGGGCTTCATTAAAATTAAAAACTTCTGTTCTGTAAAAGATTGCATGAGAATAAAAGGATAAATCATGGACTAGCAGAAAATATTTGCAAAACACCTATTTGATAAAGGCCTAGTATCCAGAATATATTTTAAAAACCACTTAAATCTTAACAACAACAAAAAACCCACCTAATTAAAAAATGGCAAGAGATCTGGACACTAATAAAGATACAAAGATGGCAAATAATATGGATATCTTATGTCTTTAGGGAATTTCAATGAAAACATGATACCACTACATACCTATTAGGATGGCCAAAACCCAAAACACTGATACCACCAAATTCTAGTGAGGACACAGAACAAAAGGAATTCTGATTCTCTGCTGCAAAGTGGCACCGTCACTGTGTAATATGGTTTACCAGTTTCTTACAAAACTAAACAAACCCTTACCCTATGATCCAGCTGTTATACTCCTCGGTATTTACCAAAATGAACCAAAAAGTTCTGCTCACACAGATGTGCATACACATGTTTACAGTGGCCTTTTTTGATAATTACCAAAATCTGGAAGAAATTAAGAGAACCTCCACTAGCTGAATGGATAAACAAACAGGTACATCTAGATAATGGAACACTATTCAATAGTAAAAAGAGATGAGCTATCATGCCATGGAATCACATGGAGTAAACTTTTTTAGAAGATTTTATTAATTTATTTGTCAGAGAGAGACAGAGATAGAACACAGGCAGGGGGAGTAGCAGGAAGGAGAAGCAGACTCCCCACTGAACAAGGAGCTCAATATGGGGCTCAATCCCAAGATCCTGGGATCATGACCTGAGCCAAAGGCAGATGCTTAACCAACTGAGACACCCAGGCATCCCAAAATGGAATAATCTTAAACACATATTGCTAAGTGAAAAATCCAATCTGCAAGGACCACATACTGTACGATTCCAACTATATGACATTCTGAAAAAGGCCAGTTGTGGAGATAGTAAAAATATCAGTGACTGAAAGGGATTTGGAGGAAGGGAGGGGATGAAAGATGGATAACAGGATGTTTTCAGGACACTGAAAATATTCTGATGATACCGTAATGGCGGAATACATGTATTTGTCAAAACCCCCATTCTACGTATGCATTACTGCACTTTCTAACGTACAACACAGACCGAACCCTAATATAAACTGTAAACTTTAAGTAGTAAAAATTGTATCAACACCGGCTCATCAAATGTAACGAGTATACCACACTAATACACATGTGAATAACAGGGGAACCCTTGGAGGGGGGCGAGGGCCTATATAGGAATTCCCTGTACTTTCTGTTCAATTTCTCTGTAAACCTCCTTGAAAAACCTTTTTTTTTTTTTTGTTAAGTACAAAGGATTTCAATGAACATTCCTTCAAAGAACATATAAAAGTGGCCAGTAAGGACATGAAAGATGCTCAGCTTTAATGGCCATTAGGGAATCACAGATGAAAACCACAATGGGAGAGGATGGCATCACCGACAAGAGGGACAGTGACGAGAGCGACCAGCCTGCGTCTGCCCTGTCGGCGCAAACACGGCACGGTGTGAGCACTCTGGAAAACAGCTTGCCGGTTCATCAAATAGTGCAACAGAGTCACCCCATAACCCCACCAACTCCACTTTTAAGTATATGCAAGAGAAAGGAGAACACAAGTCACCAAAATTCTGTACAGGAATGTTCACAACAGCCGGAGGAGAAACCACCCGAATGTCCAGCAAGTGAGCAACGAACAAACAGCACATGCATCCAACAAGCTCCTGTTCCGCCATCAAAAGCAACAACATACCTGCACCCCGAAAATACACGAAGCCAAAGAAGCCAGACGCTAGACGCCGTGTACTGTGAGACTCGATTTATGTGAAATGACCCGGACAGGCAACACGTCCAGGAGAAAGCGGGCTAGTGGCTACAGGGGCCGTGGGGCGAATGTTGATGAAGAAGGACGGCTGTTCTGGAATTGGGAGCCATGGTGGTGCAACCTTGTGATACAGTCAAAACCACAGAACAGTATGATCTTAGAATATGTAAAAGGATCTCTAAGCAGTTTTACTTCCTCTTAACCCTTTTGTTCATTGTGTAATTAAACAAGGTTTATGATTCTTTTCAGAGTCTGTGATCTGTTTTATCGTTTACTGAGAAATGATCCATTTACATTAGTTTCCGGGGAGAAAATGATTTAGGAAAGGCTACTCTGGAGCACTGATTTACTTCCTTCTCACTAGGGGGTAAGCTTTTGAGCTGGTACACAATTTAGGGAAATGGTACCCACTGTTGTATGAACAAACCCTGAATAAATGGGAAGTCCTCTGAGTGGCAGTAGGTCATAGTGTAACTTTTTTTTAAAGATTTAATTTCTTTATTTGACAGAGAGATCACAAATAGGCAGAGAGGCAGGCAGAGAGAGAGGGGAGGGAGAAGCAGGCTCCCTGCTGAGCAGAGAACCTAATGCGGGACTCGATCCCAAGACCCTGATCATGACCTGAGCCGAAGACAGAGGCCCAACCCACTGAGCCATCCAGGTGCCCCCATACTGTAACTTTTTAAAAAAAGACTTAGAGAGGGGCGCCTGGGTGGCTCAGTGGGTTAAAGCCGCTGCCTTCGGCTCGGGTCATGATCCCAGGCTCGTGGGATCGAGCCCCACATCAGGCTCTCCGCTCTGCGGACAGCCTGCTTCCTCCTCTCTCTCTGCCTGCCTCTCTGCCTACTTGTAATCTCTATCAAATAAATAAATAAAATCATAAAAAAAAAAGACTTAGAGAGTGTGCGTGGGAGGACGAGGGGAAGAAGGAGAGGGAGAATCTCAAGCAGACTCCCCACTGAGCATGGAGCCCGATGTGGGGCTCGATCTCACGACCCTGATATCATGATCTGAGTCAAAATCAAGAGTCTGACACTTAACCAACTGAACCACCCAGGTGCCCTCATACTGTAACTTTTATTTATTTATTTATTTATTTGACAGACACAGATCACAAGTAGGCAGAGAGGCAGGCAGAGAAAGAGGGGGAAGCAGGATCCCTGCCAAGCAGAGAGCCCGATGTGGGGCTCGATCCCAGGACCCTGAGATCATGACCTGAGCTGAAGGCAGCGGCTTAACCCACTGAGCCACCCAGGTGCCCCCTGGGAGTTAATTTTTTAAGAGTTCAACTGTACTATTTTGTTGATAGATAACTAAAAAATCTTCCTGTGTTAAAAACTAGGGCTTTCCCCTTAAAAAAAAAAAAAAGCGAACTGAGATTCTAGGAAAGCCTGGAATAACAAAGGGAGACCGGTCGACCTAAAAATATACCTAGGTACAGTAACTGAGCTCTACCCTAGCATCTGTTCTCAAAACTCTGCCTTCCTCACATGCCTGCCCCAGATCCCCTTAGAGCTGCCCCTCCTAGGGTGACCAGACGCTGGGAGTCAGCCTCTGTATGGGGGTGTAATTCAACGGTCAAAAACACATTCAGTAACATGCACAAAGGCCAAGGACAACAAACACACAGATGTACTTTCTTCTTTTTAAAGAATACAACAGTCATAGGGTCAAAAACTAAAACCACACAGAAGGATATAAAATGAAAAGTAAGATTCCCAGACCCCCCCACTCTCCTTCCCAGATGTGATACTGATTACATTTCCTATGCAAATTATCTTATTTCTGAAATGTTATTAATACGACAGGAATATTATGTAGAATATGTTTCTTATAAGTCTTCCAGAGCCTGCCTGCCTTCATCAGAAATGGAGGTTAAATTCAGGTCCCAAGTATTGAAATTTAAAATTTTCTTGCTATCTAAAACAGATTTCAGACCTAAATAGATTCGATTTCTTTTTTTAACAAAAAATTCACACATTTTACCTTTTAAGTCAGATTTTATTTCTATTCATGGCAAAACAAACCCTTCAAATATTTATAAAAATACCAAAAAGTTGGCAGTCCCTTGGAAACAATTTACTATTAACCAGATTAATCCATTAAGAAAATGCACTGAATATACTCCAGGTTAAAATGAAACAGTGACACGGGTTCAATGCCTTGAAAAATAAATCAACAGTTCTTGGTAAAACTCCCAATACCAAAGCCAAGTTCGAATTCCACTTTTGTGCCTGTAAACAGGTCTCAGCTGATCCTCAGTGATAAGGTTAACAGTGACATCACCGTGACTGGCAGGGGTTGGGGGGGGTAGTTGAAATAATCTTGTAATTACAAAGACGTGGGAAGTAATCCAATTAATAGCACCAAAAATATGTAATCTCACAATAAAAGGAGCACAGATTTGAAAAATTAACGTCTGTGGGCATTTTCTTCCCCAAACGGGGGGCAGAGCAAATGTGGCGATTACTTTTCCGCAATATCCCTAGGACCTAAGGCAACCAGACGGCTGGAGCTACCGGATGGTACCAGCAAGCTCTTCACGCGGTCGTTCTCCCAGTATCCGGAGCTGGAGCGCCGAGGCCACCGCCGCAGCCAACAAGGCGCAGGGCTCACCGCTCAGCCTCTGGTCCTTCACATCCGGGCCCGGCCGCGCCCGGGCTGCCCCGACCGTCCGCAGATGCAAACCACCAGCCCGTGAGGGCGAGGCGCACCTGGCCTCCGGACGCGGGTAGAGGCGCACTGGGCAGGCCGGGCAGGCTGGGCAGGCCGGCAGCCGGCACCGGATCGTCACCAGGTCACCCCGGTCCGCAGCCTGCCGTCCCAATGCCTCAACTACGCGGTGAGCGGGTGAACAACACCCCGCCAGGCCACGCTTCTCTTATCCCTGCTGTTCTCGAGGAAGAGACTCCTCTGCGGTGAGCCAAGTCCAGCGGCTCATCGCAACCTACAGCAACTCGGGGCCGGGAGCGGCTGGTCATCTGACCGGGCCCCCCCTCGGCTCTCAGCGCCCGCCTGGGACGCGCCGAGGGCAGCAGACGCGACCAGTCAGGCCACGGCCCTCACCGGCGACATAGGCGGTCGGTCCTCCAGCTGCGGCCGGGCCCGCCCACGACCACGGCAGCGCCGCAGGAGTACTGTCCCCACGGAGCGTGGCCCGGTCACTGTCCTCCTCCCTGCAGCCCTCTGCCCCACAGCCTCAGTGCGTCTCCCCGGGGCACGAGGCCTTCCCAGCTTGCTCTGCGGCGTCTCCAGCCGCCCCTGAACCCGGCCTGCTGGGGAAGGGCTGCGCGCTCCTCGGGGCCTCAGGCGGTCAGGCGGCCGCGCCCCTCTACGCTGGGTCCCCGTCGTCCGCCGGCCCGTCACCTGGGCGCGTCTGCTCGGCCTCGGGGCCCGCAGGCAGGATGCTGGTCACGGTGTGGAGGAGGGCTTCGATCTGCTCCTCGGTGAGCCGCTCTTCGCTCTCCTCCACCATCTGCGGAAGGAAACCTCTGCGGCTACCGCGGGGCGCCCAGGCCGAGTCCCCCCGCCCCCGCCCCCCGCTGTTCCCGGTCCCCGGCCTCTGGCGCGCCCTCGGCCTCCCGGTCCTCTCCGTCCTCTCCGTCCGGGCGGGGAGGGAGCTCCTGAGCCACGGCTCAACACGGCCGAGGCAAAAAGCAAGTTGCAGGTTAGCACTTTTCTTCAGAGAAACAGAAAGCGCGGCCAGTTCTACCGCCCCGCACGGGCCGGTGACTCCGCGGTGCGCGCCAGGGAAACGCACCTCCGGGGGCTGAAATGGCCCTTCACGTACCTTTGTATTTCACCGGCACGGCCGTGACGCAGGAACTCTCCCTGCAACTCATCTGCGACGGCCCGCTGCGTGCGAGGGGCTCACCACTGTCCCCTCCCACTCCCAGCACCGGCCGCCTTCGCGCCCCCGGGCCTGACCGCACACGGCGCGTCCCGTTCCTGCCCTCGGCCTCGCACCAATCCTGGCCCGGGAGAGGACGAGAATCCCAGGCCCGGCCGGCCCAGCCCTGAACACCCACAATCAAGCTCACACACACCACGAGGCCCTGGTCCTCTCCTGGGAACGCGGAGCAGGCGTCTGACGAGTGACGGCTGCGGTGACCCCCGCTGTCTCACTACACTACATAGTCCACTGAGAGCCCGGCCTGCCACGTCTGGAAACCCACGCACGAACGGCCCACAGTTACCAGCCGGTTTTCCGAGCCTCACCTCCACTTCTCCATGTATTACCGAATACAAACACGGTCAACAACGTTTTTAAGAGCAATACACAGGCGGGCAAAGCACTAACCCATGTTCCCTCAGTGGCACCAGGCATCTATCACAAACAGCTAAACGCGTCCAGGGTTCTGTTCTGCGACATTTCCCAAAGCAACTCTGAAATCTGCCAACAAAGACCAAGAGGAATTCCACAAAGAAATCCTAGCAGATTTAAGGGGCACCTGGGTGGCTCAGTGGGTTAAAGCCTCTGCTTTTGGCTCGGGTCATGATCCCAGGGTCCTGGGATCGAGCCCCACATCGGGATCTCTGCTCAGCGGGGAGCCTGCTTCCTCCTCTCTCTCTCTGCCTGTCTCTCTGCCTGCTTGTGATCTCTGTCTGTCAAATAAATAAACAAAATCTTTAAAACAAAAAAATAAAATTAAAAAAAAAAAGAAATCTTAGCAGATTTAAGTAAAACACACGACAGGCTAAGCTTACAACCCTGAAAAGGATTTCAGTCTGACCACCTCACTTCAGACGACAGCAGAGAAGCTGATCAGCTCAGGTAATGTGTCCAAGATCACATCACAAACTCCTGGCAAACCACTGGTCTCTTCAAAAATGTTTCTACGACCAGAGAATAATCCTGAGTGTTCTAGGGTGGGAGATCCTGAGCAAGCCAGCAGGGCTGCGGTCATATAAAATGACAATTTCTAAAGATTCAAAGGCTCTGTAAAATGTAAGCTCTACTGAACATGAAATGATCCTCAAAAATCCATTTTTTAAACCAGACATGTAAAATTAGGGTGTGTAAAAGGAAGTAGTCTAACATAGACTGCCTCCAAAATCTGAAGGAGTTGGAAAGGGGTACATCTGATTTGATTATTTAATCTTAAGAAAAGATGATGTCCACTTGAGAGAGGAATATCTCCAAATTCATGAGCTGGCACGTGCAGTTGGTTCGGAACTGCTTCCTGCTCAGGGCACGCGGGAAGGGAGGTTCAGACTGCTCCGACACTGACAGCCCCCCACCAATATTTGTGCAGGGGCTTTCCCACGATCACCACCCAGCATGCGGCCGTCCACACGTGAGTAAGCACGGGCTCAGCATTACGAAGAAAACCTGCCTGGGCCTCACAGCAAGGAGAGCAAGGTCTTGTGACTCTGGATTCCAGCTCTTTCTAGAACACTATGCCTCTATTCTTCCCTCCCTCAGAGATGCAGACTAGAGTCCACTGGTTTACTTCTGAGAGGCCTTCATTTTTAGAAAACCAAATCGAGAAGACTTGAACAGGCCACCTTCTGGCATCCCCATCTCTGGTCTGGCAGATGCGACGATGATCAGGCGTCAGCTAACGTGCTCACAGCAAGAGGGCCGAAGAGCAGAAGCTTTCGTCAGCACACAGTCCTCGGGTCAGAACCTTTTCAAACTAAGATGCCCAGTCACGGCAAGAAAACCCAAACCTCAAAAAAAAAAAAAAAAAAAAAAAGAAAAAGAAAAAAAGAAAACCCAAACCTCATTAAGCAAAATGAAACACGTATGCCCAAAAAGAAACTCTCAGAAACCGAAAACTTACTAACCCCTCTTGGATCAAGACAAAATGATACGAACTGTATCACTCGTCACCTTTTCTTCCCAACACGGAGGAAACGGAGGCCAAAATAAGGAAATGCAAAGCACCATCTCAACATTCTCAAACACCTGAGGTTTCAAGTCGTCCGGGATGTAAGGGCAAATGAAATGTGAAGATCCCAAGTATTTGCAGATGGGTCAACCACAAGGTTTTATCACATACAAATTCCCAGGGGCTGTCAAACTGGCCTGCTCTACTCCAAAAATGGTTGCTTCTCATTCTAAGCTGTCAGGACAAACTTCCTACTTTACCCAAAACAACTCAAACTAGTAACAATGGACACTTCTAACTATTTGACCCAGAACAGTTCACTTATCTCTGTAACTTTCAATTTTCTCCACTGTAAAACGAAAGTAATGCCTACAGTAAGGACCAAATGAGAACACATATTATAGTGTTTTGTAAGCCATAAAACTCATTTATTCCAAGACATTTTATAATCACGTTTTTTAAAATTTTATTTATTTATCGGACAGAGATCACAAGCAGGCAGAGAGGCAGGCAGAGAGAGAGAGCTCCCTGCTGAGCAGAGAGCCCGATGCGGGGCTCGATCCCAGGACCCTAGGCCGTAACCTGAGCTGAAGGCAGAGGCTTTAACCCACTGAGCCACCCAGGCGCCCCTACGATCATTGACCTTTCACAGGCATACATACATGGCAGTGCTGTTCAGGACAGTGGTCTGTGAGGTCAGGAGGCTCACTGTCCTGTCCTCAGGCCAAAGAGCTCACGAACTGTTCCCAAATGAACTCACAACAGGGAGTGGCAGAAATCACAGAAGCTGGTGGCTTCCTCCTTTCCTCACAGGCAGCAGGCAGTCACCTGTGGATCTAAGGCTCACAACAAATCATGGCTGAGGTAAAACCAAAAGAAGCTTCAGCTCCAAAACTGAACACTAATAAATGCTGGGTGCTGAAAATGCTTCTGGACGCAAGGAAAATAAATGAGCCGTTAGGTTAACACAGGGAATCCTCTGTACTTCACACTCTGCGAAAACCTCAATTCTTATCCCTCGCTTGGGAAAAGAGACACTGCCACAAGCCTTGGTAAATGTTTTGCTACCTTCTGTAGCCAAATCCCAGGCTTGGGGAAAATCGGACTATGAAGCGGTCCGACTGCTGGGAAACAACACACAGCAAAGACCTACTGCCTACCTGCGAAAGGGAGAAAAGAACAGACAGGCTCAGGGACACCACACACATCTTTCTTCTCGCTACGCAAAGCACATGGCTTGGAGGAGAAAAACACCAATTAGCCCGTCACTAGCACAGACTCTGCTGAGGGCATTAAAGGTGACATATACAAATCCCATGGCATACAGTAGGCACTCTTAATAGTAGCTAATTGTACCAAGTACTGATAGAGTTTCTACAGGGATGAGGTCACGCTAATCCTCATCTCCCCTCTCCATCTGTCATTAAGCCATGAATAACATATGTTGCTGATTAAAGTTGGCGGAGACAGGACATGTGATCTTTAACCCAGAGGGACATGGATTAGTTTCTTGCTGATTTGTTTGTTTTTTCTTTTCTAAGCCCCAACACAGTTAAAAGCATCAGAATAAGGGTACAAAAATTTTAAAAAAAGGATTTCTATTTAGCCTAAAGGCCAGTTCCCCCAGAAAGTCACCCTTTATGGAAGGAATTTTTCTAATTTAATTTTGGGTGCACTCTGAAGGACAGAAACAACACTGGGAAGACAATAAAAGTTATAGTCTAAAAACTAAATTCCTGTGACCCTTTCAAAAAGGGTCTTTATAAAGCAGCTCTAAACATTGTAGGTATTTCTGGCTACTTTCTTCCACACTTTTCTGAAGGAACTTTGACAAAGGAGAAGTACTTCTAAAACTGACTTTGCAAATTCCTTAATTCTCCTTTTGTTAATTCTCCAATCAGTCTTTTTTAACTGGCAGTTAAATGGCCTTCCTGATCTTTGGAGCTTTGATGGTATTCTCTGCCCTGCATAGCAGAGGGAAACTGCCCCTGGACATCAATGCAGCAACTGCTCGGTTTGTCTCACTGGGCCTCATTTTCATATTCTCCTTAGACCACGTGTGGCTCCTACTCTGGCTGCTTCACGCAATTCTAAAGCTTTTGCTGTGACTGCTGTGTCGCCTGTGCAAGTGATGAGAGTCCACTGAATGGCTGTATGGAGCGAACCAAGATGATCAAGTCTGCGGTTTTAGAAAGTGAACTGACTGTGGTGGGAATGGCAGACTGGAGGGGCCAGACTGAGGCAGGGATGACAAGAGGACAACCGTGAGAGCCACACTGAGAAGTGACAGAAATGGACACAGTGCAGCAGGGAGAGAAGAGAGAACAAGGGAAGACAGAAGCAATGGAACCTGGGGACTAAGTGCGTAGGAGATCAAAGGCAGAGAATGACTTCCAGGTTTCTGGCTTGGGAGACTGGGCCAGGAGGCTGAGAAAGAGAGCACGGGGGGAGGGCACAGGTGCTCCGCGAACCAAGAACAGAAACAGGGGAGCAGGGCCGAAGGGTGGGAGTCGGGGAGGAGAAATTCTGCCAGTCGTGGTAAGTCTATTGTTTTCGTGCAACATCTGGTTGGCAATCACCCCTACAGGAAGCCAGTGGCCAGAATGGGGCAGGACATCAAGGGAGACAAAGAGCCGCTGAGATGCAGGCCCAAACTCTGAGGAAGGAACTAAATTTCCTCTCGTCTTACTTTCACCAAGTCCATACCAACTAGGATCAAACTGGTGAGGCCCCTTCTCTCACGAAACAAGGGTAGTCGGGCCGTCGTTTCAAGAAATGGTTCCAGTCTCAACTGTTCTCGCCTTTATCACCCTTCCTCCCTCTCAGGCCCAGAAACCAGCCCCTCACGCTCAGGCCGCCTTCACTCACCAGCTGGATCTCAACAGCAGTCATAGGCCTGTGATTCAACAGCTGAAGCTTTTCAGCTCTGTCAAAAGAAAAGTACAAAGAATTTAAAACTCTTATTCCCTTTAGAATCCTGAGTGTTGACCAAGCTGTTTAGAGAACACTGTGTCAGATAACAAATGGGAGAACCCGCTGGAACGTGGCCTTCAGTTTCTTCAACTGTAAAATGAGAGAATGGGAACAGGGGAGATTATGTCGGAGACTCTCAGACGGTACAAGTGTGTATTAGAATTCTAATAACAACAGAGGTACCGACTGAAAGAAATGTAACAAATAGCAGAGATGCAGTTTTAATATATTTTATCTGAAAAATAAAATAACATTCTCTTAATCCAGATTATAGAAAGATTATAAAAGAATCTTGGTTGGTTGGTATCACTTAGAAATGGCTGAGAAGGGACGCCTGGGTGGCTCCGTTGGTTGAGCGGCTGCCTTCGGCTCAGGTCATGATCCCAGCGTCCTGGGATCGAGTCCCACATCGGGCTCCTTGCTCGGCAGGGAGCCTGCTTCTCCCTCTGCCTCTGCCTGCCACTCTGTCTGCCTGTGCTCGCGCTCTCTCTCTAACAAATAAATAAACATTTTTTAAAAATCTTTAAAAAAAAATAAAAAAAAAAGAAATGGCTGAGAATTTGGGGCACCTTGGTGGCTCAGCGGGTTGAGCCAAAGTGGCTTTGGCTCTGGTCGTGATCTCAGGGTCCTGGGATCGAGCCCCGCATCAGGTTCTCTGCTCTACGGGGAGCCTGCTCCCCGCCCCCCCGCCTGTCTGCCTACTTGTGATCTCTGTCAAATAAATAAATAAAATCTTAAAAAAAAAAGGCTGAGAATTCCTTTTTGAGATTAATATTAACGTCAGATTTTGACTTGTTATCTTAGAAAACAAAAACCAGGACTGGAAGGGGGCAGGGGCTAATGCACAGAGGTAGAGGCGGAGTCTTCTACCCACAGAGTTCACAATCCAGTTGGGGAAAGAAGACAAATACAAGCAAGTTTTAACAAACATGTAACAGTTGAAGGTGAGCATTTTCACTGGTCACAAGGCACAGCGAGCTCACTGCCAGAGGGGTGGTTGAAATGTTTGGACTCTCACAGGTGACACAGGACTTAAAAGAAAAAAGAACAGCTCCAGTGACCGCCCCTGTGTAGGTGACAATTTTGACGTTTCATCTCTCATTCTGACCTGGGAGCTGCAGACTCATCTTTCAGTTCAACTCAGTAAATATTTACTGAGCTTAAAGATATCCTGAAATGGACAGATGAATGAGCCACAGGCCCAGAGCTGCTTTGGGGGAAGCAGTACATCAGCCAGCGGCCCTATGCCTGGGTCTCACCATCTGTTCAACAGGAACGATAACAGAACTTAGTATCTCACCAGGGGGTTCGGAGGGATGAACATCTTCCCGTTTATACTGCCAGCAGCTACCATGTGTTGCTTACTTCCCATATGGCGAGCACACTGAACCCTCCGACTTAACCAACGCTGCGATGGTAAGTAACTGGCCCAAGGTGACACAGCTAGGAAATGGCAGAGCTGGGACTCGGCCATCAAAGCTCGTGTTCTTTTAACCATCTGCTTCTAGTATTCAATATGCAACGTGATGACTGTCATGCAGCTATGTCTCCACAAATGGAGTCATCAGGAAGGCACCTGTAATTAAGTTCTACTCCTCAAAATCCCCCAAACGTTCACTCTAGACTCAAAGATGACTTCACAGAGGAGGAAACCCTTGCACTGGGCCCTGAAGGATTTTCTAGGCAAACTGATTATAGGAAAGGGGAGTCAGGGCAGAACTGCCCAAGTAAGTGGCCAGAAGAACAGAAATTACGGAGTTTCAGGAAACAGCTGCACGAGAGGCTGTGGGCCGTGAGGCTGCGTGGTCAGAACGAGACCACACGGGTCCACCCGCGAGGCTGCACGTGACTCTGCGGACACCGGAAAGCAACGGAGGAGACTCAAGCGACACGCTCTCAGGTGAGAAGGAACGAGGCAGGGCTGGCAATCAGACCGGACAGCGGAACGCTCCTGGCGGCCCCAGGGTGCAGTCAATCAACAGGACCTAACAACAGCCTCAGCTGGGCGGGGACAGGGCGAAGGAAAGAGAAGCATCAGGGTTCAGTGTCAGGCTTTTAGGCTGTCTGGGAAAATTTATTATTTGAAATCTGAATTCGAGTCTGTGGTTGCTTTCGGAACAACAAAGAACTCTGCCCAGCCACGCGTCTGGTCTCCGGTGGAGTGTGGCCGGCAGACGGGGCGCATCAGCAGGAGTCCCGGGCAACAAGGGGAGCGCGCCACAGTCGCACCAACTCCTCGGCGAGGGAAGACCGGGACAGGGTGGCGCGGAGCACCTCCCGGTGAGGCCCTGGGAGAGCAGGTGGTGAAGGAGGAGCAAGAAGGGGCAAAGACAACCTAGGAGTGTGGTGTGAGGGAAACCGAGAGAGGAGGCAGGGGAGGCAGGCTGACAGTCAGAAGTCACCGGATTTGCCAAAACAGAGGGCACCAGTGGCCTGTGCAAGTAGTTTGGTGGAATGACAGTGGTGGGGACAACTGGACTGTGGGGACTAAAGATTAACTGTGGAGAAACTAACCTTTACTTTTCCTGTAATGCAGTGTCACTGCTTTACTAAGACCTTCAAAACAGACCCTATTCTACATTTTGAGTATAAAAAAATCCACAAGTGCGCCACAGTGCAAACAGAAACATGCAACAGAGGACTTCCATAATCATCAACGGCATAGCCAAGCACCACACGTACAGAACCCAACATTTAGATGAACTGAAATTATAAGATAAAAACCCAATTTCAGAAAAGAAAAATCAAAGTACTAAGGATCCCCAAACATTCTTAGCTCTAATGAGATTTCATTGGACTCAAATCACTTGGAGGTGAGGCATTCACAGTATGACCCCATTCACCCCGCTTAGGAGTTCTTAGGAGCCATGAGTGGCTGCATCAGGCAGGCTGGCAACAAATGGCAACCAAATTTTGATCTGAACACTCCCCTTTATTGGACTCTAAAGTTATCAGGCTTTTGAAAGGCATCCTCCTCACTGCCCCTCAGATTTTATATATTTATTTGACACATAGAGAGATCACAAGTAGGCAGAGAGGCAGGCAGAGAGAGAGGAGGAAGCAGGCTCCCCGCTGAGCAGAGAGCCCGATGTGCGGCTCGATCCCAAGACCCTGAGATCATGACCTGAGCTGAAGGCAGAGGCTTAACCCCCTGGGCCACCCAGGTGCCGTGCCCCTCAGATTTTAAACAAATTTGTTTTCAGTACAGTTTGTACTGATGTTCTTTGTTCCAACAAACCTCAGTTTTCCTGGCACCAACGCAAATGCAGGTTTGGGCCGTGTCTGGTAAAACCACCTGTGAGGAAGGTCCAAGAGGCAGATGCAAAAGCAGAAGCAACGGGGTCTGTGCTTAGGGTACAGAAGGGGTTGCAGAGGATCCTTGTGAAGACCAGCTCGAAGACGGCGCGCGGGGAGATGTGCAAGGAGAGAAGGAAGTTAGTCCGGCTGGCCTGTCCTGCAACTCTGACTCAAGGGGAAACGGCGGGAGGGAACAGAAGCCTAGGTGTGAGGGTGGGACACGCAAAGGATGGAAAGGCAAAGTCAGACAACTAAAGTGTCTTACTTACGAGGTGTACTATACATCAAAGACGTAAAGGCCAAGCAGAATGATCTGACAACTTTAATTCTCAGGAAGATGAACGTTCCCTCCAAGCCTAATTTGATGTTTCACGACGAAAAGCCAAGACCAGTGTGGTACAGTATCGTTCCGGAGGAATTTAGGGACGATCCTCAGTGCTACTTCGCCTACGTCATTTTGGGAATGGCTACCTCCCCTGCATCAAAATGCTTCCGGGAGACACTGCTACCCCAGCATGCTAATTAAGTCTGAACACTGCCCAAAAGCTGGGCAGCAGAAAGACCCCGCAACAGGTGCTGGAGTGAAACGTGAGGCTGACAGCATGACAGCAGCTGAGCTACGACAGCGCCGAAGGGATGTGATGTCTTTCCCAGCGCACTGGCGGTCTGTTCCTCACCAGATGCCGGAGCCACCCCTACGCCCCCGCGAAGAGGTTTCCTTTCCGCTGAGTTCTAAGGACACTGGCTCCCTGCTGCACTGAGCAGCCCCGGGAAGGCGGGTGGAGGAGGGCTGCGGCCCGCGGTAGGCCCCGCTCTGCCTGCGGCCCCTGCAAAGCACCTTCCCTCCCCCGGCACTGCTGAGCCAGGCGGACAGACGGGACCAAGTGGACAATAACCGCAGGGACCGTGGAACCTAAAGCCCGTGTGGGCCCTGGGAAGACACGGCGAGGTGCGGGGGAAACGTGGCAGGGACTGCGGCAGCCCGCGGGTGCACGAGGCTCAGACGACAGAGCTCTGAGTGGGCAGGAGGAGCATCAGTACAGGGGGAGCCCGAGGAGGACACAGGTCTGAGGGGACACCGGACGGCCTCGAGGCTGCACAGGGCAGACTGCCGCACTCGATACTGACCTTTGCAGTTCACAGACGTTACGGGTCTGGTTCTGCGCAGCATCACAGACCAAAATACCCTCCGGACAGGTAGAGACAAAAGAGCAGTTACGGCCTGGGGACGGCAGGCTCTGGAGGGACACTGCAGCGCGTCTGCCAGCTGGAGCTAAGCACAAGGAAGGACTGAAATTGTAGGGGAGAAAGGGAGAAAGACCCTCCGAGAAACAAAGGTCCAAGTTTCAGCGAAGAGGCTCATCGTGTTCCACTGAGACCACAGCACTGTGGGCAGGGGAGCAAATCTGAGGGGATCTGAAGGGAAAGGAGTCCATTTTGGATAATTTTCTCAGTGAAGAAAGTGAAGTTACCATCTGAGAAGGTAGGAAGGACCAGGAATAAGACCAGCAAGCAGGTTTTTTTGTTTGTCTTTGAGAAAGAGAGAGAAAAGGAGAAGCAGACTCCCCACTGAGCGAGGAGCCCAATGCTGGGCTCAATCCCAGGACCGTGCGATCCTCTTTTTTTTTTTTAATTTATTTATTTGCCAGAGAAAGAGCACAAGCGGGGGGAGTTGCAAAGGGAGAAGCAGACACCCTGCTGAGCAAGGAGCCCAACAAAGGACTCGATGCCAGGACCCTAAGATCTTGACCTGAGCCAAAGTTAGATGCTGAACTAACTGAGTCACCCAGGTGCCCCCAGCAAGCAATTTTTGTTTTTGTTGTTCAAGATTTTATTTGTTTGAGAGAGAGAGAGAGAGAGAGAACGCAGGCATGACAAGGGGGAGGGTCAGCGGGAGAAGCAGACTCCTGCCAAGCAGGAAGCCCGATGCAGAACTGGATCCCGGGACTCCAGGATCATGACCTGAGCCGAAGGCCGTCGCTTAACCCACTGGGGCACCCCCCAGCAAGCAGTTTTAAGGACCCAACTAAGCTGGAAAATATGAACCCTCATTCCAAATAAAATTATTTTAACCACCGTTACCCAACCGTATGAACAAAGAACAGAGAAAGAGGACAGCCGAATGAACGAGCGTCTCTGCTACAAACCAGTCACAGCAATGGAACTCAGCTCACCGACCGGCCGCTGTCCTGCGGGGCTCTGAACGGCCGGAGCCGGTGCTGTGGTTACACAGAGGGTCTTGCGAGTCCCCAAGTAACAAAAACGCTCACAGCTGCTCCCTGAAGAAGCCCACGTGGGGTCAAACCAACCAAGCAAGTTCTCTGCTGCCACATTCGAGGAGCTGAGCAGGGCAGGAGCAAAATCACAGAACCACGCTCATGCAGGCTCCAGCTCGAGGGCCGGGGCTGCAAACAGCCCCCCACCTCCAGCCAAGCCTGTTTTCGTTGTCTCTGCTCTCTCCCCTTCACTTCAGCTCCTGTCCCAACCGACCACCAAAACTGTTCTTGCCCAAGGGCCCAGTGACCTCCACATGGACAACTCTAGCGGATGCTCCCGTCCCGTTCTACCCTGTCCCTGTGCTATTACTCCCTCCTTAAAACTGTCTACCCCTGCCGCTTCCACGAACCATTCTTCCCTGATTCTCTTATCCAACGAGACTTCTTCTCTTTCTAGGTTCTGCTGCTGCTCGCTTCTGTAGCACCCCACGGTGCCATCTTCCACCTTCTGACCCCCCTTACGTCCAAATGTCACAATCTCATCCGCCACTATAGGCTTTAGGGCAAGTCGTCCACGTTTTCATGCTATGTGACCTCAGCTCCAGACCTCTGTAACCAACTGCCACCTAGATATCTCCTGAACACCTGAGGCCGACGTCAAGCTCAAACATCCCGAAGTGAACCGTCTATCCTTTCCTACACACCAGCTCCATTCTCTCAACTTCACATCTTGGTAAAGAAGCAAACACCCAGGCCAGAAACCTGAGGGTCATCCTTGACCCCTCCCTCTTACCCACTGCCAGTATTAAGTCACCGAGAATTAGCAACTGTCTGTTTCCTTTTTTTTAAAAGATTGTTTCTTTTTCATGATACCCATCCCCTCCTCACCATTTCTATAAGTCACAGTTCTTCTTGGTTAGAGGACAATGGCCTCTACCCCCAGAGGTCTGCCACTTTTTAAACCTATCTTCGTTTACAAATAAAGTACCTTTTAAAAGATGAAAATCTGGCTGCCTCATTATCCTGCTTATAATCCTCCCATTGTCCCCACAGGTTTTGGCATGAATTTAAATTTCCTTCGTTCAGTCTCCAGAACCAACTGAAATGTGGTGTCTGTCCATGTCTCTCTGTTCATGCGCCTTTGCTCTCCCTCTGCACTCATATCCCAGTTAGATGGAACAAACACTGCCCAGAAAAGCATCAGGCTACTTGATTCTGTGCCTTAGCACATCATACCCGCACCTGACTGACTCTTCCTTTATATTAAAACCCAGTGTCACCTCCCAGAGACAAAACGTTATACTCAAATTCTGACACTTCAGTGGGTCTCTGAGCCTCCTACCATTACACAGTATTCATCTCTGTGTCCCCAGATAGAGACAAAGCTGGAGGGTAAGTGAAAGAGTTAGGACCGACTTTCAGGAAAAGTATAAAGAAGAGACAACTGGGGGCGCCTGGGTGGCTCAGTGGGCTAAAGCCTCTGCCTTTGCTCAGATCGTGATCCCAGGGTCCTGGGATCGAGCCCCGAATCGGGCTCTCTGCTAGGTGGGGAGCCTGCTTCCTCCTCTCTCTCTCTTTCTGCTGGCCTGTGATCTCTCTGTCAAATAAATAAATTAAATCTTTGGGGAAAAAAAAAAAAGAAGAGACAACTGTTGAACACCGGGGAGACCTGGGACAGGATTCCATGCTCTGAGAGCAGACAGCGTAACCACGTGCCAGATAGTGGGGAAACGTGACAACCTCCCGTCTCCTCTGAGCTTTGCTGGCCCTAGAAGTACATGGCCCACATCCGGTGCCAAACCCCGAGAGTAATCTGTGTACAGAAGAGTCCCTTTTAGGGACTCTAAGTTATTTTACAAACCCACTTACTGCCCTTCTACTCCTGGGAAACGTAGCTGTGCGTCTTAGGGAGATCGCGGGACGAGAGCTGGGGCTGGAAGCCAGGCTGCAGTTCTCAAGAACTAAATGCCTCAAGCAAGAATTAAATGATTAAAGAACCAAATGCTTTGGGGAATGAATATGCTAGAGAAAAATACAGGACTTCGAGTGAGTCTCAATACTACCATTTTGCCGAATAAAGTTATGAAGTTCCTACTATACCCTCAAGGACTCTAGCAGTGCAGGTATTTAAGCAAATTAGTAAGGTACAAGGTCTCCTTGTCCCAGGAGACCTGCACCATTTAAGGGCTATTATCTTGAATCTCCTCCCCTGGAGAGGACCGCAGAGAAGAACTCTCGCAGGAGATATGGAGACAGAAGGGTCAAAGAGCGCTTCAGCAGTTTCTGCTATAAATGGGATTCCTGTCTTATGTCGCACGGGCTAGCATAAGGTGGTACCGGTCTTGACAGCGTCGGGCAGGCAGCCCCTGGGTCACAGGTACTGTGGAAAGCCAAGCGGCTGCCACGGTTTACTACACCTTGGAGAAGGCGCCAGGCCTCTAGAGAGAAAGAAGCCCGCCAGCCCCCTCTCCTGGTTGTTTGCAGAACAACACTGCCTGCCGCTTCCGCTTCCCCAGTCATGGACAACCTATGTGACTGTCCTAGCACATGACCTGTCTCAGAAATCAACCACTTAATGACAAAGGGGCACCAAAAAGTGACAAAGAAAGTTACAAATCCTCAAATTTAAGATCACAAATGGAAAAAAGGAACTTCTCTGAACATTACAATCTGTGTTAAATTTACACAGATTGTGGCGAATCATGAATCATCTTGCAAGACCATTCTCATTCTGGGCTTCTTTCTTTTTAAATCAAACTCTACGCCCAATGTGGGGCTTGCACCCACAACACCAAGATCAAGAGTCTCTGCTCTACTGACTGGGCCAGCCAGACACCCCATTTGTGGGTTTCTCGAATGGTCGCCAGGTGCATATCTGCAGCAGAAAAGATGTAGGGATCGGGAAGCAATGCATCAGACCAGACAAATAATGGAGAAGAGGTCTTAAAAACCAACTATGAGGGACCCCTGGGTGGCTCTGTCTTCGGCTCAGGTCATGATCCCAGCATCCTGGGATCGAGTCCCACATCGGGCTCCTTGCTCGGCAGGGAGCCTGCTTCTCCCTCTGCTTCTGCCTGCCTCTCTGTCTGCCTGAGCTCTCTCTCTAAAAAATAAATAAAAACAAAACAAACAAACAAAAAAACAACTATGAGGACTTGTGTTGTACATAAGATAAAGAGTGAGACCACTGAAGCCAACCTTTCTGCTGACTGTACCAACAACAGGACAAAATACAAAAGGAAAAACCTGAGGACTCTGAATGAAAAGTTTACAAGAGGAGGAGGACTAGGGAGTTAGTGTTGGGGAGGATGTGAGTTTCTTTTGCTTTGTTTTCTCTTTTCTCTCATGCCCTGAGCCTTGGGCCACAGAGGAGCTATGGCAGTACTTCCAACAGGCAGCTAAGACTCCAAAAGAAATCCCATCCTTCCAGCCAGAGTACTGGGGAAGGCGGCCCCTGAGGCCTGGAAATCGGGATGAAACTCACAACTCAGGGGCAGCTCCCCCAGGCAGCCTAGGCAGTGAGTGTAAACAGGAAGAAAGTCTCGGGGGTCCAGAGTGCCAAGTTAATTTGCCCTTTTCCCTCTTTCCTTCCTTGCGTTGCCCCAAGGGTGGCACCGGTAACAACTGTACATGTGGGCAGCTAAATCTTTGAGAAAAGTTCAGTACCTGTGGCCAGAGAACCAAAGGGGGCTGGGGCTCAAGTGGGTCAAAGAGTATAGGGGCAACCCCAGAGAGGTGCGCTAGAGAAGGGGATTCCCCTGAATTTGAGCATCAATCAGCACAAACCCTAGGTTCAGCTTGAGCTACCCGTGTGCAGAACAGCCCCAAGCAACAAAAACCAGACTCAGCACAGCAAACATGCTGAGAAGTGAATACGGTTAAGTCACCACTCTAGTCTCATTTGCAAAAAAAGATCCAAAGCTGCAGATCAAAGGTTTTATAAAAACTAAACTGACATGAATCTTGCCCATGGAAGGCAAGAGACTGGAGGTGTGAACCTAACTGGGTTGACTAACTGCTAAAAGAAACAAAAAAAAGCAACGTTAACCAGAGGGTTTTAACAGGGTCCAGAGTCTAAACAGTAATATTCAAAAGGTCCAAGACATAATTTAAAATTAATTTAAAATTACCTCCATGGAAAGAAAGAAAATACAACTCATCCTCAAAGGAAAACATAACCAACAGATACAAAGCTACAATAACCCGTGTGCTGGAATTATAAAAGACATTAAAGTAGCTACTATAACAACATTCTTGAAATGAGTGCCATAAAGTACGTTCTTAGGAAAGAGACAGGAATTATAAATAATAAATGGAAATTTTAGAACTAAAAAACATAATGTATGAAATAAATTCACTGGCTGGGCTTACTAACAAAATGGAAATGACAAAGTCTGTGATTTTATAGACAGATCAATGGAAATATCTTGTTTGAACAACTAAGAGAGGGAAGGAAAAGAAAAAAATGAACAGAGAGGATTCAGGCAAAATGGCAGAGTGGAAAGAACCAGGAATCTGCCTCTCTACCACCTAGAAAACAACTGTCTAGACAACTAGACCTAAATGTAAAATGCAAACTATAAAAACTCACAGATGGTCATCCAGGAGAACACCTAGATGATCCTAAGTTTGGTGGTGACTTTTCAGCTACAACGCTGAAGATACAACCCACTAGAGAAATAACAGATAAAGTGGACTTCATTAAAATTAAAAACATCTGCTCTGTGAAAACACAATATCAAGAAAATGAGAAAACAGACCACAGGCTAGGAGAAAATATTTATGAAAGACACAGGATAAAGGACTGTTATCCAAAATATAAAACAAATTCTTCAAACAATAAGAAAACAAATAACCCAATTTAAAAATAACCAAAAGACCTAAACGAACACCTCATCAAAGATACACAGGGGCACCTGGGTGGTTTGGTTGTTTAAACGTCTGACTTCAGCTCAGGTCATGATCTTGGGTCCTGGGATCCAGCCAGGCATGGGGCTTCCCACTTAGTGGGCAGTTTGCCTGTCCCTCTGCCCCTCCCCACGCTCATGCTCTCTCTCTCAAATAAATAAAATCATAAAAAAAAAAAAAGAAGACACAGATGGCAAAGATGCTTGGCATTTAATGTTATAAGGAAATTATGCAAATTAAAACAAGATACCATAGGGGCGCCTGATGGCTCAGTTGGTTAAGCCTCTGCCTTCAGCTCAGGACATGATCCCATGGCCCTAGGATCCACTCCACCATGGGATCCTATATGTGGGAAGGGAAGTAAGTGTTCCTTACTCAGTGGGGAGCCTACTTCTCCCTCTGCCTGCCACTCCCCCTGCTTGTACACATGGGCGCGTACTCTCTCTTGCAAATAAATAAATAAAATCTTAAGAAACAACAACAAAACAAGATATCATTTTATGCCTATTAGAATGGCCAAAATCCAGAACACTAAGATCACCAAATGCTGGTGAGAACTGACACCTACAGAAACTCTCATTCACTGATGGGGGATGCAAAATAATACCGCCGTTTCGGAAGGC
>ML105385.1:0-26000 GCA_003697995.1 Taxidea taxus jeffersonii
CTGGCATGCAAAAATGCAAAGAGGAAACAATCGTTCTGTTTACCGTATGTCATACCCAGTTTCATAAGTTTTGCATGATTTATCTCACTTAATTATCACAAAACCTCATGGGCTAAGTGCCACTCTACCAGAGATGGCCTATCATCCCAATATGTAGATGTACATATAAGGAAACGAAACTCCATAAGGACTTTCTCAAAGTTAATTACCTAGAGAGTTTTGTCTGACTCCTCTCCACAATGCCACATTATGTGTCAGAGGCATGCTGTGCCCACAGTACATATGCAATAAAAAGGAAAGAAATTCATGGAGAGTACTCTGGCAAAACTACAGAGTAATTTCAGAAGAATGCTACAAGTTTCAATGCAAAAGAAACACTCAATAAATGTTTATTGAGCAGTTGACTGATACTTTTCACACACTTCATTTTTCTGTATATCACACATTTAATTGGAACTAAACAATTGAAGTAACAAGATAAAGTAGATTATCATTTGATATTATAAGCATAACGGAATGCTGTGACTGTGTATCATTTTGAGTTTCTGGCCTGGTATTTTAGTATGCCTTTAAAAATTTTCATTACAAACTTGGAAATGTAAATCAAAATTTTGAAATCTCAAACAATAGCCATACTTTTCTGGTTTTTGTTTGTTTGTTTTGCAAAAGAATATATATGTCGTATTGTCATTTATATAACTAAATGGACACAGAACATGAAATCCTACACCTTCTATTACCTTATGTCAGACAATAATGTAAAAGCATCATCAAAATCATCAATGAAGGCATGATCAAAAAATTAACACATGCCACTTATTTATTAAGTACTAGTACCCTGCTAAGAATTTTGACCTTATTCCACACCTGATGAAGTAAATAATGCCTTGAAAAGGAAACAGAGAATTAAAGTGTGGGTCCCAGATAACCTCTCTAAGGAAAGAAAATAAAATAAAGAATATACAGATAGAAAAGAGAGAAATAAGACCTTTATTATTTTTTTTATGATTTCTTCTTACATGTCAGACCTTCAACCAGGAATGCTTTCCAGCTATGTATACTTCAGCCTTTGGAAGTTTGCTTAATGAGATTTAGTTGGTAGGTTAATTTCTTCACATTTTGTTATCTTGAAAACAATTTTTTTTCACTTGCTTCTTGAAGTTCTAGGCATAGAATTTTAAGTTAAACAGTCATTTTCCTTCAATATTGAAAATATTATTACAGTGCCTCCAACTTCCATTGTTGCTGTTGAGATGCCAGTCTATTGCTATTCCTTTGCAAAGGGTGTATCTTTTCTCTCTTGCCATTTCTAATTTTTTTTTTGTCCTGAGGTCCTATTGCTATTTTATATTTTATATGATTATAATTACTAGTCTGACTACTATACCTTATATTGCTATAACTTTTTTATAAATTTTTTCATTATCCCTGTTTATAATTTCTTACTCTTCCAGAATAAAGTTAGATGTCTTTCATTTATAGATTTATATTTATAACTTCATAGTTACATCTAAAAATTCATGATTATATTACTCTTTCTTTTCAAATACTGCCTTTTACTTCTTTTTCTTTTTACTCTGGAATTTCAGTTAGACATATATCAGGCTGCTTCAGTTCATCCTTCTATGTCTCATAGTAGTGGTTGGTATTTTAACTCCTCTCTGACTGCTTCATCAATATTTTCTTTAGTTTCACTTCCCAGTTCTTCCTTCCCCCCAGATGCACTAATTTTTCACTTTACTTTCTTCATTTCTAAAACTTTGATTAGATTCTTTTTTAAATCTCCACAGACATTATAAATTCTCCTGATCCTCATTCAAATTTTCACACTTACTTTTTTTCCTGAAATTTATAAAATATGGTTGTTTAAATTTCTGTCTTACACAACAAATACATGTTATCTCTGCAACTATCTTGTGCCAGTTTCACTTTTGGTACGTTTTTCCCCTTGGCTTTTATCTCCGTCTCTGAGTTCTGAATTGAAGTTAAAATTCTTTACTGTAGGGTTTTCTTTTACCTCTGTCAGTGGCTTAGGGGTTCTCCCTACCAAATAAGTTGTGTAAAGTTGAGGAGAAGATCTACATGAAGACCAGATTATGGTTATAAATCCTTAAAGAACAATTTTCCCCGTCACACAACACCAGGGGCATACGGAAGTTTATTTACTGTCCCTTTTGCTGCGGGTTTATTCCAGGTGCCATGTCTCAGGAACCTAGGTTTCTAGAACAATCTCCCACCATTTACTTTACTTTAAGGCATACCCAAGTCTTCTTCTGGTATCTTGTGTACCTTGAATAGCCATCAAAATGGACACTTAAAATCCCTTGGATTTGGTGCATCATTGGTAAGGTTAAAAATTGGCATTTAAGTGCATCTAAGTCCTAGGGTTCCACTTTTATTATTTTTGAGCCTCTATAGATATTTTATCATCAAAAGACATTTAAAAAGATACTTGTTACATTTTATATAGCTTTCATTTGTTTTCATTGAGAGATCCATTTATGTTTTGTCTGCTAATTATTGCGAATAAAATTTCTATTTGTGCTATTTCCAAAACTCTGATTATATATGCCTTCTTTTATTATATGTGAATGTTGCTTTTCTACATATTAAAAGTATAGGTTTTAGTTTTTAAATTTTTATTTATTGTTTCAGTTACCTGTCAGCTTTCATACTGATTCTGAGCCCTTGGTTAGAACGGATGCAAAAGACAAATTAATGTTGATGTAATATATTCATGAAGTCATGAATTCTATAGAAAACTGGGATCCTATGAATTATACCACAGAAATAACATCCCATTTTTACCTGAACTATTTGTTAAGGGTTAGCAAATAAATGCACAGAGTGCTGTGACCTGTTGGTTCCATATTAAAATCTTTCTTAACATGACAGTCTATAAACTTCTGATTTCCCAAATTGTATGGTGTATATATGGGTAACACTGAGTTAATAATCTCTCAGTACTTAAATCAGTTAAAAATGTTTTTAACTGTAAGGAACAACAACAACAACAAAAACTTACAAAAACTGTAAAGAATTTAAAAAATATATATATCAACACTGTCTACACAATATAATGTCATTTGTTTATTTGAAAAGATGCCTAGAGGTAGATTTCATGTTTCGTGGATCATCCAGCAAGTTAATAATACTACAAACAAAACTGTTTTCTGATTCTTAGTATGTTGATTATTTGTCCTAATTATTGTGTGTCTTGGCTACAAATGGTTTCTATAGCTCAAGGAATTACACTTGCAAGACAGAAACAAAGGGCAAAAAGATACTAAGCCAGTTATTTTCTTATACCTATTTATTTTCAGCAAATTGTCTTTCAAACAAGACCCCAGTAAAATTAAATTTAGGTTGCTTTAGTCAGACATGGGCCATATGACTATTTCTGGCTTCAAGAAAGACTAGAAGAAAGATAATCTTTTTGTTGTTAACAAGGGGGAGGAAGTTGGGGAATGGAAGGTAAGACACAAACTAAGGTATCTATCATAGTTCCACCAATGGCTATTTAACATCCATACCCATTTTACATGGAAGATATTCCCCTCCCTCACAAAGAAAACCACCCCAAAGTTTCATCCATTTATCGCATATGGTTCTTTTTCTATAATACCTAAGTGATATGCATTACTCTGACAGGTTAAATGTGACTACTCATGATCTGGAGACTGAGTTAAAGCAGAAGTCATTTGCCTTTAACACATGCCATACACAGTTGTGGAGAAGAACTACGATAACTTCATTTTTCATTTTAAATGTGAACAATCAGGGGCTGCCAAGCTGGCTCAGTCAGCAGAGCATGGGAGTCTTGACCTTGGGGTTGTGAGTTCGAGCCTTATGTTGGACATAAAGATTCCTTTAAAAAAATTATTAAATGTGAACAATTGGAAACACACATCAATTGCTGTTGAGATCATGTATCTTACCCTCTTGGACAGTAAAGGCAGGAAATCCTATCCTGGCAGTGAAGTAAGCTTCCTGATTAGCCAATCACTCTGTCCTCATTTCTGTTCCAAAATCTTTAGATCTGAGAGAGGAACTTTTCTTTCTGTTTTCTGTTCCATCCACATCTGAATTGAAGGTTGGGGAAGATGTTACTCCTGGAGGAACTGTGTTAGCATCCTTCTTCCCCTTGACAATAGTTTGGAGGCCCAGAGATTTCCACAGATGTTTCCAAGCCAGATATATTATTTTATTAGTGGCATATTTCCCTCAAATTTTAGTTCTAACCTGTTTGCTTTTAATCAATGCCATGCTTCTGGAGCTATGGTCAGAATTAATTATTTAAACATAATCTTGAAACTACGATAGGGTAGACATACCTTGCACTTGGGTTTCTACCAGAGCATTTGTCTCCTTGGCAAGAGGTATTGGGAAGAGTCTGAGGCACCTCCTTAATGTATCTCCCAGTTAGACTGATGCTCATGCATGCCGGCACTTATACTAGCATCAAGTAGGCAAACAGAAGTTGGCTTTCCTAGCCCTGTCAAGCTCCAAATTGTGAACTCTCAGGCCAGATTGCCAGCCACAGAGTGCCTGACTTCCAAGGTAACTAAACAAATGCCAACATTCTGAGTCTTAACTACTTGTCCTACCAGCAGTTCAGCCCCTGCTAGTACATCGCCTACATCCCAAAGTGGTCCAAACAACAGTTTGAGAAAAAGTTTCACCAGACCTTCACAAGAGTGTCTAAAAGTCAGGAGTATCTAAAATCAGGTTTCTGGCTCT
Organism: Taxidea taxus jeffersonii; assembly: GCA_003697995.1. Classification (NCBI taxonomy): domain Eukaryota; kingdom Metazoa; phylum Chordata; class Mammalia; order Carnivora; family Mustelidae; genus Taxidea; species Taxidea taxus. The sequence continues at coordinate 4,741 of ML105385.1, forward strand.
TCTTAATCCTCTTACATGCAATACCACCTTTAGAGGCTCTGGCATCAACCGACTTTTGCGGCTCTGTTTAAGATAAATATTGGCACTTACTGATGGCTTGGAAACCTTAGATGATGCAATACTTCTGCATTAGAATGTCTATCTACTTAACTGTTACCTCAACTGCCAAGTGTGCTGAGTCAAGTAGCACCTCAGGGACAAAAGGGAGAAAACAACAGAAAGCTGGATGGCATTCTTACAAGCTGTATTTGTGATCAGAAGGCCCATTTTTTTAATTTCTCGTAGTAAAGGAGTTAATACTCAAAACATCACTGAAATTGACCCAGCAATTGGTTCCCCGCTGTTACAATAATAGTAATTCTTGAATACCACCAGCTTTCTTCAGTTAGCTCGATATATGAAAAGTATCAATAGAAAAATGGTGTTTTGTCAAATGTGCAGGAGGCTTCCTACCGAAGTGCCATTGGGACTGGAAGTAACTGTACAAGTCTCAGTGTTCCTTCAAGACAATCAGTGGCTGTACTTGCCTTATAAAGGCAAAGTGTCTTCGAAACACTATGATCTATTTAAGTGTTATATTTATTTATATTTTACTTTATGCAGATAATATTTGTGGCTGTTAATTTGGTACAAAATAATCATGATAACCTGAGTTTAGTATGTCAGTATAGAGAATAGCATGAACAAAAGGCTTAGGAAATCACCTGTGCCTCTTTCATTTCACCTTGCATGGGGAGTGTCCAATTATATCAATTATTGAGTGTTCTTGAATGTATTTTAAGTATTTCCTCTCTTTCTTTCTCTTTCCATCTCTCTCTTTTGGTTTAAAAGGTTTTATATGCCTACAATTATATCAGTTCTGTGTAAATATCCCGTCATCCTGATCCCAAACAAGTTTATTAATATTTAAAAAAATATTGTTGTTGGCACATGGCAACAGGAGAAAAGGTGGAATACAATTTCATTCAAGCACACACAATCTTTTTTCTCTACCATGGTGACTACTTTAAAGTTTCTAAGTAGAACGATTTAGCTAAACAATGGATCTTACGTTATGCACAGGGAGGGTATCTCCAATCTGTATTCAGCAGGTATGTTTAGGATCTCTGTACAGTTTTATTAAATCTGACATATTAATGTTGCCAAGACTTTGGAGATTTGTGAATTGTTTTCTTACCAGCCTGGGCTAGACTACTCAGAGGCCAGGTGTGCACCGTTGAGTTACACAATTACATACTTGAAAATCAAAAGGGGGAAATGAAACCATAAAAGCTGCATAGACAGGAAAGCCAAATGCACTCTCAGGGTGCATCATTACGTACTTCAGACTAGCAAAATAAGCCTTCCTTCTGTAAACAGTGGACAGAGAAATCAGAGAGCACATCACACCAGCACGTGGGGAGAGACACAGAGTGGTTAGATTCCCTTCAGCAGTTTTCTACCAGAGTGGAGCACACTTCCAACATGACTGGAAAGTCAAAGCCAAAATAAGCTTTGATCCTATCTTACCTAATCAAGAAAACTTCTGCGGTCTGTTTTTTCTTCACTTAATTTGGTATCTGACAGACAGAAAGTAGTTTTCCTTGCAAAGAAGATCACCACCAGTCTGTCTGATCCCCACAACGGGAAACATAGAATCAGGGCCCCGAGTCTTACTTCTTTCTCCTTATGATATCTCCTTTTTGTAGAGTGTTCCTTGTAGTTTGTTCCTTTGTAATTATAAAAAGTGATTTTGATTTTGGTACCTGAGATTGCTACCTATGACCCTAACAGTAAGGAAATATTCCAATTAACTTTCACACTTTTATAGGCTTTGTCTTTGTATAAACCTTGGGAGAAGAGAAGAAATTGGGAAGTTTTCTTGCAGGTGATCCAATGGCACTTACGGGAAAGTTCCATGTGTCTTATCAGAAGCTAATCATTCCTCAGATACCGTATCCCTCTAATGACCTGCTAGCTGCCAGAAACTTCTGTATGTTTCTCTTGTCCGTGCCTCCATTCACAGGGATCATAATAGTTCAGCCCCTAGAAAAGAGATGAAAGACGATTCAGTTTTACTTCATATTTCCTCTTACTCTATAAGGTTGTATAAAGAATTTCTAAGAATTCTATGGTTTGGTCACCTGGAAATATAGGTGGTGTATACAGTTAAGATACTGAAGGGGTGCCTGGGTGGCTCAGTGGGTTAAAGCCTCTGCCTTCAGCTCAGGTCATAATCTCAGCGTCCTGGGATCATGCCCCGCATCTGTCTCTATCCTCGGCGGGGAGCCTGCTTCCCTCTCTCTTTCTGCTTGCCTCTCTGCCTACTTGTGATATCTGCCTGTCAAATAAATAAATAAAATCTTTAAAAAAAAAAAAAGATACTGAAAATTAAACCAAAGAAATTATCTAGAATCCATTCCATGGCAATTTTAACCATAATCGACAGTACATTCAAACAGCCTTTGGCCTAAAAACATGAAAGGAAATGTGCTTAAGAAACAGTACAGATTCAGGAAGAATTATCTTTTAATTCTTTTAGTCTTCAAAAGGCACACAACAATTTCCACCCCTTTTTAAAGAGAAGTATAGAAGCAGTAAGGTTATGGTTACTTAACTACCAACTTCCCTGAAAACATCTAAATCCAAGACAGCTTAAGAACTAGGTAAATGTTTTGGAAAAGCTTTTTAAGCTCAGGTTTCTTACATGAGCTAAGAACCCACCTGTCAACTAAGAGGCTTTTCCAGAGACATTGAAATTCAAATGTCTTGAGATCAGGAAAAGTCTGTTCATTGTTTTTTGTTGGAGGTGGTGGTGGTGGGTTTTTGTTTTAGGGTCTTATTTTCTGTCCTGGTGTAGAGTGAATGTAAACTGTACCACAAGAAAATCCTTTGTTTTTAAGGTCATATTTTAAGATAGGAATTGAGTTCTATCTTTTATCTATATTTACCATGATTCATTTAATGAGGTTATTTCCATAGTGCACAGGTGGTAAACTTATCTCACATGGTTTTTATATAACAGCCGAGAATAGCGAGCCCTGAAGAGCAGCATCTAATGGTATCATTAAAATGATTGTAAACATGCCTGTTATGGCAGATGTGAGCTTTTTTTTTCTGTTGATATACATTCAGATTGTTTGGTAAGATCAAACAAACAGAGTTTTAATATATCAGACGTGTCTACATTCTAGCAGGTTCTGTTTTTAAAGAGATCTGTTTCTTTAGAAGTCAAGACAGCTATAAAAGAGCCAGACTACAGCTCAGATTCAAAGTCAAAACTCATTTTCTCTGATTAGAGCAGAATTCTTTGTATCTCTATTATTTGGTCAACAGTTTCCAATGAAAAGAGATCAAGCAGAAAAGTATTGCAGGTATTAAAATAAAATGGTGGAGGCAAGCATGTCTTTCAATTAATAGCAGTTAGGCTTTGGCCAAGGTAAAATTAAATATTTTCAGTCATTAAATTTACTCTGTCCTTCTCCTAACCCTTTTACCTCTTCATGACCATCTTCTTCCTCCAGGTTATTACTTTACTTAGAATAGTGTCACATCATGTGTTCTAATTTTCAGACCACTTAAAATTAATTCTAGTTATGGTTATGTTTGAAGTTCTGAAACAAAAACTTTGCTTTATTTTTTTTCTAGCAGCAAAAGAATTAGATATCTCTGGCAAGTTCTACTACTATGATTTTTTTAATATTGGCAGAAGCTTATAGATTAAATATCTATATTTTGTATATATTTGTTATTTGTGTGGAAGTGGAAAAATCACAAATAGAGTATATATCCCAATGCTAATAACCATCAAATATCTCATAGTTGTATGAAGTACATCTGTCATTTTGTACAAATTATCTCATTTAAACTCTCTAAGCCCAAAATCACAAAGCTAATAAATGAGGATTGTCTAGGGGGAAAAAAAAAGGAAAGAAAAAAAGAACCTACTCTCTTAATATACTTTTTTTCATCTTTTTCCATTTGAGATGAGATGGTGTAAGCTACAGAAACTTCTATATTATTATTTATTTTTTTTAAAATTTTATTTACTTATTTATTTGAGAGAGTGAGTGCCTGAGCAGGGGGAGGGGCAGAAGGAGAGGGAGAGGGAATCCCAATTTCCACACCCAGCAGTGTGGAGCACCATGGAGGTACAACCAGAGGTTCCATCTCACAACCCTGAGATCATGACCTGAGCCAAAACCAGAAGTCACCTGCTTAACCCACTGAGCCACCCAGGCACCCCCAGAAATTTCTATTTTAAAACCAATAAATACAATGTTATTTCTCCACAGTGGGTTTGGGGTAATTTCCTCTCTGTGTCAGAGTACGGAATTTCACCAACAGTCCATTTTCTCCCCTACATTTACATGCACTTTTATTCTTTGAACTTATTCTTTGAACCACAAGACTCTTTTGGAGAATAACATGTAAGAAGACATGTCTTGGAACTCATTTCTGGGCTGACCTTGTGAACATCTCAGGCACCATTCTTCACTCTCTCTCTTCCTTTGTTGAGTCCCTTGTAGTCCTTGTATTGTGGGCCCAAAACAGTGTATGTTATTGACCTCCTTCAAGGAGAGCAGTACCCAAAGAACTGCTTAAATTTGTATTGGATTCAGAATAAATCAGAAGTAAGTCTTTGCTTTATTGAACACTGAGATGTAGGCATTGTTTGTTTCTATCTAATCCGTCCTATGTGTTGTGCCTGTCTTAACTAGCTGATGTTGGTTATTGTAGAAATAGGTACCAAGAGTGAGATGATGTCTAAAAAAACCCTAATTATCGGCCCAGTGATTCAGTGATGGGAGAGCAGAGGGAGAACTGATAGAGGCTTTTGAAAGATGGAATTCCTTTCATGTAATAGCAAACTATTGGTGTAATGTGAGCAGCAGCTAACTTAACAAAGTTGTGACTCTGGTTTGGAAGCAGGGTGTTAATAATGTGTATGATTTGCTATTAACTCTATTTGCCAAGGCATACTATGAAGAAACAAATGGACTCAGACTAGAATTGGCTTCTTTGTAAGCAGAAGTGGAAAAGGTCGTGAGACTAATACAGAGCCTTTCACTGCTGGTAAAACAATTACTTCATGATCTTAATAAGTGATGAGTGGAAAAGTCTTTATAGATACGTGTCTGGTAATAAATGTCCAACCGATTAAATAGCCTCAAAGCAAAAAATAAGTTAAGAATGTATCACTCAATAATTTGGTAAAATCACTCAAGACAAAGAACAGGTTAAGAGTGTGACTTTGCTCAGAAATTCAAACAGCTTCTGTGTAACCCTGTTATATTCAGAGAATGAAGAATGGAATGGAAGAGTATAAATGTACAAGGTGGGAAAGAGCAGGGTATGTTCTAGATGACCTAGATGCCCCCTTAACTTGTCTTTTTAGTTTGTAAGTTTCAGTCAAAAACCTGATATAGAAACTCTCACCTTATCAACCAGAGGTCTGCGTGAGCCTGAAGAGGAGACCCAAATGGACCTGTGAGTTACCTCGCTTGGAAAGCAGTTGAGTGTATTTCTTTCTAGATTAGTGGGAACAAATGATATTGGTTGACAGAGACAGTCTATAAACAATACTCCCCACATGTTCCATTATTCTTCTACATGTCCTTGCTCCAGAGGCTAGGTGGAGCTAAGAACTAGTCTTCATCAGTGAAAGGTGAATAGAAGTGACACATGTATCTTTCAAACTAGAATACTTTAGCTTTGATTTTCTAATCTCTTTCTTTCCCTAACTTGGCAACAACAAAGACTTGTATTGAGATGATAGTCACATGATTGAAGCAGCCTGGATCACTGGGTTGCTGCACAAAGGATAATGGTTTTGGGATGTTATGGGGGTACTTGTTGGAATGAGAAATGAACTTTCATTTGTTGGGCCTCAGATATGTGTGTGTGTGTGTGTGTGTGTGTGTGTGTGTGTGTGTGTGTGTATTTTTTTTACTGCCATATAACCTTACCTTTCTTGACTAACCACCACTATTGCCACATTTAATGTAAATTATAGAGAGACATGTTGTTTTCTAGTTTCAGACTGAAAAAAGTTTAAATTTTTTTTTAAAGATTTTATTTATTTATTTGACAGACAGAGATCACAAGTAGGCAGAGAGGCAGGCAGAGAGAGAGGAGGAAGCAGGCTCCCTGCTGAGCAGAGAGCCTGATGTGGGGCTCGATCCCAGGACCCTGAGATCATGACCTGAGCCGAAGGCAGAGGCATTAACCCACTGAGCCACCCAGGTGCCCCAGAAGTTTAATATTTTTAACAGATTTATATTTGTTCATTTTTATTCTCATATATTGTAATTATGAAATTGATCTCTCTTCTCTACCTTTGAAGTCACGAACCTAGAATTATTTTCTATGATTCGAATTCTGGAATACAGAGACCTAAAATAAAATTTAACACTTAATAGCAAATCAAAAATAGTGTGAAACTTGCAGATGACAATTATCTTTCATTTCCCAATGTCACAGAAAAGTGATCTCTGCCCTAACATCTTAGCAAAAATAAATGGAACAAGGAACCGATGAGTTATTTAAAGGACTCATTAACTTTCATATGACCCTATTTGTAATTGAGACAGTTGTGTCCTATAAGTACCCTCCAAGAAATGATTAATGAAGTTTCCAAACATTCTAAGTTGACTGACATAGAAGGGAATGAGCCTGTTCTTTACCCAAACTTCTGTGAGGTCTAGGCAAAAAGGGGGACTTATCCTTTAAATAATTCATGATAGTGTTTAATATTTTTTAAATGTTACTGTTTTTCCTAAAGTTTAAAGAGCTTGATAAACTAGGTAAATAGAGACATAAATTTATCAGTTTTCTCTCTAAATTGATCAAATTCAAAGCAAGTTTAGATATAAAATCCTTTAATCTCACTCTAGTAGTAACTGTCCATGAATGCACTGATAAGCAGGGGAAGAATTAACTTCCTAGATATTTTCCCAGTGTTTTGTTCCATGTACTAGTTATAACCTTAAGAATACCATAAAAGATTGAATAGCTCTCTGTTGTGTTGATTACAGTGTAAGACTCATTTGAATACATTATAATTAGTCCTCTTGTTAGGTTACGTAATAGGTCCTAAGAACTAGGATTATCTACATCAGTGATTAAATCCTCCCTTTCACTAGCATAAGTTTGCAACAGCTGTAATATTAACATAAAAACTAATTTTAAAAATATTAATATAGCAGTGTATAATTAGAAGTGAATTATATTATTTTTTCATATTTACTGTACTTTGGAAGTTTTCTTGTGGGTAAGATAATTAACAGTCCCTTACATTTTATCTTTATAACCAATAGTCCCCTTTTGAATTTTCCATCTAGTAAAGTATAAAAATTGGTTATGCTGTGGGAATATTCAATTATATTTTATCCCACCTATTATTTAATATTTTCTTAGAGAACTGCATTGACCTAACATACTTGGCTTGTTCACATTTTTCCAATTTCTTAAATATGTAATAACTTGAATCTTTTCTAGTTCATTATTCAAATTAATAGTTTCTGTGTAAGACAAGGTTTTTTTTTTTCAGTTTTATTGAGAAATAGTATACATCTCTGTATACATACATCTCTGAGACATACAGAATGTTGGTTTAATTCACATGTATTGTAAAATGATTACCATAGTCGATTCAGCTAACATCCATCTTCTCATATAGATATAAATTTAAAGAAAAACAAAAGGAAAGAAAAAGAAAAGGGAAAGGAATTTTTCCTTGTGATAAGAACTCTTAGGATTTAATCTGTTAACAACTTTCCTGTGTATTATGCAACAGTGTTAACTCTAGTCATGACATTGTACATTATGCCCCTAGTACGTATTTATCTTATAACTGGATGTTTGTAACTTTTAACCATTTTCTTCCAATTCCCTTCACTCCTATTCTCCTCATCTGGTAACAATAAGTCTGATCTCTTCCTATGAGTTTTATATATACATATATATATATGTATATATATATATAATTCCATATATATATATAATTCCATATATAAGCAAGATCATACAGTATTTGTCTTCTTTCTTTGACTTATTTCACTTAGCATAATGCCTTCAGTGACCATCCATGTTGTTGCAAATGTTAGGATTTCTTCATATTTTATAGTCGAATAGTAACTTTCGTACATGTGTATATGTGTGTGTATACCACAACTTCTTTATATGTTTGTTTAAAGTGATGTATTCTTGATTATTCTGGTACTGTATAAACTGTATAACTGGCTTAATAAATTCTTAATAAATAAATTAAATTAATTATTATTTATTTAGCAGATATACCTAAACGATTTTCCTAAAATATCAATTAAGTCTTGAACTTTCTTACTCATTTTGAGTTACCCCATTAAGGCAAAATTCCCTAACCAAAATTTAAGACTCTGCATAGAATAAACTCAAAATATTCGATCAACTGTATTTGCAAATAAGACTCAAATTTCAACTTTTGCTTGTTAGAGATATCTTCTTACTCTTTTCTGTCAGAATTTGGGCTTGAATAGGAAAAAGAGGGCCATCCTATCCTGGATAGGTCTGGTTTTGCAGATGCCAGGATATAGAACAATGAGCCCAAGTGTAGGTTAGTAGAAGATCAAAGAGTGGAATTGTGTCAAGCAGGTGTGACCAGGAGAACGGGGAAGATGGTAGACAGAAAGTGAATACTTTTAGTAATTTGTTGAACATGTAAGTTTTTGTGTGTTTTGAGGTGTAAATGAATGTTAGAGGGAACTATCTGAATTAGACTAGTTTGCAGAAGATATCCATGCCCGTTCTTAAGGGGATCCTGGTGATGCGAGACAACACAAGAGCAGTCTATCTATTGCCCCTGCACCATAAACAACTACTACCAAGGTCATTGTGTATTAATACCTGGATGAAGTTAGGGGTTGCATGATAGAATATTCTTATGGAAATGGGCTTAAGTTCTATAAGTTAACATCATGACCTACTTGAAGAAAATCAGAAAAAGATTAAAATTGAGATTTTTTTTTCCCCTCCATCCTGACCATACAACCAACTTCTACTTAAATTAGAATCATCCTCTGTTTATTGAGAAGAGCTTAGTCCAATGTAAAGTTTAAGGAACAACACTTTAAAGTTAGAAAACTTTGGGGCACGTGGGTGGCTCAGTTGGTTAAGTGTCTGCCTTTGGCCCAGGTCATGATCCCGAGATCCTGGGATCAGGCCCCATATAGGACTCTGCTCACTGGAGTGCCTCCTTCTCCCTCTCCCTCTGCCTGCCACTCTGCATGCTTGTGCACTCTCTCTCTCTCTCTCTCTCTGTGTCAAATAAATACATATTTTTTTTCAAAAGTGAAGTTAGAAAACTTTAAGAAATAAAATGAGGGAGATTATCCCATCTCCTGCCCAAAACACGATAGGAAAATTATGGCTCCCCAAAACGTCTACATCCTAATCCTTAGAATCTGTAAATATGTTACCTTATTTAGCAAAAGAGATTTTGCTGATTTTATTAAGGTTAAGGGCCTTGAGATGGGAAGATCATCCTGGGTCTAAGCCAATCTAATTACCTGAGTTCTTAAAAGCAAGGGACCTTTCCTGTAGTCAGAGAGAGATGGCCACAGGAGAAGGATTCATTTCCCTCTGACTCATTCTGAAATGGAAGGATCTTTATACAAGAACCAGAGAGAGGCCTTTAGACAGAGGAAAAGTCAAGGTAACCAAATTTCCCCTAGGGCCTCCGATAAGGAACTCAGCACTGCTGACCCAAGGTATCAGGCTTCTGACCTATAGAACTGTAAGATAATAAATTTGTATTGTTTCCAGCTACTAAATTTTTGGTAATACACAGCAGCAACAGAAAACTAATATCCATGCCGAATCCATTCTGCTTTCCTGAATTTGCTCATGATCTCCATCAGAGTGGTCTTCTCCTTCCACTGCCTATCCAAAGAGCAATCATAAATTCAGAGCTTGGAAAAACCTTCCTCTTGTCTGAACAGCCCTCTCCTGTAACTCTAACTTTCACTCCTGAGCCACAATACCCATAGCCCATACCCTTGATAAACTAGGTAAATACAACATGCCATCGCCATCTTAAGATTTTGTCCCTTTCACTTTTGCTGCCAACCTAGAGTGTAAACATACACAAATATGCTTTACCTTTTTTGTGTGTCTCCCAGTGTACCCGGAACAATGTTCATTTTGATTGCTGAAAAATCAGGTGGGACCAATAAATGATTTTTACAATCCTTTCCTTTAAATTTACTCTGTCATTTTCATGATATTTTATGATAAAGAAGTAATTGAAATACATTACAGAAAATTGGTTCCATTTCTCTGGGAATTATGTTGGGCTCAATATTTTGAATTCACACAAAACTGGCCATGAAATTCCTCATACTGCCTTATAGTTCATTATAACAATTTCCCAAAGTCTAATATGCTAAACTCTGAAATCCTACATTTCATTTACATTTTTTAACATTTGAATCAAAATAACCACAAATTAGTTGCCAAACAAATCTAATTTGTTTTTAGCAATTTTGTGTGAGTCATGGGGCCAGTGTTTTTGCCTTACTTGTTACAAATTGTTTCTAATTGGAAACTACTGTCAGCTGTAAAATATGAAGAGAAAAGCCATGAGTACTTTGAAGTTTATTGGTGACAAATATTGGATGGGTTTTCCCATATTAATTTTGATGAGCATGGAGCTTAGTTGTTCTCTCTTTTTTTTTTTTTCTTTTTCCCCTGCTTCAGTTTTGTCACTTCATCCTAGTTATGGAATGAGCTGGTGATTTGGGGGATATTTTTCAAAACCAGACCACTTCCTCAAGTAGAAGCTTTGTTCTTATAAATAGATACAATTGCATTCATATGTTTCGTAGATGAATCCAGTGGTGTGCGTGTTGAACAGAATCTCTCATGAGTAATTTCCTCAATTCTGTGGAATTTCACTCTTGAATTTGATCAATGGTGACAATTCAATCTGAAAAATAATTTTTCATGATGACCATATTTTTTCCCATAAACACACTTTGTCTTGCATGCATGTACTTGGGGTAGGCAAGTTTTGGAGATGTTCACCGTAGAGTTATAAATTAACTCCATGAGTTATAACCAAACTCTTAACTATTATAAAACTTAAAGTTTCCTCCAATTTATTAGAACTTAGTACAAAAGCATGAAAACATGGTCATGGATTTTAATTTTCAGAATTCATAAGAATGAAGAAATTAAACAAATATAGGTCTTTCCAATTTACATTTTGTGGGTTTTTTTAAGATTTTATTTATTTATTTGAGAGAGAGAAAGAGAGAGCTGGGGGAGGGGCAGAGGGAGAAGGAGAGAATCTCAAGCAGACTCCATGTGGAGCCCAGAGCAGGATGGGAGGCTTGGTCCCATGATCATGAGATCATGACCTGAGCCTAAACCAAGGGTCAGATGCTCAACCAAGCCACCCAGGCATTCCTACATTTTGAGTTTTCAAGTACGTTTACTCTAAGTCATAAAAAAAGCATTTATGTCTAAATTAGCTGCAAATGCATTTGTTGGTTTCTTTGTAAAATGAAGCTAAAGATTGCTTTTGAATATCAATAAAATTAGATTGTAAATATTATAAACAACTCCATTTACCAGAAATATTAGAAAGTTAGATTTTGTTTGGCTTTGCCTGTGATGAAATATATAATCTGCCCTCATTACTGTGTCAGGATAAAATTACCATCATTCGGAAGTTCCCAAGGAGAAGAACCCTCTTCTGCATAGAAAGGAGGGCTTTTGGGGTATGTGGTCAGATGAGCCTGAGGGAACTTATATAAATTGTATTCCCTAAAGAATCATTACCTATTACTGGTAACATGGCTACACTCAGGTAAATGCCTTTTAATCAGTAGTAGTTGGAGGAGATTCATCACTAAGAATAAGGCTCTCCCTGGGGCCCCTGGGTGGCTCAGTGGGTTAAGCCTCTGCCTTCCGCTCGAGTCATGATCCCAGGGTCTTGGGATTAAGCCCCACGTCAGGCTCTCTGCTCAGAGGGGAGCCTGCTTCCCCCTCTCTCTGTTTGCCTCTCTACTTGTCTCTATGTCAAATAAATAAATTAAAAATCTTAAAAAAAAAAAAAGAATAAATCTCCTCCCCATGGGACAAGAGCATTTGTCAAGTCATAGTTGAAGTGCAATTAGTTCCCTACTTTGGATGGAAACTTTTCCTACTGCCCTGAGATGTCTTCACATGTCAAAAACTTCTGTCTGTGAGGATGAATAGCAGAGACCAGGGCTAAAAATACCACTTTGGGTTGGGAGGTGAATTAAATGCAGTAGTGCCCCAAAGTGCTCTGTACAGCTCTGGTAATGAGGTCATTTTCACTGAATGGAAGCTGTCGTTGCATATGGTTAATAGAAGGATGAGCAAATTATCATCATGAACAATAGAACAATTGTCATACTTAATGTCCTTAATAATGTTACTTTTCTCCTGAAATGGCCCATTTTAAGTACCAGTCCACATTTCAAACATTTACATCTCTCCCCAGGACTGCAGACAATGAACCATAGTGCATATGGCCCTGTCCTGTGCAAATGCTGTGACAGAAAGGTCAGTCCAGCAATATCTACCTCACAAACACAAGCAAAGCTCTCTGATTCCCCATATGCTGGCAGTCATGTATTCTCAAAATAATGAATCCTAGATATGCCTAGTATCACATGGCTAGAGAAGTATCTGTTACCAGGCCAATGATGTTATTGGGAGCTTGCTTCTTTTTTCAATTTTTACTTGTAAATCCAATATTCCTAAATTCATTTGAAATGGTTTATTGTGATGTTTTGCTGATAGTGACAATTTTAAAGATTTGAGCCCATTTATAAAAGAAATGCAGTTAAGCATAAAATAGTAAAAATAAGCTAAATGCCTATAAATCAGAGACAGTTTTAAACATTCTCTTGTATGTGTGTATGCACATGTATACACACACACACACACACACACACACACACACACACTCCGTGTCCCACAATTAGGACCATATTAAATGCTATTTTGTAATTTACCTTTAACAACATACTAAGGGAAATATACATGTTGGTGTTGAATATGTACATATAAATATATAATATATATACACATATTTGTATACTATTTATATATAAGGAAATATACTCCATATATACAATATTCATAAATATATATACATTAAATATGTGTATGGTTAATATCTATGCATCTTTTTTAAATTTAATTTTATTTATTTATTTTTTTTCTTTAAGCTTTTTTATTTAAACATTTAAACATTTAACCCCACCACCCTCTCCCAACCCCTCTCCCACCCCACCCCCCTCAGTTTGTTTTATGACATTAACAGTCTCTTTTGGTTTGTCTCCCTCCCGATCCCATCTTATTTCATTTTTTCTTTTCCTACCCCCTTAACCCCCACCCCCATTGCATCTCTACTTCCTCATATCAGGGAGATCATGTGATAGTTGTCTTTCTCCAGTTGACTTATTTCGCTAAGCATAATACGCTCTAGTTCCATCCACGTCGTCGCAAATGGTAAGATTTCATTTCTTTTGATGGCTGCATAGTATTCCATTGTATATATATACCACTTCTTCTTTATATATTCATCTGTTGATAGACATCTAGGTTCTTTCCATAACTTGGCTATTGTGGACATTGCTGCTATAAACATTCGGGTGAGATCTCGGGGCCCCAGTCTTCAGTGCGCCTTCAGAGAAAAGCGCTTAATCACTCCTGTCTCCCCAGCCTCCAGCCACGCTTGGAGAAAATCGTGCGTATGCAGTCCTGTCTCACTGGCTTCTGGCTGTGCTCCGAGGTCACCCAGCCTGTGACCAAGCGTCTCTGTCTCTGGCAGAGTCCCACCTGGAGTCTCCGAATCCCGTAGATCCCTGAGCTCTCCCAGGTCAGAGTCTCCCCGGATCTTATGGGGACCCCTCACACAGAGCACCGGCCCGTGTTACAGACCACGGCTCTAGGAAACCTGGGCTCTGTCTCCGCAGCCGGCTTCCCTGCTCTAATACCTGTGAGCTCTGTGACACTGACACCCCTGATCCTTCTGTGACCCCACAGGACCTGAGTCCACACTGTCCCCGCGAGGTCTTCACCCCAGTTTAGCCTCTGGAGCGATGTCCCTCCATGGAGCAGACTTTTAAAAGTCCTGATTTTGTGCTCCGTTGTTCCGCCGCTTGCCGGGAGCCAGCCCCTCCCCCCGGGGGTCTATCTTCCCGTCGCGTTGGATTCACTTCCCTGCTGGTCCTACCTTTTAGAAAGTGGTCGATTTTCTGTTTCTAGAATTGTTGTTCTTCTTCTCTTCGATCTCCTGTTGGATTTGTAGGTGTTTGGAATGGTTTGATAGGCTATCTAGCTGATCTCCTGCTGCCTGATGTCGTCTCAGCCTGCTACTTCTCCGCCATCTTGACTCCTCCCAATATCTATGCATCTTAATAGAAGCATAGTGCTCATATTCTTTACCTTTTTTTTTAGAAAAGGGGAGAAAGCATGTGTGTGGTGCAGGGGAGGGACAGAGGGAGAAGGAGAGAGAGAATCTTAAGCAGGCTCCATGCCCATTGCAGAGCCCCACATGTGACTCAATCTCACATCCCTGAGATCATGACCTGAGCCAAAAGCAAGAGTCAGATGCTTAACCAACTGAGCCAGCTAGGTGCCCTTACAGTGTCCCTATTCTATAATTCACTTAAATATTCCTTTTTCGATAAATATGCACTTTGCATTTCCATGGTTATTAGCAGTGCAGCAATGCACTTTCTTGTATAATTGTCTTTGTACACATATTTATTGCTATTTTGGATGAATTTCTTGAAATAGAGTGCTTGGGCAGAGAGCATACACATTAAGATTTTGGGTACATAATGTCTTTCACAAATCTGTTACTGATTTTTGTCACCAATGACAGTGTAGAATCTTAGAGTTTATATGAGTCTCATTCTCTATTCTCACTTTTTTCCTCATCCTGGCTACTGTTCATGAGATGCTCCTGAGATCCATTACTTTCCTGGAGAGTCATACCAGGCCTTCCTGACCATGGTTTCTTAGTAACTATTAACTGGGCTCTTTCTTCAACTTCAGGGGCTCTTCTGCTGAACTTCTTCATTCCTTAAGCCCATCTCATCTCATGCATATTTACAATAATTACTTTTCAAAAGAGAGTATAGAAAATAAGAAAAAACACCACAACATTAATGGATGTAATTTAAACTTTCTTTTTTTTTAATTGATACAGTATTCCAAGATTCATTGTTTATGTATAACACCTCATGTTCCATGTAATACATTCCCTCCTTAACACCCACCACGAAGCTCACCCATATCCCTGCCCCCTTGCCCTCTGAAACCCTCAGTTTGTTTCTCCAAGTCCACAGTCTCCCATGGTTCATCTCTCCCTCCAATTCCACCCCCCTTCACTTTTTCTTTCCTTCTCCTAATGTCCTCCGTATTATTCCTTATGTTCCACAAGTAAGTGAAACCATATGATAATTGACTCTCTCTGCTTGACTTCTTTCACTCAGTATAATCTCCTCCAGTCCTGTCCATGCTGATACAAAAGTTGGGTATTCATCCTTTCTGATGGCTGAGTAATATTCCATGGTATATATGGGCCATATCTTCTTTATCCATTCATCTGTTGAAGGACGTCTCAGCTCTTTCTATAGTTTGGCTATTGTGGGCATTGCTGCTATGAACATTGGGGTACATATGGCCCTTCTTTTCACTACCTCTGTATCATTGGGATAAATACCCAGTAGTGCAATTGCCAGGTCATAGGGTAGCTCTATTTTTAATTTTTTGAGGAATCTCCACACTTTTCCAAAGCAGCTGCACCAACTTGCATTCCCACCAACAGTGTAAGAAGGTTCCCCTTTCTCCACATCCTCTCCAACATTTGTTGTTTCCTGCCTCGTTAATCTTTGCCATTCTAGTTGGTGTAAAGTGGTATCTCAATGTGGTTTTGATATGAATTTCCCTGATGGCTAATGATGATGAACATTTTTTCATGTGTCTGCTAGCCATTTTTATGTCTTCATTGGAGAAGTGTCTGTTCATGTCTTCTGTCCATTTTTTAACTTAACTATCTGTTTTTTGGGTGTTGAGTTTGAGAAGTTCTTATAGATCTTGGAAATCAGCCCTTTGTCTGTAGTGTCATTTGCGAATATCTTCTCCCATTGCGTAGGTTGCCTCTTCGCTTTGTTGACTGTTTCTTTTGCTGTTCAGAAGCTTTTCATCTTGATGAAATCATGAAAGTTATTTTTTGCTTTTGTTTCCCTTGCCTCTGGAGAAGTGTCTTGAAAGAAGTTGCTGTGGTCAATGTTGAAGAAGTTACTGCCTAAGTTCTCCTAATTTTGATGGATTCCTGTCTCACACTGAAGTTAAACTTTCTTTGTAAATAATAATGCTCATTTTTATTTGCCACATGGTAGTCTTAGTGCTGTACATGCATTACATGAACTATTAAATACTATTTTTCATACTTTTCTTTACAATAAAAAAAGTGAAGCTCAGAAAATCTTAATTACTTTCCAAGAATCAATAGCCAATGAGTAGCACATTTGGGCTTATATCCACAATTGTATGATTATAAATCTACTCTCTTTCTCTCTCTGTGTTGTTTCTATTGTGGTAAGAGCACATAACATATCTATCCTCTTAACAAATTTTAAGTCTGTAATGAGTTATTGTTGACTATATCTATACAATGCTGTAAAGCATATCTATAGAGCTTATTTATCTTACATAATGGAAACTGTATGCCTATTGATTAATAACTCCCCACTTCTCCCTTCTGCCAACCCTGGTAACCATCATTCCAACATTTGATTTTATGAGCAACTCTCCTCTCTTAACCATCATGATATACTATCTGCATTTGGAGATTCAGAAACAAATTGAGGGCCTTGCCAGCTCTTCAAAGGCACGATTCTGGAAATTAACTTTACTGACAAATTACTTTGTAATGAAATATAAACTTAGATCAGAGTAAGTCTTAGTTGATCTTATATTACTTTTGAACAAATAATCTGTTATTGAATTTGTAATAAAAGGTTATTGTTCATATTTTCCCATAAAGATTGCAGACATTCTATGAGAAATTTAAAATAATATTCACTTAATTATGATTAAAACAGAATCTAGGCAACCTTATAAGAAACCAATTTCTGTACTTACTTGACAGACTATCCTCTCTAGTGTGCATTGAATAACTGTTAGAGCAAATAAAGCACCACAGACTCAGTGTCTTAAAACAACCATCAACTTGATCAGCTCGGGTTTATCTATAGTAAGCTTCTCTTATTTGCAGGTTGCCTGGGTTTATTACACATGATCTGGGCTCAGTTGGGGCAGCTTATCCAGGGCACTTCTGTTCCACATATTTCTTACTATCCTTCTGAGACTAATGAGTTAACCCAGGCATAACCTTCTTATGGCAATGTCAGGAGCACCAGAGAGAAAAATAAAAGCACATAACTTTTCCTTCACTAGCAATTGGTGCACTGTTAACTCTGCCTCATTTTACTGGCCAAAGCAAATCTTGTGACCAAACTCATAGCCAGAGGATGAAAATAAATAAGTCTGCTGTGTGGGAAGTACTGCAAAGTCACATGGAAAAAAGCATGAGGATAAGAAGGTGGGGACACTAAATGCAAATGACCACCAAGATAATTGCTTTTAATATGAAAATGTATTCTAGTTCCAAACTGAAATATCAACATGTTCTTAACCATTTGATCGTAGGCTAGAATGGCTTTCTGGTTTCCTGAAGGAGGGAAGAGACACTGCAGACTTCTTGGTTTTGGTCAGGTGTTTTCTTCCCATGAAATGATATTGCTCATGTTCTTTAAGAACCTCTTGTATGTCTCTCTGGGTTCAGTTTTCAGCACTGAAACCTCTCTGTGAGTGACTCATTGAACTAGTCACCACTGTATCCACCCACTCAACCTCATGCCACAGCCTCCAAATCTGTGGCTGCTGTGTCACTTAAGCATGAAAAGTGTAGAATCCAGAATTCTTATTCAACTGGTGCCAAAAAAACAAGCCTTAATGTTTAAGAAGAACATTTGAGAGTAATTTTCTGTGAGAAAAATAACTTGATTGCTGGAGAACCCGATCCTAAGGTGACTATTACTCACTCACAGTGAGTTAAACGGAAATTGGAGGAGGGAATCATAGCCCAGGAGTATGACTGAAGATAGAAAGCCGGAAATGTCTAAAGCAGCTGAGGAGGTGAACATAGTTTGTCTAAAAAGATAAGGCAGCTGAACAGAGTAAGAAGACATGAGCCAAATTTACACACACAAAAAGTGAAAATAATCTCTGAGTATCCAATTTGGGAAGAGTGAGGAAGTTAATGGTGCTATGAATGGCTTGTGATGAGAGAGATCAGTAATGTTTCCAAGGTGTCATAGAAGAGTTCTCTGCCTTAGGAGAGAGGTATTTTTGTTTTTTGGGGTTTTTTTTTGTTTTTTTGTTTTTTTTTTTTTTATACTGGTTTACCAAGAATGTTCTGGTTTTGGTCAAGATTCAAACTTAAAAAAAAAAAAAAAAAAAAAAACCAAACAACTGTTTGCTTCCTTGCTTTACTTTTCAGACTCTTAAAATACAGTTGGGGGCAGGGGCGCCTGGATGGCTGAGTCAGTTCAGTGTCAGACTCTTGATTTGGGCTCAGATCATGACTTCAGCGTCCTGGGATCAAGCCCTGCATCAGACTCTGCACTCAGTACGGAGTCTCTTTGCCTTTCTCTCTCTCTGTTCCTCCCCATCTCCTTCTCTCCTCTCTCTCTCAAATAAATAAATAAATAAATAAATAAATAAATAAAACCTTTAAGCACAACTGTGACACCTGGCTGGCTTAGCAGGTAGAGTGTGTAGCTCTTGATCTTGGGTTCATGAGTTCAAACCTCTTGTTGGGCACAGAGATTACTTAGAAAAGTGAATAAGTGGCGCCTGGGTGGCTCAGTTGTTAAGTGTCTGCCTTGGGCTCAGGTCATGGTCCCAGGGTCCTGGGATGGAGCCCCACATTGTGCTTCTTGCTCAGTGGAGAGCCTGCTTCTCTCTCTCCCTCTGTCTGCCGCTCTGTCTACTTGTGCTTTATCTCTCTCTCTCTCTCTCTATCTCTCTCTCTGAAATAAAAAAAGAAAAGTGAATAAATAAATAAAAACAACATAAATTTAAAAACAAAACACAGTCAATGGGACAATAAATTAATGATTGTACATTTTAATATTTTATTTTCTTAAATACTATAATTTTACACCATGATCTAAATAATTAAGACCTAAAAAACTCATCTAATTTCACATGAAAATGTAAACTTTTGTTTTATAAAAATACTATTTAAAAAAAATCAAAGTATTCTGCATCAGGGTAGAAACTAAAGAGAATTACAAATTCTGGATATTATTAATCGAACTTTAAATTCCACTTGCTCTAAATATCTCATGTGTCTGCCTCTCCCTATTACCTACTACAGATACAGGACTGAGACATGTTATGCATTACCCAGTAGTAACCATTAACATGCTATTACATGGTAATATAACAAATTGCTGAAGGAATAAGACAATAGAACAAGCATTACTGAAAAGATGTTTTACCAATATTGACTCATACAATCTGATGTATGGTTTTCCTATGAAAATGACAAAAGTGGAATCCTTAAGAGAGATGTTTCTGGCATGTGTGCATGTCTGCATATATGTGCCTATGTGCATATGTATGTGCATGTATACACCAGTGTATTTAACAAGACACAGGTAAATAAAACCTGTATGTACACACACAAGTATATATGTTAAGTAAGTTACATATATGTTATCTATCCACACATCATTTATCTATATATGTATGTATGTATTATGTATCTATCATCTGTACCCCTTTTCCATTTGGGTAGGTAGTGCCTTCCATTGCTTTTGTTGCCATGGAGAACCAGGGGGCTCTGGGAAGTTCTACCTCTGCCTGGGAGCATTCTGTATTAAGTTGCAGTTTTTGTAATCATCTTCGTATGCCCCCTCACCTTTTGTTACTAAAGAAATGTCGTATCTTACAACTGCATCTCTATGAATTTCAGTTTCCTCTGCCTACAAAATATACACTGTAAAAGTAATTTTGAGATGTAAATGAAATAATGTGTATTAGGATGGGCCACTGTTTACAATTACAAATTGAAATGGCAGAATTTAGAAAGTAAAGGAACTAGGGTTGACCCATGGCTTAAATAGGAGCTCAACATAGCAACCAAGGTGATTGGTATGTTTTACATTTTTTTAATTGTCTTTAAAATCTAGCTATTTGAAATTTGCTAGAGATTATAATTCACCTATAATTTCCATAGATATTCTATGTTTTACTTAAGAAGATATCTGTTAAACTGTGTAATTATGGAGGGAAACCTGTTTATTAATAATATAAGGTATTAGCCTATATATGTGTACATCCCTAGTTCTCTAATGACTCTCTGGAGCTCTGGAGCACATATACCACAGTGTGGAGGTGAAGTATATGAATTGGAGTTCACATATGTTACCACACTCAGTCCTCAGACATTCTTAAACACAACTTTCACCATTTCAGGCTCATACTCAAAACTTGCTGTATCTTCCTTTGCCTGCAGAGTAAATTACTAGTTCCTTAGATTGCCATCGTGGGTTCCCAAGAGTCTGGCCACAACCTACCTTTCTGGTGTGTTCTCCTACTTCTGTTCAATAAGATTCTGTGCTTCAGTCTGACTGGTCTATTCATGCCACCTATGATTCCACAGTCAGCATCTCCCCTTTATTTCTGCAGGTTTCTCTTTTTTTTCCCTAACTGGGATGACTTCCTGCCTTGACTAAAACACTTAGAACTACCTAACACTGCATTTCTTGGTCATTTATTTATTATCTGTTGCCACTTAAAAGAATGATGTATTTTTTAGTGTAGAGTCTTTGTTTTGTTTACCTTTTTATTCATAGGATCTGGATTACCATCTATCATATACTATATGTTCAGTTAATCTATTTGAAATAAGTGAATTAATGTTTTCAAATACCTAAGTTAGAAACATACATATCCTTTCTAGTTTCTAGATTTAGGGTGTTAAAGATAGTATTTCATAAGAAGACTGCCTGCTCTAAACATCCAAAGACAAGGCTTTTCTTTTGTCCCAGGTCTGCAGCTTCTTTGTAAGTCTCACAAACACTGTGCATCTCAATGTCTCTTCATGAAACAGTGGCAAATATTACTTGCCTTTGTTCTTACCGTTTGGTATCATGAAGCTGATGAACAAAGTACTT
>ML105385.1:26010-75011 GCA_003697995.1 Taxidea taxus jeffersonii
TTTAACAACACATTATTAATTTCTGGGCCTAACTAAAAATGATTCTTCTACTTGATTCCAAAGAAAGATAATAATGTACATTTGTTAAAAAAAAAAAATCCCCTAAAAATAAGTCTATATGGAACACAGGATATTAAAATGCATTCTTCTTAAAAAAGTTCTCAGACATACTAACCTTGTAAAATGTCTGGCTCTGAGCTGGTTTGAGGTTTTGCTTGGACTCTAAATATAGGTTTGTATATTTTATATGTCCATCTCTATAATTATTGATTTCCATTGGGATGCAGTCTTGGCAAAGTGAGTTTATTGTTTTTAGTGGGAACAACAATACTATAATTCTAAATGTGATAAATTAACATTGTATTCTGATGATAACTTCGGTTTCAGAGCTGGGTACATACTTGAAGGAAAATCTAAAAATATGCCATTGAGATAAAATGCAGTAACTTTGTAGACACAAATACTGACAGAAAAAGATACACAAGAATAAATACACACACACACACATACACACTGGTTATATAACTGAGGTAAGATCAATATTAAAAAAAAAACAGCAAGGAAGTAAATACATAAAAATAAATACCTTACTTAAATATTTAACAATTTCTGAAAAATTTTTGTAATTAACATATATTCTTAGTAGCAAGTGCTTCTTATATAATCATTTGGCCACATCTCTGAGAAAAGATTGGATTCAGTGTCTTGAGAAATTAAAAAAAAATCTCCCAATATAAAATTCATGGATTTTTATTTTATAACAAGATTGTAAAAGTATTATATAACTTTGAGATGCTGCCAAAGCCAAACAAACAAAAAAGCTCATACAATTAATAAATCCAAATACAAATTCTGACCTACAGATGTGATATTTCAGTGTTCCATAAAATAACTGCCTTGGTTATAAAATGATTTTTGTCCTCCTAATCCTCTTCATAAAGGTAAGTAAACACACCTTGAATCACAATTCATCTACAAAAGACAATGACTTAATTCCACAAGTAAGTTTAACATATAAGTCACTCTCTACCAGGTTCCAAAAAAAAAAAAAAATACATATAATGGAAAAATACTGGGTTCTAGTCAGAAACTCATTGTTTTGGTGAGCAAGATTCCCTAAAAATACAATAAATGAACTTTCATTGTGTTCCTGAAGTTGTAAAGAAAAATAGACTTTTTGAGGTTTACACTACACTATCTTTAAAAAAATATTTGGATTATTAGTTATAAATAAGCTTAAATATTTTGCTACATGTTTAATTTTTCGTATCACCTATATTACATTGTGCTCCTTTACTTACTGGGCTAAACCATGTCTGAGAGAGTATCACTTCCGCCTTAATTATGTTTTTATTTTCAGTACTTTCCATAGAGTATGTGTAAAATTACTACATACTTATTGAGTATCTTACTGTGAACGTCCAACATTTTCCAAACCCAAGATTTATTAGAGATCTCTTTAAACAGACATGATTGCAGATTTGACTAAGGGAAATTGAATGGCTCCCAAAGATTTAAGTCCAATCTCTTTAGCCTAATCTCTTCTTTCATACTTGGATTTCAGCCTATGTTTACAACCTGACTTCTTTCTACATCTTTATAGGTAGGTCTACTCCTGCTTCCCACCTATATACTTCTGTCCCACTTTAACTGTCGAGAATGCTCTTTCTCTTCCACAGGTCTTATCAAAAAGCTTAGACTGGGGACACCTGGGTGGCTTAGTTGGTTAAGCAGCTGCCTTTGGCTCAGGTCATGATCCCAGCGTCCTGGGATGGAGTCCCACATCAGGTTCCTTGCTTGGCAGGGAGCCTGCTTCTCCCTCTGCCTCTGTCTGCCTGTGCTCGCTCTCTCTAACAAAAAAAAACAAAACAAAACAAAAAAAAAACTTAAAAAAAAAAAAAAGCTTAGACTGTAGTGAAACCTTAATTCAAATCCAGTCTTCTCTCTCTGAAATAAGTGGAATAGGTGGAGGTAGCTAGACTAGATAACCATCTTTTTTGAACATCTGTAGCAAATCTGTCTTTTGAATCCCCATAGAAATTTTTAGCAAAACTATTGTTTCACAGTTATATTATAAGAAGGTGTGTTTGATTTATGAACATAACTCTTTAGATATATTTTAGAATTCTCAAAGGCATAAACACATATTGTATAGATTATTTTGGAGAGTTTATGGGTTTAGTTTAAGGACACTTCTTTTTAAAAACAATTCTACATAACCTAAAATAAAACAACTAGCCTTTATTGGCCTGTTTCTTTAATTGGAAAATTCATTAATTAGATTAAATTATGGAGATATCCCCATAACTGACCATTTCACACATAACCTATACATTGATTTATTATTACAAAATGCCTTTTACTGATAGTCCACCCCTAGTTCCTAGAAGGATTTTCCTATCAATTGCTTTATATATTCTGTGTAGATAGGGTCTAAACAGGGAGAAATTGAGAGCAAGGGTGGTAGATTAATGGATGTATTTTATAATTATTGTCAAGACCTTGGACATACAACTTAAGATCTCAGGACCTCAATTTGTTCA
The DNA here is from genome assembly GCA_003697995.1 of Taxidea taxus jeffersonii. Taxonomy (NCBI): domain Eukaryota; kingdom Metazoa; phylum Chordata; class Mammalia; order Carnivora; family Mustelidae; genus Taxidea; species Taxidea taxus. Next base: position 28,554 of record ML105385.1, read on the forward strand.
AAAACTAAACTTGGATTGAGATGAATCTACTTTATAAATTTTGAGGAGGGTTGCTGAGGTTTATTTAATATTAACGAATTACATGGAAATTGTTTAGTGTATCAACCAGCTTAAGAACTGTAAGTTTCTGCCATCATTAAATGAGTGTACAATGAAAAATCCTACATAACCAAATAAATGAATTTTTATCACTTTTATGGTTAGCTTTGGTTAACAGCTTACCTGTTGGTATGCCTGTTGTCTTAAAATACCTAGAAAATGACGTGTGGATTTACACTGAACATAAAGGCCTTTTCTCCGTTGTTGTTTATGGATAAACTGAATGAATCTCTTAAGGGAGCCTGAAGTAATTCTGCCTTGGAGTGCTCATCTATCGAGGCAGAAAGAATATGTGCTCCCTGTTCTTGCTCTGCTGGGTGTGAAGCATGATTGTACCTAATAGAGTCATACAAGGTGAAGTGAGAATTGGACACCAAGGATGTATTTTCTATTAAATGCTATTTTTTTCAGAAACTTAATTGATTATTAATAAAGAGGAGAAATTTGCTGTATTAGTAAGTAAACAAATATTGATCATGTTGTCATAATTTACTATATTAATATCACATTTTTATATGACTTATTACTCTTGTAATTGTTTAGCACCTGTTTCTCTGCTAGACTGTCAAGATTTATAAGAGGATGATATACTTTTGTTTTATACAAAACTGTGTTCCATGGGCCTACTTCAGGTCTGTGCTATCTCTGAGGTTCTTAATAATTATATAATGAAGCAAATTTTCATTATTGGAGCACTGCAATGTACTACTGTGGCTATTTGTTAAAATTGATCATAGGGTACAGTGAAATCAATAATTAAGGGATACATAATACATAATAAGGACAAGAATCTTTGAATTTTTTTGAAATAACGATTTGTCTGTGTTGACTTCAATACAGGTTTTCAGAAGACAATGGAAAAGCCTTCACTTTTTCCCCCTTGTAAATATAATATTCAGATAAATCAGTTGAACAGTGATATCCCTAATTGTTAGTTTAAATTTTTATAACCATGTTTTATAACCATGATGTAATTATTCAAATATAAATTGTAATATAATTTAAATGTCATAATTTTATTTTATCCAAGATAAAATATTTCAAATACGAGCTCAATTAATGATACTGATCACAGGTTTGTTATCTCTTCACAGTTTCTCAGAATTATTTATTACACTCTTACAGAAGTATTATCTTACGATGTTTATATGGATCTCACTATCAGAGGAGTGTCTGGATCTAGTTATAAAAAACATAAATGTTAAATATATAATCCATTGAGGAAATATTTCAATGAAGTTGTTCCCAAAGGGGAAAATATACACGAAGTGAATGTGATCAATAAGAAGGGATAATAACTAGAAGTCAGCTTTGAAGCATAGTCCCCAGAATAAATAAGCATATCATTGAACCAATAACAGATTGTGAAGGACAGTCAACTGTAGTTTGGAAAGAAGAGTCCAAAAGTGAGGGACTGCTTTAAGGAATACTTTTTGGAGATTAAGAGATAAAAGTTTGAAGCCCAGATTGACCACTTAAGTTCTGGGACTTGGACCAAGTTACTTAAATTCTTTCCATCTCCTGTTCAAGGAGAAAACCAGCATCATTGTAGTAAGTGCAGAGAGCACAAATCCAGTGCCCTCAGACTTGGACTCTTCTGAACCATAAAGGCCCCAAAAGAGTAATCTATTTTTTTTTTTTGTCCCAAATTCTAAATATGTATAAGATTCCCTTCCAAGCATGAGTGTTTTAAGAAACTAGGTAAAACCATCATCTCTCTAGCTCCTGGGCAAAAGGAGACTCTGATATGTAGTATCTTTCCTTGGATTGTCATTCACTTTCCCCGGGGCACAGATTCTACGTAAACACTCCTCAGTTCCCGCTGCAGGGTTGAACTCACTCTTTCACTTCTATCTCTACTCCTAATTGTATTTATACAACTGTATTTTTTTTTAAATTCCCTGTCATGTCATAACCGGGAGGTAATGGTAAGGCAGGATCCCAACGCTGGCCAGTAGGAGTAGAGTTCATGCATAGCACAGCTTTAATCAAGAATGGCCACTCGGCTTGTTCCAAGGCATTCTGTGTTCTTAAATTTTTAACTGCGCTCATTCTTGTGGTTTCAAGAATGCAAACAATTCCACAATTCCACCTCTTTTTTTCCCCCTTGTTCTTTGTTTCTTGTTTTTTGTTTTCTTTTCCCCTCCCTCCTCAATGTCTCTCTATGTCCTCAGGGCCAGCCTGACCTGAACCTTTTATTCAGAATTTACCCCTTTTAGTTCTAGAAATTACTCTTGATTCGTTTTTCCTTCTCTTCTATATTAAAGTTTGCCTCACATTATCATTACTCTAAGACAAAACAAAAAAAGAACAGCATAGTAATGTTAATAGAAAATTGATTTTTGCTCTTTGAAATGGTAATAAATACATAAGTTCTTATGTCATGTAACAAAATACACCTTGGATATTAAAATACTTAGTTTTTTTAATGCCATAAAACAATATACTTTTAAAATTTGGTGGCTAACATAATTAAATGTAAAAAAGCCAAATGATTAAAATACTAGAAAGAAAGAATAAATAAATGTAGCTTAAATTTGGAATGGTGATGAATTACTGAGCTCAAAAAACAAGAAGATATTATAAAGGAAAATAGTTGATAACACGAAATTAGAAGTTCATATTTTAAAAAATATATTTTAACTATTTATCTGCTTAGCCAATGTTGTGTCCAAACTATAAATTAAGACAAAGTGTTTTTAAGGAAATATGACAAAAGATTATGTTAACATATAAAATTTACTGATTTCAGAAACTTATGCTTTTTAAAAGTTATTAAGGACACTAAAAGGGTTTGTTTATATCTATCTATATGTACTGTGATAGAAATTAAAACACATTGAAAAATATGTATCTATTGCTTCATCTAAAATTGTAATAAACTAATCAAATGTTAACACAAATACATATTTTAATGAAAAAATATTTCTAAAACTAATCAGTGAGAAGGTAGCATTGCTTTGTATTTTTGTACATTTCTTTAATATCTGGCTTTGTAGCTGGATTCTCATATCTGCATCCTAATTCAGATGGTGGTAATAGCACCCATCTGTAGTCTCTGGAAGGCTACACCATACGCTCATCAGAAAATGAGAGTGAGGGGCGCCTGGGTGGCTCAGTGGGTTAAAGCCTCTGCCTTTGGCTCTGGTCATGATCCCAGCGTCCGGGGATCAAGCCCTGCATCAGGCTCTCCGTTCAACAGGGAGCCTGCTTCCTCCTCTCTCTCTCTGCCTGCCTCTCTGCCTACTTGTGATCTGTCTGTCAAATAAATAAACAAAATCTTAAAAAAAAAAAAAAAAAGAAAGAAAAAAGAAAATGAGAGTGAAAGAGGCAGATTATAGCTTCATTTTATTTTGAAAGTATTTTTGAGCTTGCAAAGCCCCTGAGAAGTTCCTGAGGATCACATTCTGTATATCTGTACAGTCTGTAGATTACACTCTGAGAACTACTATCCTCAACCAGTCAGGGCCGTACTAGGAGCTGGGATTAATATCAGTGTCACAAAAGCAGCATGGTCAGGTATAGTTAAGCAGGACTGAACTGGGTATGAAAGTAACCGTCACAAAGTTCTCTGAACTATACAGTTTAGTTATACAGTCTTCCAAATTAGGTTAATTACATTAGTTAAATGGGAACATGTTTACATTATAAAATTGAATATAAAAAGATACAGAATTATGTTTAATGTGATCTATTAAAATACCTACAGACACATTTTAAAAATTACTGGAGTTACATCTAAATAATGTTGTTAAAACTTTTCTTTAAAAGCACTGGAGAAAAACTAGAAGAAAATGCTCAGAATTATCAGTGATTGCCTTTGGGACATGGATATGTGTTTCCAAATGTCCAACAGTGCAAAGAGTGAGAATCCAGTCTCCATCTCCTGGGCTATTATGGAATTTTAGGCCCCTGAACTGTTTTCTCTCAGGGTTCCTGTTTCTCTCACTTAATGAATCAATTCTTTGTTGGTTAGAATTAGGTCCAGAGTAGTCATTTCCCAAATAATTCATTTCCTTTATCTTTGATGGATGGAATTTTCAATAAGGTGTGTCAGGAACTTGTCAGATGATGTGACTTTGCTGAAAGAGAATTTCAGCAGATGTCTATAGACTGACTCTCCCATTGCTACTTTGTTTGGCTTCTGAGGCAGCTCAGTGATCTGTGTCAGGTCACGTCATCCATTTCCTTCCTCCGGCTGTTGCTCAGTGGTACACTCCCACACTGCTGTTTAGTTTGTAATGTTCCCATTTTTTTCGTCATCTATTTGATGTACAGCATGTTTCGTACCTAGATTAATGAATGAGCGTTTCTTTGGGGCAGGCACAGTGCAAGGCTCTCTCTGTCTGCTCAGTCCCCTGGGGAGGCCTCGCTCAGAGACTGGGTTTTCAGAGTGCTTCTCTGACGCTTGGTAGGTTTCCATAGCAGGCTCTGTGGACAGACTGATTCCTTCTGTAGAAACATACATGAAGCAAACTGGTGTACATATATAAAGTTTGAATAAAGGAATTCATTTGATCTTTTCACAAAAGTCTCATGATATTCTTAATTGCCATATTCCTAAAATATATTCAAGTACTACTGAGTTGGTTTGCTTGTCTCAGCCAACATTTTTTTTTTTTAAGATTTTATTTATTTATTTGTCAGAGAGAGAGAAAGCACGTGCATACAGAGGCAGGCAGAGGGAAAGGGAGAAGCAGGCTCCCTGCTGAGCAAGGAGCCTGATGTGGGACTCCATCCCTGGACCCTGGGATCATGACCTGAGCCAAAGGCAGCTGCTTAAGGGACTGAGCCACCCAGGCATCCCTCAGCCAACATTCTTGTATGCTATAGTTTGTTTCCATTAACCCATTTTCTTGTACTTGAACAATTCATGTTTGCTATTTGAACTGCATTTTTATCTCTCTTGTCTTGCATTTTTATGTGCATCCTTAATGTCAAAAAATGAATAAGTATATTAAATTTAGTTGGCAGAAGTATAAAATTACCTGTGAAAATACTATAGTTCCATGTAAGTGTAAAAACACTAATCATTAACAGAATTCTATTATAAATATAAAAAGGGATTCCATATGTACTAGGCACGTGAAACTTCAAGGATGTGAATTTTTCCAAGAAGCTGTACCTGAAGGGTGAGATTGGGAAGTATGATGAGGGTGATCTCACATCAATATATTTGTTCTTGGTCACCATCAAATTTGTTGTTATGTAACTCTGTCAAATAGCATCCTGGATGGTTCTGATATTTTCATAACAAAGCTTAAATATGCCTACTACCAGTGTTGTTGATGGACCTGTAAAAGCCTGGAGTAATGATGAGAAAGTTGATATTTGTTAAGCATTTATCAGTGGTTGGCCTTGAGAATTCTGTAATTCTTTCAACACCAGTGTGAAGTAGGCACTATTATTATTATTATTATTGCACTTTCATGAATATGATAACTGAGTCTTAGAGGAATTAAATAACTTATTCAAGGTCATCCAGGTCTTTAGTGGTGAAGGAAGGACATTTATCTCAGAGATTCTCTTCAGACAGCCCATTCTTAACCATTAAGTACATCATATAAAACTACATAAGCATTACTAAAGAAAGAACAAAGCAAATAAAAACAAATGGAAGTTAAACTCTTTTCAAAAATGTATAAAACTAGCATAGAAATAGAAGAAGGGAGGGGTGCCTGGGTGGCGCAGTTGGTTAAGTTGCTCCTTTAGGCTTAGGTCATGATTTCCAGTTCCGAGTTCCTGGGTTCAAGGCCCATGGAGCTCCCTGCTCAGTGGGGAGTCTGCTTTTCACTCTCCCTCTGCCCCTCCTCTCTGGTCGTTCTGTCTCTCTCTCTTTCTCTCTCCTTCTCAAATAGATGAAGTCTTTAAAAAAAAAAAAAAAAGAAAGAAGGAAAGAAAAGAAAAAGAAATGGAAGAAGGGAGAGACTAGAGCCAAACTCACCTTCTAATTCTCTCCTGTGACATTTTTGCATAGGAAGAATGAAGAAAACAGCCTCCTCCCCCAAGTCCTTCAAGTAAAGTCTCAGGCCTAACCTTGAAGATGCTTCTTTGACTCCTTAATGATGTCATTTGTATCCACATGATTTAGCAACAGGAATTTTTCTTGGGATTTTCCTTCTCGGTGCACTTTTCCAGAAGGCTAAGCTTCCTACTCTACATCATGAGATTCAGCGTTATTGGGCCATTGTTAGTTAGTGACTCTCCTATCTCATATGAATTCTTCTCCCTAATGATGCCTATTTATTCTTTTTCTTTGAATACAGACTATTGCTTCCTATTTCAAAGACCTAATTCCTATGCTTAGCAAAGATAGGTGTATTTATTTGCATATATGCCTAGCTCCTTTGGGCTAGTGGTAAAATTTCCCCCACTGTGCCATAGCACTTCATATTTTTTAAAAATTTTCTGTTTTATTTTTATTTGTCCCTGCATATCATTTAGGAATGTTATAATCACTAGTTTCTATTTTACACCATGTTTCTCCCAGTCAGTATAGATATTTTTTCTTTCAAGTTGTGCAAGTTTCTCAAGTCCATCTACCTAACCCCTGCGAGACAAACTCTCTGTGTACTTCATAAGACTGTGCTCCTGGTCAGTCATCCCTCCTCTGGGTCATCATCTCCAACAGAACTCATAGCCCCTGTGGTTCTCCTTGGTGGCTACTTCAGAAATTGTGAAAAACAGCTTATTTCTTTCCAAGATCTAGTTGTTCCAAACTCCAGAAGCCCCTGCTTATATTTTAGGGTGTTTTCCTTTTTTTTTTTTTCCTAGTTTCTGATATCCACAGGAACCAATTAACACTAATTAACACTAGCCTTTGAAAGTCAATTAGTTTTATACCACCCAAAAATTGGAGTGCAAGATCTCTAAGAATTATACAAAATTAATTAAGCCCATCTTCTATGGAAAAAAATAAATTGGCCAAACTTAGGAAGCTTTCTGTAGGAGAAATGAGATCTTACATTTTCTTCCTGCCTCTGTGGCTTGACCACCCTGCCAAGAAAGGAAATTATGTTGTTTTTCTCTTTTAAAACTAACCCATGCTCTGTGTGATGATTAAGTACATTTCTTTCTTATTAACTTCCTGGTTAATTTCTTACATTGGTTGTGGAAAAGTTTCCTAATGTTACATGTCTTTTCTACAGTCTTTGTTTCTGGCTAATAGCATATATACTGAAATATTATCACCAAAATCTCTTGTCTTTCCTGACATTGTTATGTACAGTAGTACCTCTTTTGTGTTATTTAGTCTCCCTTTCATCCTTTTTTCCTTCAGTCTCTTGATAGATGGCACATTTGTTTACCTGGTATCCTCATGTTTCAAAATTTACTGTCAATTATGTTTGATGTGGGAAAGAATGAAGACAACCCAGTTCTAATTTTGTTTTGAACAGTTTAATTTCATTCCATTACTGCTGAATATATGACAACCAAACTAGAATACCCTGTTTTGCCTCGTTCCTATATTGCTTCTATTCTGCCTTATAGTTTTACAGCAAAAGTTAAGTATACTTGTATAGCTTAAAAGGACTGTTGAAAACTCCCTCTCACAGTAAAATTTGTACTAAGCATATGAAGTTGAAAAGCATTTTCAAGTATTCAAGTTAAAAGACAAAATACAGAAAAAAAACATAATTAAGCTTCTAATTCCTAGTAACAAAAGTTTTAAAAAGGTATTTATAGCTGTACATTTTTAGAATTCAGGATCAGTTTTCGTTTGTGATTATAGAATCCTTAAAGGGTTATTTAAACTTGTAGACTATTTTTTTTAAAGACTTATTTATTTTTAGAAAGGGAGCACGTGCATGCAGGGGAGTGGGGGTAGAGGGAGACAATCAGACTTCCTGCTCAGCAGGAAGCCCACTGAGGGCCTTGATTCCAGGATCCCAAGATCATGACCTGAGCTGAAATCAAGAGTCAGATGCTTAACCTACTGAGCCATCCTGGTTCCCCTGAATAGTGACTTTTTTTAACTTTTAGAATAACATGTATACCTGGAATTTCAGAACCTATCACTTTTCCAACATCATAAAAAACTTAAATATCTTTGTACGGGCTTATCAGAAATAAATGTTTTATAGTTTTAAAACTGTGTTTCATAATGAGATAATTCTATTATTTGTATATACTTAAATTGAGGATATTTCAAAAATCAAAACAAATAAAGCAATTAGATGAAATGACCCAAAGAAAATCATCTTATAGTCAGACTTTTTAGCAGGTGCAAAACTTATATTATATTAAAAAAAAACACATGGACTTTCAAACTGCATATTTTTCTCATTAAAATGCATATTGTAAAGGTCTTGATTTCACAATGATTTTTAGTTTTACTTTTTGGAATTCAATTTACATTCACTTAATAGGCTTCTACTAAATCACCACTTATAACTAAAAAATGCATTTCAGAAACTTTTATGTTTAAATATGTATTTATGATTACCTTGTAGGGTCCAGGCCATTTTCTTATAATATAGACTGGGTTAAAATTAGGGTCTTGTTTGTACTCTTGGAATTAGGGTAAACTCAAACAAATAAGGTTTGCTTTCGAAATCAATTATAACATATAATATATATTAGAAAAAGTAAAATTAGTTAGTATTGAGGATAATAAATAAATAGCTATCTTACTGCTAAATTGTCTTTTTAAATGCCAAGTTAAACTTATATTATATAGACTGTAACATCAATACAACATAAATCCTTGCTTAGTTTTAAAATACTGAAATAAATTACAAAAGAAAAACATATTTTTAATATTAAAAATCTATGTCATTTATTGTGCATGATGGATAAAGAAGATCTGTAAAACATAATGCATGGATGGGAAATGTTGCAAAGATTTGTATAGAATTGCCATTTCTTGTGAAAGCCATTTCTGGAGACTTTAAGCTATTTCCTTTCATTCCAGGATGGTTCCATATATTTCCATCTATAGTACTCGTTATATAGGCCATGAGTTCTTCAGACCAACCTTTCATCCTTGTTTTATTGACCAAGGAATATACATTAAGAAATTACATTCTCAAACACTTACAAATTGGTCTTTTATTCCTGGTCTTTTTGTCTAAAACACTTTAACTTGGACTTATATATTTTTTATGTTTCTTCAATTTCCTCCTTAGTTTCGTCTAGATTTAGCAGACAGAAATTTTCTAAGTGGAAACAATATAATGTGAAACCCTGATCAGATTTTTTAAAAATACAGAAAATACAAAAAAAAAAAAAAAAAAGACAAAATGACACAGAAATTGTGGTGAGAATAATTTAAAAGTTAGTCATTGACTTGATAAGTTAAGGCTTTCTAGAAAACATTTATGTAGATTCTGGTTTTCTAAATATCACAGAATCAAACTGTATAAATATGGCATATTTCTTTATGTGAATAAATTTCTAGTTAATTGAGTGAGTGAAGTCATTTTATCCTACAAGATGGGTGAGAAATTGAGCAGAGCCAAGGACTTCAAAAGCAACTTTGTTTTTGTTATTCTGAAGTTGTGAAACACTGGAGGCTTGTTTTCTGGTCAAAACAGTTGTTTCAACTCTCATATTATAGACATTCTAATTCAGGGAATTCCATTCTGCATACTTAATTTCCCTGAGAATTAACTGGAAATGATCTGCATTGTCCTTAGCCAGTCATGAAAGTCTGGTATGCAGATGTTGTTTTATTCTAATGAAGTTACAGTGGTAGATAAATTGATTTCATGACTTGGTTAGAAAAATAAAATTTGCTATGATAAAAAGAACAGTAAAGCCGTATTTTCATATCATTTTTTGAGAAATGACCTGAATTTAGTGATTCTAAGTTATTTCTGTCCCCTCCATTTCCCTAGCAAATATCAACTATGCATCTATTTGTTTCTTGTGGTGGTGCATACATAAGAGATTGACTCAGAAAATATGACATTTGTAAAGGATCATATTTAAAAGGGCCAGCATCAAATTCTTTCTTGGACAAAATTGCAAAAAAAAAAAAAAAAAAAAAAAAAGATCTGATTGAAAGAGTGGTTTTCCCCTTCCTGCCCCAAAGGCAGAAAAATCCCAGCAGCATTGTTTTGTTTCTATCAGTGTTTGATAGGATAAAACTTATTGTGCAGATGATTAATATTCATTTACTGTCACTTAACTGTCTGTTTTGTTGTTGTTGTTTTAGAAAAATTTATTAAAAGAAACTCTATTCAAAGTACTGGCAATGTAATGCAGGGGAGAGAGGAGATATAGGGAAAGGAATAGAAAGGGGAGGAAAATGGAAATTGAATGGGTGAGATAATGGTACAGATCCATACCTTCTTATAGTTAACAGTAAAACCTATTTTAAAATGCTATATCTCTCATATTAAAAAGGAAATAAGAAATGGTTTGTTTAATAAGAGAGTAAGTTGAGAGCCATCTTACTACTTAAGGAGTATCATGAGTTGAGTTGAACACAAATCTCTGCTCTAAGTTTTCTTAGCTGTATAGATGAAGTAAAGAGTAAGTAATGACTTCATACAGAGGGAAATACATTGCCAGTGCTCTTTAGTATATCTTTTTATGTCCAAGAACTCTCTGGATTTATTACATCGTTGTAAGTTTTGCTTTAAATTTTAAATGTTTATAATATCATTTTGATCAAATTTTATTTTCAGCTAGAACATGGTGACATTTTTATTTCTCTATTTTTTCAGAGCATTAAGCTCATAGCATATGACTTGAGAGTAAGCATTAGTGTGTTGAGATAACATATGTTCTCAATAGGTAACTGACACATAAAAGAAGAAAAATGTGATTTAATGAAGCAATTTCAGAATTTGTAACTTAACATATGGTTTGAGAAGAGGATAAAATCAATAAACAATGTGGACCTGAAAGCTCACAGACAGAACTACTTTTTAGGTTAGATCCCATATTTTATGACATTTTAATGTTGTGATCATTGAAGCTTTCTTATTCTCTCTGAAAAATATGCCATGGAAAAAAAGTGGCATTTCAGAATTTGATGTCCATTCTATAAATAGCATTTCAGGTCAGTTTCTCTTCTAATAAGACAAGGAAAATGAAACACTTTTCTGCCATATTTTATATTAATTCACTCATTTATGTTGAACTATTCTTTACCCATCTGAATTTTTATATCCACTACATAATATATGTTATGTAGGATCACAGAAATACATTAGGTATCTGGAAAATAGATGAAGAAATAATTTATCTCATAGAGAAGAGTCTCGTATGTTAAAATTTGTTTCTAGATCACTTCTCTTTTTTTATTTCAGGATATTCTGAGAACTGGTACAATTGATGACCAAACTTCTAAAACATTTCTATTATATTACAAAAGAAAGAAGGATGTGTGAGTGGGTGTGGGTGTGGGTGTGTTTGCAGTATATATTTGTTACAGATTAGTTTGGTACTTGTCCTTACCAATCCAAACTTTCTTACCCATTAGCTTCCCATAAGTGACATATCACTTGTTCCCATAAGGGACATAGCTTCCTTATTTGATCTCAATATATACTTGTTGATATAATGAATATGAATGAATAATGTACCCATTTGACTCCAGCCTGTTTATTTTCTGATAGTCTCAGATGTTTCTCAGGATACAATTGCATACTGTTATGGAATTTTATTATCCTTTCTCGCCCACCTCTGAAACTAGTCATGTTGTATATAACTATGTCCTTGAGATATATACATTTGGTCTTGGCCCTTAGAATGCTGCCAGCAGCTTCTTTCCTTATTATAGAAAGGGGTTTACCTTAAGAATGTAGTTGAAGTTTTGAGTTTACTTATAACTTCTGGAATAAGGAGGCATAAGGTATCCTGCTGGGTCATATTAAAAATCAGATAATTCTCAATTTCTAATGTAGTATTCGAGAAAATAAACTGAGATTTGGGGGATCGATTTTTCAAAGGCTTTTCTAAGATGTGGTCTTACTAGAGGAAGCCAAACAAGGTTCCTGGACTGTGTGTGTGGGGAAGTGGACATTATGTGTGGGAAGGATGGGAGAGAGTTTTGAAAGCCATCCAGATCATTAGGAATGTTGACTTATCTTTATATAAGTGCTATGAATAAATATTCACCTTATACATGATTCTAATCCTGACTATCTAAAAAAATACTTTCTAGGGGCGCCTGGGTGGCTCAATGGGTTAAGTCTCTGCCTTGGGCTCAGGTCATGATCTCAGGGTCCTGAGATGGAGCCCCGCATTGGGCTCTCTGCTCAGCGGGGAGCCTGCTTCCCCCTTTCTCTCTGCCTGCCTCTCTGCCTACTTGTGATCTCTCTCTCTCTGTCCAATAAATAAATAAAATATTTTAAAAATAAATAAACAAATACTTTCTAATATGTTACTTTAAGGTGTGTGTGTGTGTGTGTGTGTGTGTGTGTGTGTGAGAGAGAGAGAGAGAGAGAGAGAAAGGGGAGAGAGACAGAGAGAGATTGTGTGCACACATATGCTTGCACACAAGCTTTCCCGAGTTCATGTAACTTTGTCTTTATACTACTAATCTTCTGTCTTGAAAATAATATGGCTTCCAAGAGGGATCCAACATTTACACAACCCATCTGCACCCTTTTTTCAATCACTAACAGTTCCTCAAGGACACCAAGTGTCATGATAGATCAAGTTGACTGCATTTCAAAGGTACTTGACTTTTTTTGGAAACAGTAAATGAGAGATAAAGACAACTTGAGTAATGCAAGATATAAAAATAAAATAACCATGGTAATTAAGGATTTAGGTGCTTGAATAAACAGTTGTGCTGTGAATCATTCTTTGGTTACTAAGCAGCATTATTAATGATGCTTTCTAAGAATTCTAAATTTAAACTTTAATATGGTAGAGCAGCCACTATATTTTTAAACAATATAAATGAAAAATAAAGGTGACTATATCCATTGTTATATATTTAATATGGGGGAAATACAGAATACAAAGACCCTAGGAACAATGTCAGGGCAACTGAAACTGAGGTCATTAGTTTATGATTTTCATGTTGTGCATGTCCAATCACAAAGAATATATTTTTCCTAGTTTTGAAAAAAAGTGAAGTTACCAAATACATAAAACTTCTGTAGGATTAAATGTTTATTTTAAATGTATTGATTGCTTTCAGGGGAAAGTTACTGCTTTATGTATTTTTAAAGGAATCTACTGTCTCAGTCCCCACTCTCTGCTGGGTGCTTGGTCAGGCCCTATTACATATCAGGCACTATAAGAAGTTCTTGGCAGCTACATTTGGATATAGTGAAGGAGAAGATCACCCTATATCTCTTCCTCAAGAATAGTATAATCTGGTGGTTAAGGTTATAGGCTCTAGAAGTCAGATGTGGTATGAACAAAGACTGTGTGAATGAAAAGGGGAAATATGGGTTGATATGAAGAACCTTTTAGTGATCAGTGCAGTAGGGATTGACATAGATTAATAGAAAGGTCAGGGAAATAATGGATGTGGAACATAAATAACAAAAAGATGTCAAGGTTAAATTCTTGATTTCTGGCTTATGCGACAGAACAGATGTAATAGTGAAATAGGGAATGCTAGAGTTAGTCAACTGGGGCAGATTCAGGGCAGTAAGAATGTTATTTCCTATTAGGATATACTGATACACCCCAGAGATGTCAGGAAGGCAGACCAAGATACAAATGTGGCGCTCAGAGGAGCTGTCTGGACTGGAGATAGCATGTTAAGAAACCTCTGAACAGTTATTTATTCAAGTCATAGATACATATGAGAACACCTGGAGATTACAGTGAAAATAGAAAAGAGGACCTGGGAAAACTTCTAGGAGAAAATATCAATAAAGTCCAGTGCTCTTATGGTACGAGGTAAGGTCAGGTATGGAAAAACACTGTCAGGATTTTTGATATGGGAACCATGGGTAAATAAAAAAATATTGCTCAGGTGGAGCCAGAAGAGGGATGGAGGGACAATTTCCATCTAGCTACAGTGTCCATCCAGGTGACCTTTGCTCTGCAGCAATGTCTTCCTCCCTCTTTATCTCCTCCATTCACTTATGCAGGAAAACTTTTTCTGACCTTACTGCCCTCTTCAACTTTCCACATTATATGCATATTGAGCAATTTATCATTCTTCAATTTATTTGAGTGGCTTTTTTAAACTAATATTGGTTGCCTTTTCTAGAATTTAATCTTCATGAGAGCAGGACCATGTGTAGTTGTACAGTTCACTTGCATCCCTAACACCTAGCATATTTTGGGATATTGTAAGGGTTTAAAAATATTTGTTGAGAAAAAGAGGGGAGATGGGAAGGAAAGACAAAAGTGGTAGAGAGAGGAAAAAAGAAGGAAGACTGGAAGCTATAAGGGAATAAATGAAGAAGAGGCCGGGGGAATAATAGGCTTCCAGAAAAATATTAAGTAGACTATATAATTCTGACATAGGGAAAAATATTACCTCAAAATGTTAGGTACAAAACACATGGAGTAAGTGAGCAACTCTTTAACTATATAACTTGATGAATTATACAACATGATACATACACATACACACACACACACACACACACACACGCATACTCTCTTTCTTTCTCTCTCTCTCACACACACACACACACACACACAGGGAGCCATCACTAAGGGAGATATATAAGGTTCCTTCATGCCAGTTTCCAGACAATAGTCTCCTGGGTAAAACCACCATTCTTTATCAGTATAGAAACTTTTTCATTTATTTTGAAATTCATAAAATGAAAACATACAACATTGTAACATGTAACCTATGGAGTCTAGCTTTTACTCAGCATTATAACTATGAGATTCATTCTGATGTTTTAATGATTTGATGAAAGTGATCAAAATATACCTACAGAAATTTTAAATTATCATTTTTAAATAAATGATTTCCTTAGCCAAGGAGGAAGACAGAAATCCCAGCTAATGCTGAGTAAATTTGCATTTTGTAATCTATGTGGAGAAACTAATCTTAACTTTAAATACATGTTAATAAATATTTAGTATTTTCTCTCATGTATAATAGTCTCCAAAACTAGCTCTCTTAATTAAAAATTCTGTAAATTTCTTTTGATGGCTGCATAGTATTACCATTTGCGACGACATGGATGGAACTAGAGCGTATTATGCTTAGCGAAATAAGTCAACTGGAGAAAGACAACTACCACATGATCTCTCTGATATGAGGAAGTGGAGATGCAACGGGGGTGGGAGTTAAGGTGGTAGGAAAAGTAAAAATGAAAGAAGATGGGATTGGGAGGGAGAAAAACCAAAAGAGACTCTTAATGTCATAAAACAAACTGAGGGGGGTGGGGGGAAGAGGGGTTGGGTGAGGGTGGTGGGGTTACATCATATGTTTAAATAAAGCTTAAATAAAGTTAAAAAAAATTCTGTAAATTTCACCTACTTTTTTCATAATACTAAAGTGTTAAGACATTAGCAAAGCCATGTTAATGTCTTTTGTGGTGAAATTTAACTTGAGCAGTATTTTTGTTGACTTCTTAAAAAATGGATTTTATTTAGAGCCATCTTAGGTTCACAGAAAAATTAAGTGGAAATGAAGAGTTCCCATATTTGTCCTACTCTATACACATTCAGTCTCCCATACTGTGGGCATCTACATGAGTTTTTCTTTTTTTTTTTTAAGATTTTATTTATTTATTTGACAGACAGAGATCACAAGTAGGCGGAGAGGCAGACAGAGACAGAGGGGGGGTGGGGAGCAGGCTCCCCGCAGAGCAGAGAGCCCGATGTGGGGCTCGATCCCAGGACCCTGGGATCATGACCTGAGCTGAAAGCAGAGGCTTTAACCCACTGAGCCACCCAGGCGCCCCTACATGAGTTTTTCAATCAGCATTATTAAAGTCTAATGTAAGTGTAAGTATAAATTTGATGAATTTTTTAAAAAATCAAGTCTAAGCCAAATTTGGGGCTCCAACTCAAAGCCCTGAGATCAAGAGGTCACAGCTGTACTAGCTGAGCCAGCCAGGTACCCCTAAATTTGATGAGTTTGGACAGACATACACAGTCATCGACTTAACACCACAATCATGCTATGGAACATTCCCATCATTCTCAAAGTTCCCTCATGCCCCTTTCCTCATTTCACCTCCAACCACTGGCAAGCTTTTCATTTTTTAGGATTTCATAAGAATGATGTCATAAAGAATCTATTCTATTGTGGCTGGCCTCTTTTACTTAGAAAATGCTTTTAAGAATCATTCTTGGAGCACCTGGGTGTCTCACTGTGTTAAGCCTCTGCCTTCAGCTCAAGTCATGTCTCAGGGTCCTAGGATCAAGCCCCTTAACAGGGCTCTCTGCTCAGCAGGAAGACTGCTTCTCTCTCTCTCTCTGCCTGCGTCTCTGCCTATTTGTGATCTCTCTGTCAAATAAATAAATAAAATCTTAAAAAAAAAAAAAAGAATCATTCTTGGTGTTACATGTCGTCTTTTCCTTTCTATTGCTAAGTAGTTTTCCATTGCGTGAATAAATTTATTGACCTAATCACCTGTTAATGGAAACTTGTTTTGTTTTTTACTTTTTGCCTGTTAAGAATAAATCCACTATGAGTTTGGAATACACAGCTTTGGGTAATTGTATGTTTTCATTTCTTTTTGGGTAAATATGTAGCACTTAGACTATTAGGTTGTATGGCACAGTGATGTTTTAACTTTATGAGAAATTACTAACCTGTCTTCTAAAGTTGCTACACAATTTTGCATTCTTACAAATAACTCATGTGAATGCTACATCTTTATTCCTGCTTGCTGCTATCGGTAATTTTAGTGGTAGCTATTAAGTAGAGTATGTAGTGGTATCTCATTTTATTGAGATTATCTGTATATCTATATATATGTCTATATCTCTCTCTATATATGTAATATGCTTTTCCTTATTGGTTAATGATGCTGTGAGCTTCTTTTCTTGTGCTTGTTTACCATTTGTATTTATACTTTGGCAAAATCTCTATGCACATATTGCCCATATTGCTTAGAGCTGTGAGAGTTGTTTGTTGTATTATTATTGAATTATAGTTCTTTAGGTATTCTGGATACAAATTCTTTTTCAGATATATGTTTTGAAAATATTTTCTCCCAATGTGTTCTTTGCCTTTTAGTTTTCTTAACAGTGCCTTTCAAAGAGCAGAGGTTTTTAATTTTCAGTAAGTCTAAAGATTCTACTTGATGTTTCATGTCTTACAAAGTCTCTCCGCTACACATGATGGAAGCATGAACTATGATCCTTTAGCTCCAGATATTTTTTTGCCTGTTTATTACTTTTTAATGTGGTTCTTTCTTCTTCTTAAGGTAGTCTACTCTCACACATGAGTTGATTAGCAGTCAGCCAAAGACATGGAGACTGTCTGCAGATATATCGAGGAGATCTCTCTCTTCCAGAGAATGATGTAATCGCAGGGCTTACTTTGATAATTTCCTCTCTCTGAGCGACCACAGTCCTGCACTACCTGTTGTCCAGTGTCTTCAAACCATTATTCTATTTAGTGTGTGTGTGTGTGTGTGTGTGTGTTTTCTAATTGCCTAAGGCAGAAGAGTAAATCTGTCCCCTGTTATTACACATTGTCTGGAAAATTTAATATTTATTTTCCATAACATTGGAAATATTATAAAAAAATCCATATTGAATGGATTATCAAATATTTCCATTTGATAAAATGTAATGCCAACAATATCCATATTCTAAAATATTCTAAGGAGTCCTTTGCTATTAATGAGTTCATAGATTGCTTCCTTCTTTAAATAATTTCAATGGGAAGATCCTTAATTTTCTATTTATATCCTGAGTGACTCCTTCTCTCATGATTCACATTATTAATTTTTTATTGACATTTCCACTTGGCTGTTCCCATAAGCACATCAGCTACCTCTCAATGCCAAATTATCCTCACCAGACAAGTGCTTCCTTAGAGAATCAGTATTTGGCAGGGGGTGAGATAGTATTCAAAAATCACTCTAGAGTATTTAGTTTGAGTAAGGCTGAGTTAAGTTACTTATAAGTATCCTAGTGGTGTACCTCACTTGAAGGCAATTTTATTCAGTCATAGACAATTTAATAAATCTAACTTCATTAATTTTCCATATTGTCTGCCATAGAAGTTTTCCTAAAAATGACAGTGGTTCTTATAATCCCCCTGCTTACAGACCTTCCAGCATCCTTCCAGCATTTCTCATTACCTGGAGGAAGCTGAAAGTCTTACACATGGTATCTGACACCCCTTATGATGTAACTGAACTTTATAATTCTGGTTTTGTCTCACTCTACTTACCTTCCTCAAGAGTAGTATAATCTGGTGGTTAGGGTTATAGACTCTAGAAGTCAGATGTTTTGATTTTTTAGCTATACATTCGTCCAAAATTTGCTAAAGTACCCTAATCCTCAGTTTGTGTACTTATATAAATGAATTTAGGTAGTCACATCACATCCTTATGACAATTAAATGAGAACGTGCCTTTCAAGCATATAATACATGATGTCTGGCATTTGGTAAGTGCTCATTAAATACTTGTTATTTTTATTATCTATTAACAATTAGCTACTTAGGGTTTCAAAAAACATGCTAAGCACAATCATGAGGCCATAATTTTGCTCATACAATTTCCCTTGTGCATAGAGTTTTTTTTTTTTCTTGTTTCTGCTAAAATTCTTGGCATCATTCAAGGTCTGATTCAAAACCAGAAATTCTCTACAATTTCTTGCTTTTGACAGGCAGAATTACTATTTTCTTCCTTTGCATGCTCATAACTGAATGCTCTTTCCCCAGTTGTAAGAATTATATTAGTAACTATTTATTACCATATTTACCAATCTACTAGATTGTGTGTTCATTTAAGAGATGTGGAAGATTTACAATTGAGATAAATCTATTGTGAAATATTAAATTGTGTGTGTCTATACACATAATTATGCATATGTGTCCAAGAGTTTCTTTATGCCTATAATTGAATGTATCTTATTTTCCCTGAAATGTTTATGTAGTTGAAAAATAGAATTTGAAGGCCTGTACTCTTTCTGAGTTTAAAAATTTTTTTAAAGTTTTCCATTTAACTTATTCAAACAGGCAAGGTCCTTGTGCTCATGGCATTCCTGGTATAGATTTTAAATAACTTACGCATTCCAAAGAAAAGAAAATAAGTTTCTCTAGTAACAAAGAATAAATGACTCTGAGTTGAGAGTTTGGGAAAGGCTTCCTTGAGGTGATAAATCGTAAGATGACATGTAAAGAAGAGTAGAAATTAATTTGTTTTGGAGTGAAAGGCAGGAAATGTGTCATGACCAAAGATTCTAAGGTGTGAGGGGCATAAAATTTTGGAGTTATATTTTTACATTTAAATCCTTAAAGGGGAGATGAGCTGGAGTGTGTTGATAAGATGATCAGAATTGTAATTTTAAAAATCACTTTAAGGGCGCCTGGGTGCCTCAGTGGGTTAAAGCCTCTGCCTTCGGCTCAGGTCATGATCCCAGGGTTCTGGGATCGAGCCCTGCATCGGGCTCTTTGCTCTGCATGGGGCCTACTTCCTCCTCTCTCTGCCTGCCTCTCTGCCTACTTGTGATCTCTGTCTGTCAAATAAATAAATAAAATCTTTAAAATAAAAATAAAAATAAAAAATAAAAATCACTTTAGTGTCAAGCATTGTGCAGACCATGTTGAAGGGCAACTAGAGTTAGCAGGAGAAGAAGGAAGATGTTCCATTCATCCAAGTTTGAGATGTTAGGTGCGTGGATGGATGCTATCAGTAGAGAGGGAAAGGAGAGACTATCAGGAACTAATCAGAACCCATTAACTGCAGGATCTGCTGATGTAATGAATGTGGGATGAAGAAGAGGAAAGAGTGACTCCTATATTTAAGGGAACTGGATTCAAGAAATAGTATAAGAATTATCAGAATGTTGGCAACCTGATTTATACTTTTTGATTCAGAAAAAAATGATCTCTAATGACTTGGAACTTAAGTGGTATTTTCCTAAGAAAGCAAGAGGCCTAATTTTGCCTTGAAGTAGTTTTTGAAGATTGATAAAACAAACATATTTGAAAGCAATATTTAAATCTTTAATATTGTATACTTAAACATTGCTTAATAAATGGGCGTTGGATGAATATATTATATTACAGACAAGATCACGTTAACCACAGGGAGCTTGGAGCGTATGTATTTCTCATATGGTTGATACTGTGGCAATTCATGTCTATGTGAAGTGAAATGGAGACTTTACTTAAGAGATTATTCCAAAATTAGGTTCCAAGGACTATTTTTCCAAGATCCTTTTGTTCTTTAGAAATTGCTTCACTTCTCTGTTTTAATTTATACATGGAGATATAACCATTACAAAGGTTAAGAAATTTTGACTCTCACAAGCATTCTAATTTCCCTTTTATATTACAAAATATCTTAAAGAAGATATCTTAAAAACAAATTTGACTAATTAGTTTTTATACATCATTCAACTGTCAGTAAAAAATTGAAATCTTTACTCCAAATATATATATGTGTGCATATATATGTGTGTATATATGTGTGTGTGTGTGTGTGTATAAATATAATACACTCCATATATATGAGTGACTCTGATACATTTTCATCAGGAATACTGAGGTAATTATAAATTTATTAATATTCTAGTTGACCTGACACAAATATTCCTAATATAAATTCTGTATATCCTTCTAAATCCATCTAGATAAGTCCATGTTGAATTTAATATAATTCGGTGGTTTACAAAGTGAATGTCCCAGCTAGCATATATCCTTGCTAGAGTTAATAAATATCCTCCAGGGATGCCTGGGTGGCTCAGTTGGTTAAGCGGCTGCCTCTGGCTCAGGTCATGATCCCAGCGTCGTGGGATCGAGTCCCACATCGGGTTCCTTGCTCAGCAGTGAGCCTGCTTCTCCCTCTGCCTGCCACTCTGTCTGCCTGTGCTCGCTCCTGCGCTCTCTCTCTATCTGACAAATAAATAAATAAAATCTTTAAAAAAAATATTTTTTTAATAAATAAATAAATAAATATTCTCCAATCACAAATGTTATTCTCAGTCAAGGAGCAGAGATCTCACTGGATTATTAATACATTTTAATATGTTTTTAAGTATTTATGAAAATGTCACTTTCTCAAGTTTTCTCTTAAGTACACTGAATTCATAGCTTACAATTATACTCATAAATATTCAATTAAAAAGTTAATTAAATGATTTACTTTAAAAATCTCATGTCCAGGAATTATAGAAATATATTAAGAAAATATTTCTTTTTCCTTTTAAGATTTAAATACTCCGAAAATAATGTCATTATCACATCATGGTAATTTTTGAAAATATGTTTCCTGCACAGAATTTGAATCTGTTAAATTGTCTTTTTAAAATGATTTTTTGGGGGAGTCTGACTGGTTCAGTTGGTGGAGCATGTAACTCTTGATTTTTAGAGTTGTGGGTTCAAGCCCCATGTTGGGTGCAGAGATTACTTAAAAATAAAATCTAAAATAAATAAAGAGATAGGTAAAATTATTTTTTTAGTCCCCTCTGCTTTTTTTTTTCTCTCACAGAAATGACTTCAAATATCCTAAGTGTCTATCTGAGTCTTAGAGTTCTTTCTTTTCCCAACTTAACGCATGTGGTAAAATGATTCGTCTATGGAAGTTAAAACTTTTCTCAGGAATACTAGCGTTAATAAGCTCTTTAAAGATGCTGTCAGTGAAAATGGTTATGTTAAGGTTTTGACACTGCTATTTATTTATTTTTTTAAAGATTTTATTTATTTATTCGATGGAGAGAGAGAAATCACAAGTAGGCAGAGAGGCAGGCAGAGAAAGAGGGGGAAGCAAGCTCTCCGCTGGGCAGGGAGCCTGATGCGGGACTAGATCCCAGGACTCTGAGATCATGACCTGAGCTGAAAGCAGAGGCTTAACCCACTGAGCCACCTGGGTGGCTCACTGCTATTTAAATTGAGAAAATAAAACATTCTTCACACCTACTTCACAACATTCTTCTTTTTGTTGTACTTATCAAAGAAAGACCAAAATTTAAGAAAAGTCTCAAAATATTTTGTCATGTTAGTTGTAAGAATGGACCTAAATGCTCCAATCAAAATAACACACCCTTATAATCTTCAATTCCATACCTCATGTGCTCAGAGCCACAACTATGGGGAATAGTTTTTCAAACATTCTTTAAGTTGCCATACCCTTTCCACAGTTCTTGCCAAAGTTCTACACAGTAGGAACTATGAAAACGCGTGCCAAACCCTCACGTTCCTCATATAGCCTCTAACAGCTGCAAACCCTTAAGCTTCAAGTGCAGCTGCCTTAAGTAGAACTATTGAAAGGACCCGCAAAGGCAGATGCACAGATTACATATGTTCAATAACTTTAGAGCAATAAGAATATGTGGTTTATTAAGGCCATTAGACAGGAGGGAAATTGCACCAGCACTCTCTAATTGACCCTGCAGGGAGAGTCTGATCTCCCTGATTGTTCCTCCATCAGTAGCCAAATCATCTACTTTTGTTAGGATTATATATTCTTTCAACACACAAAGCCACACTAAATAAGAGTACAATGACATTGGTTCAGTTTGTGCCTGACCACTGATTTGTAATTTTCCAAGGGAGCACCATGTGAACCATTAATTCCTAAAAAGTCTAAAGGAATCCTGGCACCAGATTGCTACTAGGGACCCAATATATGTGATATATATATACCAACATGGAAAATGGAACCTACCACAGACATCGGAGCCATACCATTTAAACAAAGAGCAGATTCATCTGAGAGAAATAACTTAAAACATATTTTTCTTCTAATTTTTAAAAACTAGCTTTAACTTTGCAGTTTTCTTGTTCTTAAATATTAAAATAAGTTCAGTTAATACTTTTTTTTTTTTTTCCTTTTCTTTTTAAGAATGTTAGGAAACTGGGGCGCCTGGGTGGCTCAGTGGGTTAAAGCCTCTGCCTTCGGCTTGGGTCATGATCCCGGGATCCTGGGATGGAGCCCCACATCGGGCTCTCTGCTCAGCCGGGAGCCTGCTTCCCCCTCTCTCTGTCTCTGCCTGCCTCTCTGCCTACTTGCGATCTCTGTCTGTCAAATAGATAAATAAAATCTTTAAAAAAAAAAAAAAAGAATGTTAGGAAACTAGACATTTTTGAATTGCTCTTATGTTTTCAACCTCTAACTAACTTTATTTAGTTGAATGAACTCTGTCAGAAAAGCCCAGGTGAAGAAAGAGACTGGCATTTAAAGATCTTTTACTGTAAATGTGGGCAAGTGAATTCCCATCCCTGCCATTTTAGTGCCCTTATATTCATTTATGCCCAATATCTGTGCTGAAACTTCCCATTTCTTCAAACATCCATCATTAGAGACAAAGGAATAACTCTGGAGTTAGAAATAAGTGAAGTCTACGAGTAACTTAAATGTGAAGTGAGACAAAAATGTGTTTAAACTCTTGGGTATCATAGTTTCCATGTATAAGATATAAAGGATATTAGCATTTTAACCATAAGTTCTAATTACCTGTTCTAATGCAAAAGAGGCACAATGTTAAAGTTTGGGCAGAGAACATAATTCTAAATAATTATTTAAATTATGGTTTAACTTTCTCATCCACCTAAACTTAATTCTAGTTAAAATGAGCAGATTCATGTCACTACACCTTCCTTAATGGTTGTTTTTTCCTCTGCCATGCTCTTTGTAAGCGCTTAATTTTCATTTATAACATCTTTACTTAATCACTGACCCACCATTGGAATATGTAGAGCATTTATCACGGTTTCCATACGTATATCATTGTGATGAACATCTTTGTGAATAAAGCTTTTGTGAGAACTTTAGTAAGATTCTGTATCCCTCAATAGTAGGTTCATCATTCAACTTCTGTTTGAAATGTTGTCTGAGATCCCACTCCTTCCTGAAATTCTTTGGTGGGAAACATCACTTGCTAGGCAGTTTTTGTGTGCTATTTTATTATTGTCTCCCTTTGGAAGTACTTCAGGTACTGCATGTAGATCAGGATGGATATGTGCCAAACAGTCCTTTCCCACACTAAACGTAGTGAAAAAGTATGACCTCAACCCCTCAATCCCCAGCTGCACAGGTATTTAAGGATCTAGGGAAGATTCTTTATCAAGGAGATTCCAGTGATCAAGAATGTCAGCTTGCTTCATTAAGAGCTCAACACAATGACCCTTCCCTCCAAAGACTTTTTTATATTTTTAAAAATATTTTATTGGGGTGCCTGGGTGGCTCAGTTAAGCGGCTGCCTTCGGCTTGGGTCATGATCCCAGGGTCCTGGGATCGAGCCCCGTGTCAGGCTCCCTGCTCTGCAGAGAGCCTGCTTCTCCCTCCCCTGTGCCCACCTATCTATCTACTTGTGCTCTATCTCTCTGTCAAACAAATTAAAAAAATATGTATGTTATTTATTTATCTGTCAGAAAAACCGAGAGAGAAAGAAAGCATAAGAGGGGGCCGTGGGGGAGTGTGGGCAGCAGGCAGAGAGAGAGAGAGAGAAGGAGATTCCCTGCTGAGCAGGGAGCCTGTTATGGAACTCCATCCCAAGACTCTGGGATCATGACCCAAGCAGAAGACAGACACTTAACCACCTGTGCCACCCAGATGTCCTGCCTTTTTATATTAAATTGAATTAGAATCCATT
Organism: Taxidea taxus jeffersonii; assembly: GCA_003697995.1. Taxonomy (NCBI): domain Eukaryota; kingdom Metazoa; phylum Chordata; class Mammalia; order Carnivora; family Mustelidae; genus Taxidea; species Taxidea taxus. Next base: position 53,271 of record ML105385.1, read on the forward strand.
CCTCAGGGAACTTTAATGTTGAGTTCATTATGACTCAGTATTCCTCAGCCTCACTCATCTGCTGTAACTTAGGATATGGTTTTGAAATACTGTCAGCTGAGTGTGGCTCAGTAGGGCACAGAATAGAGTACTGCCCAACTGGCATTTGGGGAGATAAGATGGAAATTACCTGTCATCTTTGAGTATGATTTCTTTGTTTTCTCTTAAAATGCCTGTTTTAAGGGGAAATACAGGTGTAGGCATGGGCCTGTGTATTTTTTTGTGTTTTTGCACACATCTGTCAACAAAATTGTGCTAGGTACAATAAAATAGTTTCAACATTTTTCTTAATAGCCATTTCAGAACTTAATCACATTTGGTATAAAAATAGTGCATTAAATTGGATAATAATAAAAATAACTAAAATTCATCAATGCTAACTATGTGCCAATCACTTTCAATTTCTTTAGGTTAACCCATGATTTTATCTTCTTTTGCAAGTGGATTAACTGACTTAAGTTATTTGTCATAAGTCAGCTGGTGAATCAGAATTAAAACTCAGGAAGTCTGCATAACCTTTCTGGTTTCTAACCAAAGCACGGATCCAACTGTATAGCAAAGATAGCTTTATGTCTAGAGAAAGTATTGGCATAGCATAGGTAACAAATGTGCTATTTTTAGAAAAATTATATTTTGGTTATACTTTCCTAACCTAAGTTAGATTTAGAAGGTAAAGAAAAAAACTGTGATGGTAAATGATTTTTTTTCATATTTTAATGTGTATAGACTATTTTATAAGACTATTAATAAATGTACTTAATAAATGTGTGTATGTGTGTACATATAAATGGTAACATTTATCATCCTTTCATAGGCGAACTTGGGATGTCTCTGTCTAATGCATTCTCCTAGTGCAACTCCTGGTTTGTGCGCTTGTATAGATGACAAGGCCTTCTTGGCATTCTGGTTCCTCCTTCTTAGGCACATTTCTCCCACAGGCTCATAGAACACTGTCCTACTGTATGTAGATAAAATGGAGGTTGTGAAATGCAGTTCATGTTTTCATTCTTGCTTTGACTGAACATCTGCTCACCCAAGACCAGCTTTTTTTAGTTGCATCTACTCATTACTATGGTTACCATGGTATATACTCTATTTTAGGCCTGTATCTATTGGCGTGTGGCCATTCTCTTTGGGAAGAGAAAAGAAAAAGTTTTCCAGAGCCAAACTGGCCTTCTATTCAATAAATATGGTAATTTCTGCCTATGCTAAGTTTCCTTCCCTCCCCTTTCCTTTTATGTTTGGTGTTCTTCTGTTTGGAAAGGATCTTTCCATCCAACTTTTTTGTGTGGATTTAACTACACATTTTCTACTTAATTACTCCCTCTGTTTTGAAAAGTTTCCCCTTAATTGCACTCATATAGGGTTTGTTTCTATAGTTATTGTGATATTTAAATGTGACAGTTGCTTGCTTATATTCTTCTAAATATGGTATCTAAGAAGAAAAAGCTCTGATATTTCTTGAAGAAGATCATGCTACTAGTAGATTTTAGCCACACTATAGACTATCCGATAGGAGAGATAGCCAATAGCCTTATGTGGCAAATGAGTTATTGAATTGTGCTACTCTAAGTTGAATTTTACAAATTTTGAAGACTTAGTAGAAAAAAGAATATAAAATACTTTTTAAATAATATTTATTGATTACATGAAATAATATTTTGTTATAATAAGTAAAATGAAATATATTATTAAATTATTTTCACTTTTTAGTAACTTTTTAAAAATGTGACTGCTAGGAAATTTAAATTTAGTATGTGATTCACATTGTATTTTAATTAAATTTTGCTGCTTTAGAGCACTTCTGAAAATTGAGATGTCAGTAAGCAAAAAATAATAATTAGTGTATTCATTATTTGGGGTCATATCTGTGTTCTTATTGTCAGCTACAATAATTTCTTTGCTTAAAGGTATGTCTCCATGGTTCATAAATGTCTGTCATTTAAAGGTAATGCATTTGAATTACCTAAGAAATGTGAATCACATAATCTTTATCTTCCAGCAAAAACTAAATGTGTGTGTTTGTGTGTGTGTGTGTGTGTGTGTGTGTGTGTGTGTGTGTGTTAGGGAAAGATAGATTATATATATTATAGATAGATTACATATGATATATAAATAATCTGGTAGAATTATATAGCTAGATAGATAGATGTAACTTTTCAGTTGAGCTAATAAATTGTTATCCTTTACAATTATAACCTATATTTGTCAATGTAAAAACTTTATTTTTAGTAGGGAGTAAACCTTCATAGTCAAAATATACACCCAAGAGATCTGAGAAATAAAGGCCTAAAATTCATGCGTTTTTTTATGAAAGAGGAGTAGCTCATCATCATATTAAAACAATTAAAATTATGTTTAAATGTAAGTATATCTATTTTATAAGCCTATTACCCTAGGTTCTACATGCACTCAATATTAGTAACAAGTTTGTACTGGGGGAAATAAATAATTACTAGGGAATCCTAGGAATTTAGAGAATTTCTTCTCTACATCTTACATATTTATGGAATAGATCCAAAGTATTCCAAATAATTGATGCTTCTAAGGGTGGGTTTGAGTTGGTAAGGACATCTTAAAGTATTTATATTAACAATTGTATTCCCAATATCAGAAACACATTTTTTTTTAAACTTGTGACCAAAAAAAATTCAAAACATAATACTTTGTTGTTTTAAAACCATTTATTATTTTTTAAAGATTTTATTCATTTATTTGAGCAAGAGGGAGAGAAAGAGAGAAAGAATGAGCGAGGGAAGGGCAGTGAGAGGGAGAAGCAGACTCCCTGCTGAGCAGGGAGCCTTGACATGGGGCTCAGTCCCAGGATCCTGAGATCAGGACCTGAGTCAAAGGCAGATGTTTAATTGACTGAGCCACCTATGTGCACCCATAAACTATTTATTGTAATTTAATTATTTATTTTAATTAATTTTAACTGTGTTATCTTATGATAGACTACAGTTATAAATTTTAGTTTTCTGGAAATTATTCTTATTCATAAAACATCATTTCAGGTGAAAAATATATTAGGTTTTCTCTTTATTAAAATACTTCCAGAACTAGAACAAACAATCCTTAAATTCTTATGGAACCATGGAAGACCTCAAATAGCCAAAGCAGTCTTGAAAAAGAAAAACAAAATTAGAGACATCACAATTCCAGATTTCAAGTTAAATTATAAAGCAGTAATAATTAAAATAGTTTGGTACTGGTATAAAAATAGACACATAGATCAATAAAACAGAAGAGAAAACCCAGAAGTAAACTGCCAATTATATGGTCAGTTAATCTTTGACAAAGGAGGAATGAACATATAATGGGAAAAAGACAGTCTCTTCAACAAATGGTGTTGGGAAAACTGGACAGTCACATGGAAAAGAATGAAACTGGTCCACTTTCCCTCACCATACATGAAAATAAACTCAAAATGGATTAAAGACCTAAATGTGAGAATTAAAGCCATATAAATCCTTGAAGAGGGCAGAGGCAATAATCTATCTGGCATTGGCCATAGCAGCATTTTTCTAGATATGTCACTAAGGCAAGGAAAATAAAAGAAAAATAAACTATTGGCATTATATTAACATTAAAAGTTTCTGCACATTGAAGGAAACAACCAACAAAACCAAAAGGTAGCCTGCTGAATAGAAGATGCTTACAAACAACATATCTGAGAAAGGGTTGGTATCCAAAATATATAAAGAACTGATACAACTCTGTTGTTTATATCTAATATATACAAAATAATCTAATTTAAAATGGGCAGGGGGTGCCTGGGTGGCTCAGTGGGTTAAAGCCTCTGCCTTCGGCTCAGGTCATGATCCCAGGATCCTGGGATCGAGCCCTGCGTCGCGCTCTCTGCTCGGTGGAGAGCCTGCTTCCTCCTCTCTCTCTGCGTGCCTCTCTGCCTACTTATGATCTGTCTGTCAAATAAATAAATAAAATCTTAAAAAAAAAATTTTTAAATGGGCAGAAGACCTGAATAGACATTTCTCCAGAAACATACAGATGGCCAACAGACAAATGAAAAGATGCTCAGCATCACTCATCATCAGGGAATGCAAATCAAAACCACAATGTGATATCATCTCATACCTGTTAGAATGGCTAAAATCAAAAACACAAGAAACAACAAATGTTGGTGAGGATGTGGAGAGAAAGGAACACTCTTGCACTGTTGATGGTAATGCAAATTGATGCAGCCATTGTGGAAAACAGTATGGAGGGATATATGCTCCCCTACATCACTGCAGCATTATTTACAATAGCCGAACTACAGAGGCAGCCCAAGTGTCCACTGATAGATAAGTGGATACAAGAGGTATGGTATATATACACAATGGAATATTTCAGCCACAAAAAACATGCAGTCTTAACCATTTGCAATGACATGAATGGAACTAGAGAGTATAATAATTAGCAAAATAAGTCAGTCAGAAACAGACAAATACCATATGATTTCACTAATACATGGAATTTAAGAAACAAAACAAATAAGTAAAGGAAAAAAAAGAAACAAACCAAGAAAGACCTTTAACTATCAAGAACAAACTGATGGTTATCAGAAAGGAGGTGGGTGGAAGGATGGGGGAAATAGGGGCAGGAATTAAAGAGTGACTTATCATGATGAAAAGAGAAAAGAAAAAATATATAAAATTAAAGCAATGATTTCAAAAAGTAAAATAAATAAAATACTTCCAATGTTTCCCTTATAGCTCTATCACACAATGTACATCTATAAAATAAAATTTAGAGAATAGTAAATATATAAATAACAAATTTGCATTTTCAAAATATTGCTCTTTGAGAAAAAGTGATCCAGACATTTGGAATCATTTAGAGAGGAATTAAAGTAGCAGTGACTTAAATTTAGTCTTTGATTGCTGCCTTTCGGTTAATTAACTTTTAAGAAGAAACTATTGCTTTTGTCATTTAGTCAAATGTAAGAAAAACAGGCATGGGTATCTACTGGGGTTTTTTTCAGTACACTCGGTGGACTTTAGGTTTAGACCCAAATCATTAAATAGAGGAGATGGTGCAGTCCAGAAACTGAAAATTACATCTTTTCAGTACGTTAAGTTTAAATTTCTGGAAATGGAACACAATATAATATGGGAAATTTGAAAGTTATTTCGCTTTAAGGTTTAAAAATAACTTCCTTGATGCCCCAAGGCTTAGAGTTCACTTAAATTATAACAGATACTTAGTCTCTGTATATAAAAACATGTGTTTTGGATAAAAGTCACAAACTGAGAACAAAAAAGAAAAGCGTCACTGCTCATAGGCATTATGACTTTGAAAATTTCCTCTGCATAAAACATTTCAAATTAGCACACTGACCAAACCGTCTTCTAACTTTCTGGCCTTGGAGCTATGATTTCTTCATCTGGATTTTTCTTTGGAAGGTGCGTATATCATGGCAAGCAGGAGGAGTTTGAAATTTTGTGAGCATTCTTTTGTAACTTTCTATTAATTAGAGGCAGCTGACTTCACTTTTTTCTATAGTTTTAAAAATTTCTTCTGTGATTGTTAAGGATTTTGATAAAGAGGCAAAAGAGGAGTATAGGGAGTATGGAGTCAGGGTTGTAGAAAATCTGAAACAGCATCACTTTTAGTTGGAGAGTTATTGGAGTTGAATATTGGCCAACAGAGAGCTGTGTCCTTATGTTGCATTTTTACAATCTGATGCAAGTGTGAACACCAGATTAGTGATAATCAAGAAGGTTGTAAACATGTTTGTGATGAAGATTTTGAAATAGCTTCCACTGAAAATTTTGGAGGATTGTAATTTTATAAGGCATTTCTTAAATTGGCACTCACAAGGAATAAGTAGGAACTATTGTTGTTTTTCTGATTTTATATAAGAAATGCTCCAACCAAGCTAAATTTTTGTCTCAAAAATAGCATTACTGATGGTAACTAAAGGACCAATGAACTGACTCTCTAATCAAGGCCCAAGTCAGTGTTCAAAGCAGCAATCTTAAATTGAATCATGACTTTCTAAAAAAGTGAGATTGTATTATTTCTTTCTTATCTTAAATAATAAAGTGACTCATAACTGTATTGTTAAGTCATTGCATTGATAACATGCCTACAGTGAGTAGAAACACTTAGAAGTAATCTATTTGCATATATCAAACTTAATAAAGTTATTCAGTCTTTAAATATACTCAAGAAATATAAATATTTACTCTGCAGGAAGAGCTAATATGTAGTTATCGTTTCATGTATATTTTCTTCTACAGTTTTTTTCTATGAAACATGGATCTCTCCGCCTGTATCTTAAAGTATATCTACACCTGTTTCATTAATAGAGTGTACCAAAATAGACATATATTTCAAGTTATCTGTGCCTTGTGTTGTCACAGCCATGTGTTAAGGTTATGTTCTTTTAATTATACTGAATTGCTGCTGAGAAACCAAAGATTAGTTTCTTTATATTGGCAGTTTTAGTTGATCTCTTTTTAATTTTAGCTTCTAGTTTGAATGTTGGCTCCCAATTTGATCCAAGATCTAATGTGTTTGGTTTAGGAATCAATAAAACTTGAATTTGTCTTGGGATGCCTAGGAGGCTCAGTTGGCTTGGTGGCTGCTTTCAGTTCAGGTCATGATCCCAGGGTCCTGGCACAAAGTACAGCGTTGGACTCCTTGCTCAGGAGGAGCCTGCTTCTCCCTCTGCCTGCCACTCCCCCTGCTTGTGCTCTCTCTCTTTCTCCCTCTGACAAATAAATAAATAAAACATTTTTTGAAAAGGAAAAAAGACTTGAAGTTGTCTAGACATTTACATATCTACAGACTGCTGTCTATGACAACCTAGACTAGAATTAAGCACATCCCTTGATCTAATATGGGTATTATTCAAAGAAAAAAGGGGGGGCACAGATTACATTGCCCTGAATAAGTATTCATAATTTTTAGAATCACATTCTAATGTACAGCAAAGATAGTGTTATTTTTTTCTAGAAATGAGTCATGAAGAGTTAGAATTTGAGGTTTATTTGTAATAACCTGATAAAACATTTGCTGTGAGCTGCTAGCAAGCCTCATAAGACCACACCAGTACTCACAGTAGCATATTGCACAATTCAGTGACCTATGTAGTGTTTGGATCCTTTTCTGGAACTCTTTCTGATGGAGTAAAGGAGTAACGAGTAATGGTAAAAAGAAGTTGCTCAATGAAAAAAGAATACCAACTAATTCCTGCTTATGATAATGTTGTGACTAGACTGGAAAGACAATACTGGAAGTCAGAGTTTTCATTTATTTACTTTTTTGCTTCTCTAAGTTCATTCATGCAAATGGTATTGTTCCCAATGTGCCAGAACATTTCATTAATAACAGGGAAATACCTCATTGCCAGTGGGGTTGAACAGGCTCTCATCCACATTCCTATTTTATTTCAGCAGATTGAACTTCCCTCCCTTCCATTTCTCCCTTTTCTGCCTCTAAAGGAGCATGCATGCACGCACACAGACTTCATTCTCTCTTATTACTTGCCAGCTGTAAGGCTAAAATGCCAAGCTCTAAAATGTGTGTGTGCGCGTGTTTTGTTTTGTTTTTTTTTTTCAAACAGCAGCAGCAGCAACATCTGGATCTAAGCAACTTTAATCTTGGCTGGTTTCCTTCTTTCCTTTTTGGCCTTCCAGGCACCTGTGGATGTCCTGCACATATACAATGACATCAAACCATAGTTGGAAATCTGATTCTCTTGGCATAATGAACAATGATTAGTTAGAAGCATATAAAACCACAAACTGTGAGTAATAAAGAACAAGTTCCATGCATTATAGGTAAGGAGCAATGAAAACCTAACTTAAAAATTAAGTGAATTTAAAACAGTTAATGAAAACTAGAGTCACCTGAATCTTTTATTTTCAAACTTTATTATAAAATCGTGAGCTGGATTAAAAGCAGAAATGCCCCTTTTGTCTAAAGGGGAAGGCTCTTGTCATAAAATATTAAGCCTTGATTTTAAGCTCAAAGAACGCTGGAGGGAAGCCAAAAAGTTCTTCCAAATACCCCTGGAAAATTTCTTAATCATCTTAGATACTTCTGGGTTTTCCTGATACCTCAGAGTTCCTGATGTCTTTTTGAACTCATAACAGAATGACTGCAAAGTGGGATTTGGAGATTACTCAGAAAAGCAATCAGCAGTTACAGAAAGAAAACCATGTCTGCCACTGTAGTGACTGCTTGAAACTCCATTCTACGTATGTCATATGGCATTCAAATATAAAACCTGAGATAGAGTGTTTGATCTACAAAACCTAACAGTGCATGATTCTGGTCTTTCTTGTCATGGTATGGACTCATCAGTTTATGTTTTAAATGCCTTGGCTAACTAACTTCAGATATGAATATCAAAGAGGTAAGGGTAGGACAAAATCCATCCCCATACTTTTGACTCTCTTTGATTTAATAAAATCCAAACCATTCTTATATCAGGGAGGAAAGGAGGGACCATTGTAGTTGTTAGCATGAGTTCATGGGAGATTTGGGTAGAAAGCTGTTCTTGTCAAATTCTAATATAACCAGCCATTTAAGTGTGCAAAAAATATATCTAATATCCCATGTAACATGGCAGGGGGGAAAGTCATAGGATATAAGTAGTACAATCAATGGCAGATGGCTATTTTGAGTAGTAAAGGAAAAATAAATTAGGTAATATCCTTTAAATGATAAAACAGGTGAAAGGGTGCATAACTCTCCATTCACCTGCTCGTAAGCTCTATTACTGTCTTCAAAATGCGCTCCTACAATGTTCACCTAAACTGATCATCTTCATTGGAAACCACATTAGTAGATCTTATTACTTTAATGCATATAGTGTTTTGTTGTATATTGTCTTCCTTAGTTTTTTTTAACCATTTCAAAGTTTTAGTATTAGCATCCCTAATTGTTCAGTAGGTACCTTTAAAAATCATTTCTCTCACCCATACTCTCAATTTTTTGACATATTTAAGAGATTATTGTCATTCTCACTTTGTGAATTATGCGATAAACATATTTAAGGTTATAAGCTAATTCACATTAATATAGCATTTTAAGACTCATTTTGAATTCCCAATTAAGTGTATTTTTAATATACCAACTACAAAAATGAGCAGTAGAATGTATATTCAGGGCATAAAACATTTTTTCCTCCCTAATATTAGCCAGTGATGTCATAAAATAGCTTGAATATACTTTGTTTTGTGTTACTTTCAATTGAGTTGCTTCTTACAAGAATTGGTGCTTTCTATATTATATCTTTATTCTTATCCATTAGGTATGTGGGGTATCTGATATTAATGATTATGTTTGGCACCAAATCCCCATAACTGAATAAATCATATATTGAGTTCCATCAATTAAACCAGCAAGTACAAGCATTAAATTTGCCAGAAAATTAATATCATAAAATTCTTGTAGATTAGGACATAATTAATTTAAAGACCACAAAGGTCCCTTGTGAAGACACAAAGAGAAGTGCAAACATGTACTGTAAAACAACAACTTTCGAAATTATTCACTATATTCTCTCTTTCTCTCTTCTTTTTCACTAAAACATATTATATACTGTTGATTTTAATAATTGTTGTTTAGAGAAATAGAGGAAAACTGTGTATTTTATAGCCATTTGGTAGAAAAACCACGGCCCTCATCTTATTTCAGATTCTCATTGTTGTTCACTTGGATTATTACAATAGTCACCTGGTCTGATTTCAGTCCCTTTTCCAGGTTTCTGGGAATGTATTCTTTCTAAAATCCCTCAATGGTCATGTTTCTCCTCTGATTAAAATCTTCCTAAAATCTTTTGTGATGACAACCTCTCAAACCTCATTGTTTCATTAAAACGTATGTTTTGAAACACACAACTGCCCATCATTCATTGCTCCTTCAATATTTTACTGTCTCCATGACTTATGATACTGTCAGTTTTGCCTGGAATGTCCTTACTGTTTTATCTAACCTTGCTTTGCTACATCCCCATATGCCTGGCATAATCCAATCAAAAATCCCAGATTAAAATGATTTCCTTCAGGAAATCTGTGACTCTGAGTTAGTTATTCACCCCCATTTTACCTCTGTATCTTCAGTTTAGTTACATTTTTACACTCCTTTCCCTAATGAATTTACATTTGTCCCTTGTTGGAGATTTTGTGATGCTTCAAACCTGGAACCACATGTTATTTACACATGCACTTCCTGTGTCTAGCAGAGTACGTACATGCTTAGCAAATATTTATTGAATGAAAAAAGGAAAGAAGTGAGTGGGTCAAAATGAGCAGAACAAAATGTTAGTAACAATAAAGAATATTTTTATTCTCTATAAACTTGGTGAAGGTTGTTGAAATAGATCAAGTATAATCAATTCTGTGTGGTTGAGGGTCTGTCTCATCAGAAGAGAAACCTTCAGATATAATGTATAGCAAGCAATATTGTGTTTATCACATGTAAAACCTTCTTATCCTGAAAATTGCCATCAATTTCCTCTTTCCCTCTTTGCCCCCCTTTGCTTTCTCTTTTTTCTCTTTCTTCTAAGAACTAAGCATTTATTATTTTCCAGAAACTTCTCTCAGACATGGTGTTAAAGGGGTCATTAATATTTATTTATGGTTACCAAACTCTCTTGCGACAGTGCAAATGAGTTTTTGAAGTGTAAAGATGGGGACAGTAAAATGTTTTGTTTTGTTTTTTTTTCCACATAGACTGCCATAAAAAATAACTAGTCTCTATTATTTCCAGTGCTTATTCACTTGACTCATTTCTGGTTCTCTGAGTAATGTTCCTAAAGATTATACTGGCTCTTTTATTTCTTTATAATTTACAAAAATACTTATTTGTGAAAAGGGAATTAGGTGAAATCTAATAAAAACAGACTATAGAAAAGAATGGAGTCACCCATACGTTGAAGATTTAATTCATAAAACTCAAAATTATAATCTGTCAACCATCATCCCCAAAATTAGAAAGTTCTATAAATTTTCTTTGTGTTATATTTATTTTGTTGTAAATGTAAGCAAATATCATGTTGTTCCCATTAATCCAATTTTGAATTTTATCATAGGCCAAAAGACCTTGCAAAAAGGAAATCAACCTTGAGGTTATCCATTCTTCAAGCAGACGTCTTTACCAAGCTGCTTTTCTATATTGAAGTTTGCTCCATTTGTGTAATTTTAGGCTTGAAATCTGTAATTAAGTGCTACAATCTTTATATTAGCTAGTGATGGTTAAAGCGATGAAACCAGTTCTAGTTCAAAACAATGCTACTTAGAAAATATAAACTTCATATTTATAAAATGGCAGTTACAATATATAGATGGTAATTTTACAGATTTTAAAAAGATCTCTTTAATAGAATTATTCTAATAGATCTTACAGGATTCAAGAAAATTTTTACTTATCCTCACGTTTTCTCTGTTATCAATTATGCATGCTCTTTGATACACTTTGACTATCTGTGAAGGATTCTAGTAGAATTCTTGGCACATATTGAGGACTCAGGACTGCCCCACTTCCTTTGCTTTTCTTTCTCCCTCCATCCCTTTCTCTTTCCTTCCTTCCCTCTGTGCATCAGGACTACTACATTTAAGTGTGTCTTGCCTGATTATTCCATCCCAAACTGACCACTTGCTTCCTAACTGCCATTAAACACACCTAATGGCTTAGAATTAAGTTATATTTTGAATTTTATTTTGAAGAATAGTAGGGAATTCTCTCATTTATAAATGTGCACCTAACTGGAAATAACGTATATCTGTTGAGGGCAGAGATCAACTCCTAAGCAGATTTTGCACATTTCTGACTGGCTATCACTTTTAAAATGGGTCTATAATACTGTGCCTATAACTGCCTCTAAAACTTTTTTTAAAACAAGGATTAAAATCTTATGTCATATATGTTTTTTTCAAAATGGAATAGAAAAGAATCAAATAATATATATGAAAACATTTCATAGACACATAAAAATGTCCCGTTTTCACAAGGAAATCTTACAAAATAGAAATGAATTACTCCATATTTTTCTACTAACTATAGAGTGACTATGGTTTGCCTATGGATTTTACTTATATATCCTAAGCTGAAATAAGTCAAAAGCAAATAAACTTGTGGTTCATAAAACACTTAAATTTAGTTTATAATATTTTTCCTTTAATTATAGAATTGGCCAATTTAGAATTTGGCTGAAAACCTTTATTTGACCATTATCACTATAGTGTTGCACAGGCAACCACCACCTTTCTGCAAAAGCTGTCTGGCTAACCTCTGTGCTTGCCCAGGCACCTTCCACAATTCCTGCTCTGTCAAGTCTCAGAGGGCCCTTTTAGAACACTCTCAGCCACATCCCCCATTCCACACTTTCCAGTTAGTTACAAGGCTCCCCGTGGTCTGTGGAGTCCTTTGGACCTCACAAGGTTCCTTGAACTGTTTCTCTTCTACCTGTGATTTCATCTCTTACCATGCCCCTCATTCAGGCCATGAGAGCCACACATGCCTTCTTACTGTTCCTGAAATACTTCTACCTGTATACTTGGAGCTTCTGCTGCCTCAGACTCCTCTCATACATATTTCATGGCTGACTTTCTTCTTTAATTCAGATCTCTGCAAAAGTGTCCTTATTAGAGAGGTTCTCCATGGCCTTACATTCTAAAACAGCACCTCTTGCCACTCTTTCCCTCCTTTGACCCACTTTGATAGCTTGTGGGATTTTTTAAATATCATATTATAATTTACTACTTCATTTATTTATTATCTATCACATTTCCTTAGAATATAAGTGTTATAAAGGCAAATATTTTGTGACGCACTAAGGATGGCTCAGTCCCTTAAGATTCAGACTCTTGGTTTTGACTCAGGCCATGATCTTGGAGTAATGGGATTGAGCCCCTGTGTGGGCTCTGTGCCCAGCAAGGAGTCTGCTGAAGATTCTCTCTCCCTTTCCCTCAGCTCCTCCCCCTTCTCACATGTGCATGCTCTCCCTCTCTCTCTCAAATAAATAAATTAATTAAAAAAAAAGAACTTTGCTTGTCTATAATCTCAACTCCAAAGTCTAGAAGTGATATTTATATATGTGTGTGTATATAAATGTATATACACACACATTCTCCTTAGTTATAGTCTATAGACTTATTATAAAAAAATATAAATTGAGGGGCGCCTGGGTGGCTCAGTGGGGTAAGCCTCTGCCTTCTGCTCAGGCCATGATCTCAGGGTCCTGGGATCAAGCCCTGCATTGGGCTCTCTCTTCAGTGGGGAGCCTGCTTCCCCCTCTCTCTCTGCCTGCCTCTCTGCCTACTTGTGATCTCTGTCTGTCAAATAAATGAATAAAATCTTTAAAAATATATATATAAATTGCATATGAAGCATTTTTTAAATTACCTATGCTATTCCTTTTCATACTCTTTATTATGCAGTGAATGCCTTTTTTTTCTTTCCACTCAAATTTAAGTTCTTTGAAGGAAGAGGTTGATTATATTTGCTTAATTGTAGTCATTGCTTCAATACTGAGTACATGCCTTATACATTTTATCAAGCAATAAATGGGTATTGAGTGTAGAAAGAACATTATTTCTGACATTACCTTTGCCATTGATAATTATAATGCAGTCAGGGATATTATATGTAGTCAGTGAATATTTTTACCATTTTCACCAATATTGCCATCTATTTAGCTAGACATATTTTGATATGTACCTTATTTTTCATAAGCATAGATAATGATTTTAAGACCATACACTTTCTGATAAATTTCACTCTTTTTGAAAAAAGAAGTTTGGGTGGCTCCTGGCTGGCTTAATTGGTAGAGCATGTGACTCTCCATCTCAGGATTGTGAGTTTGAGTCACACGCTGGGTGTAGAAAGTGCTTAAAAATAAAATCTTAAAAAAAATGAGGAAGAAGAGGAAGAGAAGAAGAAGGAGGAGGAGGAAGAGGAGAATGGGAAAGAAGAAGAAGAGAGAAGAAGAAAAGAGTAAAAAAGTTCAGGAATAATTTTTGAAATTTCCCATTAGATATTTTTTTAAATGATGTATTTTGTTATCTGGAATTCTTATTTGGTAAAGTATGATTGCCCGTGTAAAAATAATCATCATTTTGCTATTTATCTATCAGCCAAAAACAACATTTGCTTTGTTTCAACCATATGTTCTTTTCTTTTCGCTCTATGACAATCTTGTTTTTGTTCATTCATTGGACCTGGCAGATAACTATAAGAGTTTGAATTCCGAAGCCAATTCAGCATTAACTTTATATCCATGACCAATGTCAAATCTGAACTCTATCTAAGAACTGTTGAGTAATGCCACATTAATCTTCTCTGTGTACCAGCTCTGACTAGCACTAATGAACAAAGTTTGATTGGAAACCCCAGTAGATTACTATCATCCTATAGAGTTTGCTTTTGTAAGAAACCACCCTATGGATTTTTCCCACCCACCTAAGTCAGGATGCTGTGCCTCAATGATATTTGAAGAAGTCTTCATACACCCTCTAATTAAAGAAATCCTTGACTCATGGAGCCAGGAATGTAAGTGGGTTCCACGATTATGCCGGTAAATACTAGTTCTCCAAATCATTTTTATTTCTTTACACATTTTGACGTTGTGCTGATTTATCATTTTTCAAAATAGTTAGGAAGGTAATATATAATTAAAAACTTTTTTAAAAATGTATTTTAAATCACACTTAGAAGCTGAAATGCACTAACTCTCTTGAAGAGAAAAAACAGACATATGATTTTAAAGTCATATTTAAAATAAAAACATTTGACAGAAATATTTTTATTGTGCAGATGTTGTGCTATAACAAAGAAAAATTCGTAGGATATTACTTTTTGTCTGTCATAATACCAAAGAAATTAAATGTTGAATTAAAAAGTAAAATCCTTAGTCTGTGTTGTATAAACCCTGAATGACGGTAATCAACCATGATGCGTGACTAAGGCGCACATCTGTCCATATGATTTATGACAGAATATAATCAGAGAATAAGCTCTCCATTTTTTAAAGAACTATAGTTCATTGTAAGAAACAGTCATGTTTACATAGAAGCATGGAAGTATTTTTCATTTATACTATTTCTGTGGGGCTCTTTCCACTTTTCTCTCGAAATTTACTCTTTTTTACGCATTGCATGCTACAAGTACCCCCTTGTGAACTTCCACTCAGGAAATGACATGATTTCTTCTCATCAGAGAAATGTTTTCTTTTTAAGAAGTAAATGGTATTTATATTCTGCTTTGGCTGAAGGTGGTCTATGATACTTGGCATGCTTGATTATGTAATGGCTAATACCAAAAGAACCTGTAGATAAAAAGCCTTGCTAAAAAGAATATTCATAAACTTTAACTGGACTGCAGTGAATTTTACCTTCCCAGAGGAGGGACTCGAGCTCTCATGAGCACTTGATATCTTTGATTGGCATAAACTTTACAGTATAGAGAAAAGGGCACCATTAGTTAATGCCACACTATTGGTAGCTAGTTTTCAGAGATATTTTTAAAAAAGAATCTTATCCTTCTTACTTGTTAAGTACTTGTTATGCATTTAATTACATTCAGTAATTGATGACATTCATTTAAAGATTTGTTTAATCTTTACTACAGGCTGACAAGCAGTGTATTATTATTTCCTTCACTTTACAAGTTAGGGGACAGGCTAGAATTGTAGTCATTTGCCAAAGGTTGCCCAGCAAGTGAAATGATGGAGTCAAGTTTCCAGTCTAGGTGGTATGTCTCTGTCAGCCATGCTCATAACTGCTGTGCTCCCTGCCTGTTAGGAACAGAGCCCCTCTTCTCAAATGCAGTCTCCTTCAGCAAGCCCCTAGTGAGTTTAAAGGTGACTGATATGATTTCTCATTGCTTTAAATCCTCAAAGACTTTGCTTTGTATCTTTCCTAAATTACGCATATTTTCCTTGAATACAATTAAAATGATGATGACATGAGATAATAGCAATCTTTTATTAAGGTTTACTTTTGAGAAGTATTTGTTCTACAAGTGTTGACTCACTTCTTGCCACAACACCATGATGAAGTAGAGACTATTACTATCCACATTCTATATAGGACTAAACTAAGGTTTAGTCGCACAACTAATTATTTACAGAATGATGATTTGAACCCGGTCTGATCCCAGATAATGTGTCTTAAAAGTTATTGTCCTGTCATTATTGCTGTACAGTAGAGAAAGATGGTGCTTTTTTAGGTTCCAAAGCCCTTCTATAAAGCAGTACCCCCACATTGTAATTTTACTGATCACTATCCCCCATCTTGTGTCAGAAAACATGTAAATGTAACTTAGGGGGAAAAAAACTTAAGAAAAACGTATAAGAAAGAGTACTTTTATTAATTAATAAATACTTGTAAAATTAATGTAACCCTGTTTTGCCAAAATATAAAAGTAAAGATGAACTGAGATTGGAATTATGCATATAAATTAGAAACGGGCCTTATAAACTATATGTTCTCCTCCATAGATTAGATTGCATCCAAACCTCTTGGTTTTATCTAGGTGGACTAAAATGAAAGAAAATGTAATTATAATCAAATTATTATTATCAAATAAAAATCCTTATTCCTAAAGTCAAAAATGAAAAATAAAATCCAGCTAAATGCATATTTGACTAACATTAGGTACTTCACCAGGGTTAATGGCCATTGTGTATTTAGTAGACCTGTGGTACTGAACTTTCTGTGTATCTTATCATTTAATCTTCACAGTAATCCTGAATAACAATTATAATCATACTCTTTTTGTAGAAGAAAAATGGAGGCACAGAAAGATTAAATAACCTACACTGGGGAGCACAACACGCAAATTGTAAAAGTTCATATGATTTCAAATCTCTACTCTCTTACAAAATTATAATACTTTACCCTGTATAACACAGTTAAATAATGTACCTAGTTTATCTTTTTACGGTGAACTATAAATGCTCTATGCCCAGGTCTTAATTTATACAAGTAACTGGGTGACAAAAGGAAAGGTCAGTTTCATTTCATTTAATGAAAAAATTAATGTTTTAGTTCCCCTAGAATGAGAGGCACAGCACACCACACATGCCATCTAAGGAACACCGGGTTTGGGTCAGGAGGTAGAAGCAGGAGCAAGGAGAGAACCTTAGGACAAGGCCTTTAATGGGATTTCTACAGGAAAAACAGTGTAAGGCAGAGACACGGTTTGGGATTGGCTAGTTTGTACAATCCCAGCAGGCTTTGTACTACAGGGCTAGGCTCTAGTGGTCTGGTATCTGACCCTGGGTTCATTCAGAGCGCAGGCAATGTGGGCTTTATCTGTGAATTAGTAAGAATGTAAGTGTAGATACAGACTTGGATATTATTGCATGTGCAAAATAAATTCCAGATAAGTTCTGTACTACCCCCAAGAATAAGCTTCCCTGGGAAGCTCAGTCTTTCCCCAGATCTGTAAGGCCCCCAAGAGATGTCAGAACATTATATGATATAGAAAATTAAATATAGACATTCAATATATTCATTTAATTTATGAGTAAATATATAATAAATATATATATATATTGCATATGTTATATATAAATAAATATAATATGGTAAATATGACCATAACTAATATACTTCTAAATTGTATAATAGCCTTCCCTCTCATGTAGAAAATTAATAAAGATTTCTCTTCTATTCATTTTTGCAAATGAATCTGTATTTCCCTTTAAATTTTTATAAATATTCTATATGACCAAGCACATGCATTTAATAATATAAGCAGCTGATGTTAGCAATATGAAATTTACAGTTTTGCTAGCAATATGAAGCAATATTTTTCATTTATTTAATATACTTTTAGAAATTCTCACAGGGCACCTCTGTGGCTCAGGTGGTTAAGTGTCTGCCTTCAGCTCAGTTCATGATCCTAGGGTCCTGGGATTGAGACTCATGTGGGGCTCCCTACTGAGCTGGGAGCCTGCTTCTCCCTCTCTCTGCTCCTACCCCCTGCTTGTACGCTCTCTGTCAAATAAATAAATAAAATCCTTAAAAAAAAGGTAAGAAAGAAATTCTGCTTAGGTTAGGGCATCTGGGTGGCACAGTTAGGTCGTGATCTCAGGGTTGTGAGATCCAGCCCCTCTGAGGGCTTCATGCCCAGTGCAGAGTCTTCTTGACTTTCTCCCTCCTTCTTCCTCTGCCCACCCCACTCTCTGTCTGTCTCTCTAACATAAATACATAAATCTAAAACAAAAACAAAAATAAAAAAATAGAAAGACAAATTCTGCTTAGGAGGAATTCCTGCTAAAACTTAGCAACGTTTTTAGTGTACTAAAAGGAACATACTGTATATAGACAGAGTAAGTGCAAAATCTATAGATAGGGGACACAAATGGTAATACATTATAACACCCAAAGACAATAAATCATTTTCTTATGGGAGCAAGGAGACTAAAATATATATCCCCTATTAAGTATCATTGGGCTAAAATACTCATTATCAAGTGTTCTTGACATGTAATCTGGGCATAGGTGATTCCATAATCATGAAAGTGCAGGCCCAGGAAACAAGAAGGAGAAGGGGCAAGCATGACATCAAACATGGCAACAGGGAAGTGGTTCAACTGAAGTCCTTGCTGCTAACAGGGCTCTTGATTTCAGGTGGCCTACTAGGGAGCTTTACAAACTTCACCTCTTAAAAGTCTGTTGGAGTCTATGAACTGCTTTTTAGATTGATATTTTTAAATGCAGACAAGAAAATATATAGTACTAAGGGGCATCTGGGTGATTCAGTGGGGTAAGCCTTTGCCTTCAGCTCAGGTCATGATCTCAGGGTCCTGGGATCGAGCCCCACATCGGGCTCTCTGCTCAGCGGGGAGCCTGCTTCCCCTTCTCTCTCTGCCTGCCTTTCTGCCTACTTGTGATCTCTACCCATCAAATAAATAAATAAAGTCTTAACAAAAAAGAAAATATGTAGCATTTCAAGGAAAAACAATTTTATTAAAATTAAAAGAATAATGAAAAGAACAAATTTGTGATTTAGTAATGCATGCTTTTTAAAATTAAAGCATTAAATAAGAGGATCTAGTGAAAGATCTTGTCATAGCATAAGTTGAAAGAAATGATTAGTATAGATGGCATTCTAAGATTTCTCAAGGAAACATACCATGATATGAAAATATCTAATTTCTTTTGTGATACAGTTATAGGTATTACTATACCACTGTGGTTTGTTATTTACATCCAGTTGAAAGTTAGTAAAATATATTTTTTTTCCTAATCCAAATTCATTGATCACTTGAATTTTACACCATATTCTTGGTGTTCTGTTTAGCCTGGGTAAGAAACTTTGGGATTCTTAGGAATGTTTTTTTTTCATTAATAAGGAAATGTTTATGTCAGTGTCTTTGATATCATCTGCTTCTTTACTTGCTGCCCACTTACAGCTCATTGCCCTTCTAATTACTGTACCTCAGAAGAAACAATTACATTTTTATTTTTTTATAAAACTTGCCAAGCATTTCATCAGGGCTTGGAGTGAGTAAGCGAAACACTCAGAGGCCTATCTACCCTTCCAGCTCCCTTTTTCCCACTACATGTCCCTAGTCAAAAACTGATACTAAAAGGCCACCAGAGCCTAAGAACTATGCCTTAGTATCAGGATCAGTAATCTTTTCAGATCAATTCTGTCACTGAATATCCATGTTCATGAAGTTTACTCTGCCTCAGCATTGATATAAAGTGAATTAAAAATACCTAACTCCGTGAAATGTTGTCGGAATTGATACTGCATAAAGTGCTTTAATCAGGCTTTGAGTTATAATAAATACCCAATAATAGCAGTTACTGCTCTCTTGAACGCTGGGCTTGGTGGCTGATGCCTATTGAACTGCCGAAGTAATCAGCATCTATGTGGTAGATAAGGAAACTTGAAATCCCTTGAAATGAGGGTTAATGTTTTATTCAGCCTTGTTTATTTGCATTATCTGGTGAGTACGTACATTGGCGATGATCATTTACATAAGTATCATTAACAGGACATTACCAAGACCATATCTACGAGTATACTGATGATCTCTAAGTGGTTAGATCCCAAGCAAGTTGGTATAGTTGATATCTGGGTGATTGTATAGTATTGTAACACACAATTCACAGACAGGTGTGATAGAGGCGACTATATACAAAATTGTTATTGAGAAATGCAGTGGTACCTGAAAGTCATTTAATGCCACTGCCCCATTTGTTTTATTGTGTATGTTACTGGGGACAAAAAGAACTCATTTATTTACATACTAAATGACAGTAATAGAGCTTTTAATGATTTCTTTATTTAAACTACATTTCAAAATTGTGATGACATCATATTTATTAACAATTAGTTGGTGACTATCAATTTGGTACTAACATTTAGTAGCTAAAGAAAACATGGGACTGAATGTAGAAAAGCCATATTTCTATGTTTTAAATGCTACTATATAAAAACATACCAATTTTATACTATACACCTAAGAATTATGTATCTTTCATTTTAATGGATAAGGAAAAGAAGACTCAGATCTGACCTAAAAGCCATTTGATGAACAATTTGTCTTGCTTATTTTATCATTCATACTTTATTTCTTTTACTGTATAAAAATGTACCCAATATCTCTAGACCAGTTGTTTTTTAGGAAACAAATATATCTTTTCAAATGATATTTATTTCAAAGCTTAATTAGAAAGCAGACATTTTTAAGACAGTTTTGCAGTTTCAGGACTTCCTGAAGTAGTTGAATTTTCATGGAGTTTGTCCTAAGAAATGCTGTCCACCAGAGAACATTTATTTCAGTTAAATAATTTATTGGCAACTCAGCGACCATAGTAACTGATGAAATATGTTGAGACAAGGAGTAGTCAAGTATAGTGAATGTGAAATGTACTGCGAATTTTAGAATAGGTAGAGCATATGCCAGGAAAAATGAAGAGTAATGCCTATAAAATTATGATTATATTTGTTATTAATATTTTTAATCTGAAAGACTAATGATATTTAGGGAAAGAGCAGTTGTGTCAAAATAGAAATTAAAACTAAAAGAGCGACCCTATGCCAAAAAAATTATTAGCCTATTTTAACACCTAGAAAGGTTGATTTGACACTGAATACATAATATCATGGGTAAGTATCAAATAGCTTGTATTTAATTTTCCATACACAGCACACTTGTCTCTAGAAAATCAGAATAAAATGTAGGGAATTAAGTGAAACGGAAGAAGTAAAAGTGCATTCTTAGCTTTACTGTTTTCACAGTTACCTTCAGTGACCCAGTTTTCTTTTGTCTTTTTTTCCCCTCCAAGGAAAGAATCTATACATTATTTCCATAAGTTTTGTATAAAAGTCCCTCTAGGCTACATGCAACTAATGCTTCTTTGGGACAAATGTAGCCTGAGGGATGGAAAGAGTTTTTTAGGGTCCAAAAGCTGAATCTCACATTAATATGGAGAGGTGTCCTATTAGGACGATGGGTACCCGCTAATAGAACTTCCTGATGTGTGAATTTTATTTTTATTTTTATTTTTCTTATTTTTTTGCTGGTATCATGAGCTTTGTGCTGGGCGTACTGGTTTATTTGGAGCCTGCTACTTGTGAAAGCTTCACCTTTTCCATTTTTAGAAAATGTGAGGCAGCAAAAAGGTTTTTGACAAACTGCAGATCCTGCAGAGTTTAATCAGCTTGATGGCGGGCACCCCTCCGCTCTCCTTTTCTCTTATTTTATTTGACCACTAGCAG
>RCUC01145249.1:0-40696 GCA_003697995.1 Taxidea taxus jeffersonii
ATTCTATATTTACTGAGTCGGGCATTGCGCTTAGTATCTTGGCCTAGAAAGATAAAAAAGCACAGTTCCTGCTTTAAAGGAGCAGTTGACCTAGTACATTTTTTTTTTTAAACTTTTTGACTCCATAGTAAAAAGTAAATTTCGTCTGTGACCCAGGATGCACTTATACGTATCCGTATAATTGTAACAAAGGTTTCAATAAATGGTATTTACCCATAAAATGTAAGACATAAAAAATTACTGTAAAATATTTCAGTAATATAAAAATACAATGTTGCCTTATATTTTATTGCATTTAGAAAATGCTCGTCAAAATCCATTAAATCAATGGTTCTCAAACATTTTGGCTTCAGGAGCTCTTTATACTCTTAATTATTAAGGATCCTAAAAGGCTTTTCATGTATGTGGGTGTGGGTTAAACAAATTGAGGTTTACCATATTTTAAATTAAAATGGATAACTAAAAGATATTTATCTAAAAATGGCAATAACAAAAACATTATATTTTAACTTATTTTTAGTGAAAAATGTCCTTAAGGTAACCCCCACAAAAATTAGTATAAAAGGACCTTGCTTTACATTTTTGTAAATCCCTTTAAGGTATAAAACAACTAGATTCTTACATCTGCTTTTGTATTCGCTTGGTTGAGATATGCATTTAAATTGAAGTAGATAAAAAAGTCTGGCTTTACATGGATGCGTAATTAGGAAAAAGAAAAGCATTTTAATAGCCTTTTGAAGATAATTGTGGATTTTCTTTCTTACTACACCAAAATCAATGAGTAGTACTTTCTTTTTCTTTCTTTTTTTTTTTTTTAAGATTTTATTTGTTTACGTGACAGAGAAAGAGCATAAGCAAAGGGAGAGGAAGAAGCAGGCTCACTGCTGGCCTGATGCTGATGCTTCCTGTGATCCCAGGACCCTGGGAAGATGACCTGAGCTAGAGACAGAGGCTTAACTCTCTGAGCCATGCAGGCATCCAATGAGTAGTAGTTTCTTAAAGGCTACTGCATAATGAAATCTGAAACTGTGTCAATGAACTTTTAGCATTTTTTTTTAAAGAATCTGTTGGCCTGTCTTGCACTTTGAATGGATCTTTTACCCACTCATGAGTTGGGCAAATTATACACTGGTCACTTGGAAAATACTGGTCCACAGAATCATGAAGATTTTCCAAATGTTTATAAACTGCATTATATAATATCAAAAAAATTGTATTTGTTAATATCACCATTCATCTCATCAGAAAAATCATTAAATATGGCTCACAGTGGTGGATATGGGATTTTTCTAAAAATTCCCGTTTTTGCTAGAAACTTTGAATTTTATAATGGCAACTTGATATACAGTCATTTTGTTCATATTCACCAAAGTGGGCCAAATACCCGAGACTGAGTAATAATAGATTCTTAGTTTCAAACTGAAATGGTATGTCATTTAAAAAAGTATGTAGTTCCTCTGGTAGCTTAATCATACAAGAATTTTCCTTGAGACAACATTTGACTTCACTATTCCCCCCACTGTCACCGAGAAGATTGGAAAGGTGTATACTTAAGTTGAGATTTAATATAATTAATACTCTCACTGTTTCAGCAAGGACATTCCTAAGTGAAATTGATAATTTTTTTTAAACTGTGGGTGCATTGCAATGAAGAATATAGTGTCTACTAGTATAGTTTGGTGCTATTGCTTTGATTTTTGCTAAAGGCACACAGTTTTACCCTCTCTTCCTTTTGCACCATAATTGTGGAATATCATATACTATGTTGCAAATGTTAACACAGTGGGTAAGGCAAATAACATCTGAGTATCATTATGAAAATAGTTTTGACCTAATGGACCTGTCTCCCCCTTCTCCCTGCCCAGGTTCCCATAGACTGCACTTTGGGAACTATGATGCTAAATTAGATTGGGAAGTCATGAACAGGTGGCCAGCCACAGTTTCACATAGTCAGGAAACAAATAAACAAACAAACAAAAATTAATCTAGAGGAAATGAAAAAAATGTCTAGATTTTAATTTTATCCCCACCAACCAAGGTCATGATCATAACTGAATGGAAGAGGATGCAATTTAAGTTTATCCAATTTCAAAAACCATGTTCTTTCCAATATAAATGCCATCTTTTTGTAAAAATATGCTGCCAAAAATGATCAATTCTATTTGAACAAATATTTACTTAGTATCTGCTATAAACCACATGCTATTCTATCATCAGGATTCCTATTATTCCATTATCATAACAGGCAAAGTCTACTTCTAGTCCAGTGGTAGTAGCAATATTTTCATTTTAATTAATGAAATTAATTAATTGACTTATTTGTATATGTATTTATTTTTACAGAGGGTGAGAGGGAAAGAGAGAGAGAGAAAAAAAATCTTAAGGAAGCTCCACACCCAGCATGGAGCCCAATGTGGGGCTGGATCTTACAATCCTGAGATCATGACCTGAGGGGACATCAAGAGTCAGTTGCTTAACTGACTGAGCCACCCAGGCACCTCAGTAGCAATATTTTCTTAAATGTAGATTAAAAAACAAATAAAATAGTATTCTGGATAGTACCCAATCTCTGATAGGAATATAGAAAGGTAAAAGCAGTACTACCCACGCTCCATATTTTAAAGGACTCCACTATGACCCTCTGGTTGTACCTCTACTCACAAAGCCAAGAATCTCTGGGGTCAAGAGTCATGGTCACCCTGAGTCAGCAATTTCAGAATTCCCCACTTCCAGGTCCTTCCTCCCCCCACCCCCCCAGGATTTATTTATTTAAGAGAGAGAAAGAGAGCACAAACAGGGGTGGGGCAGAGGGAGAGGGAGAAAATCTTAAGCAGACTCCCCACTGAGCACAGTATCCGACCTGGGGCACAATCCCATGGCCATGAGAGACCATGTCTTGAGTGGAAATCAAGAGTCCAATACCCAGGTGACTAAGCCACCCAGGTGCCCCTCCACTTCCAGGTCCTTCTAATGGTGTTTATATTCTAAAGGGAAAAAATTGCTGCATGTGTGTACATTCCTAGGATGACTTCTGAAAGCAAGGAGGCTGGACTGGGCTGCCCATAAGCAAGGTTATGAAAGACCTCTTTCTCGGCACAGGCTGAAGTGAAAAGGGAAGGATAGTGAGCACGAGGCAAGAGGTTCCATTTATACTCTGCTCTGTCCTGTAAATGTTTTGGGTACTTAGTTTGAAACTTACTTTTAGTTCGGTAGATTAGGAGGTTATGCTTGAATATAGACAAGGTGCTCTTGCCGAGTCCCCATGTCATATCATATCAAACACATCAAAAATGTCCTTGTTGAATATTAATTTTTGCTGTAAAAATATGAGGAGTATGTATAGTGTTGTTTTTGATAGAATTTGGCCAGAAGAAACTCACTTAATTTACAATTGGCTATGATTTGATTTCTTGGCAATTATCAGTATACTTGGAATTCTTGTAAAAAAAAAGAGGAAAAATATAAACAAATCATTTGGAAATGATGCCAGTTTCTTGAGTTCTCAAATAATTTTTTAAAACTGACAAAATATGTTTTGTAGTACTTAATCATTTATCAACTTTGATTTTGAAATCTGTTGTTCGTTTGTAATAATATTTTTCAGTTCTCATACGTTTCCCTACAACCTTGAAAAGCTTATTGTGTTTAATGTGTCCAAATCTTATAGTCTCATTTGATAGCTTAGGCCTAGCTTTACACTACTAGCCACTAGCCTCATGTGGCTATTTAAATTAAAATTAAGTAAAATTAAAAATTCAGTTCCTCAGACACCCTCGCTACATTTTAGGTGTCCAATAGCCACATGCATTTAATGACTACCATATAGAAAAATGCAGGTATAGAATCTTTCTATCATCGTAGAAGTTTTTACTGGATAGAGCTGATCTGTACCAACATTAGCCTGGAAGTATAGACATTGATGCTGTGTGCAGACCACAAATCAAGTCAGTTATGAAGTACTAGGAGAGGGCCTCTCCCTGGATTGTGAAGGAAAGGAGTATGAAGATAACAGATAATGTTTGCAGAATGCTTTGGAGTCAGGTTTCCAAACCAAGAACAAATGACCTAGGATGGAGCCCAGAGCAAAGAGGCTGGAGGAAAGTGTGAAAAATAAATGGGTGGAACCAGTGACACCAACAGATAACAACAGTTTCAAGACTTTGGAAATGAGAACTTGTGGCACTTAAGGAAATCGAGCACCAGCTTAGCCAAAGAAAAGAGGATCTAATTCAGGTATCTGCCTGCTACCCCGAGAGGAAGAAACAGATCTCTGAGATCATGCAGAGGAAGTAGTGGCACAGTCTGGCAGCTGATGAGGTGTGAGGGGGAAACAGAAGCTGCCAGGAGACCAAAGAGAATGGAGAGATGGTCCTTCAGAGTCGGGGCTACTGGGAAGTGTCCTGTTTGTGAGGAAATGGAGCCGTCACTGAAGAGGATGATCAGAGGGCATCGCCCTGAGAAAACAGGAAGAGATGTGGGACGCGATGGGGTCAAGGGTCAGTAGGTAAATAATTCACACACACACCAAAAAAACCATGGCTTAGGCCTGAAACAGATGGGCTTTCTTGAGGAAGAAAGAAATCATCCTTGCTTGGAGGACACTTGCTCCTGGAGAGGAAGGAAGAGCAGCACCAAAAGGAATGCATAAAAAGGGGTTGGTAAGGGTGAAGAGTCCAGAAGAGGAACAGTTCTGAAATCCAATAGGGAAATCTTAGGGAGAAAAAAATGACACAGAGAACCTCAGGTAGAAAAACTTTGAGATAAGAAAATGAATAGACCTACACCTATTACTACATCACTAAAAATCTTTCTCATACTACTTGAATATAAGAGGGTAAGGAAATGCCTTGACGCCAGGGCATGGCGGACCACAGAAAATTCTGGAATCAGGAATTTTATTGCAAGGTGGGCATGCATACTGATTCATGGGGTGACAGCAGAGGAGAGGTAGTTTGCTAGGCCAGTGTTTAAAAGATCTGAGTCATGTGTTCACAGTCACTCAGTGAGAACAACCAAAACTTGTAAAATACTGTATTGTTTCCAGAGTGCTTTTCTTGAACATTTAAGTGCCAACTTGCATCCTGTAAAGAAGACACTACTCTCTCATTTCATGCATGGATAATGAAGTAACTGAAACAAGAAGATTATTTCTCTGGGACTCTCCATTCCATCTGCTGTGCCCATGTTAGTTCTTCTTTCCACGTTCCTAAGGATGCACTTAAGGGTTTGGTAACATGTTTCTCTTGCAATAATAAACAGATTCCACCTGTTTGTTTTTTGAACTGGCCATCACATCTTGTTGAATTGAATCTAATTGCTCTAGGACTTTGTAATGCTTTAAAAGTTCACCTTGGCCAGGAAATAAAAGAAATAAAAAAGTTTTCAAAGGTGCTTTCATAACTATGTTCCTGAGTCAAAAATTGGCTTATGTATTGGCACAAATCTATGGGAAATGCCATATGCCTAGTGTAGCTTTTGTCTTTCTTTTTTAAAAGATTTTTTTATTTTTTATTTTTAAGTAATCTCTACTACACCCAACACAAGACTTGAACTCACAACCCAAGATCAAGAGTCACATGACCTATAAACTGAGCCAGTCTGTTAATGAGGCTATTTTCTCACAAGGAGGAGAAACAGAGTTTGAGCTTCTATTGCTAGAAACAGACTTGGAGTAAAAGAGGAAGGTTATATGTAGATGGAGCTATAAAACAAAACTACTGACAAAAGTGTATTTCTTTAAGAGCAAAATAGGGACAGAATTTTTATTTGAGAGCTTTAATTAAAAGCAGCTCACTCCTATTGGAGACAGGGATTAGGAACTTGTTTTTATTTCTATTTTTGCTGTGCATGTAAAATAATGTAAAAAAGACTCAGAGACTATAAGTCTGATTTAAGCTTTTTAAGTCTATGGCCAAACCTTTAATTATCTCTAGCAAACAGTTTAAAGAAGATGAACAGACCTCATTATGTCACTTTTC
The DNA here is from genome assembly GCA_003697995.1 of Taxidea taxus jeffersonii. NCBI lineage: Eukaryota > Metazoa > Chordata > Mammalia > Carnivora > Mustelidae > Taxidea > Taxidea taxus. Next base: position 5,979 of record RCUC01145249.1, read on the forward strand.
TGGTCGAAACTTTCCTGAGGCTCTTACGTCTTTTGGGGAAGAATCTAGATCTTTCATGCAAATGGAGAGATGTTCTCATCTGTTAATCCTGACCCACTCTTCTATTTCCGGTTCCATCTCCTATCAACCTTCACCTCTATTCTCCAATCTCAACCACACAGAAACCCCCAAGTACAAATACTGTTTCATGCTTGTCTTCAAGATCTACCTCACACTTCATCCCCTGTGTGAATCTTCCAGAATTCCCTGAGCCTCAGTCACTCTCCCCAGTGCTTAGCAAAACTTTCTATAAACCTACAACATTTAGCACTCTGCTCAGTGCTTATTTGTTCCTACATTTTCTCCATCTCTAGTTTTTGAGCTCATTGACGCAAAAGATCCCATCTTAAGTAATCTTTGTGGTTAAGTGACAACCCCCAAATATTTCAGTACCAAACACCATTTATTTCATAAACTAGGTGTCCACCAATGCAAGATACCACTGTATGACAGGAGGTGAGTGAATAGGAAGGGGCTCAGATAGGAGGTTATTCAGTTAAGGAGTAGAAAGTGAACTAGCATGTTTCGATGTCTCTGAAAAATTGGCTCTAATATTTCCATGTTTAGACATAGAGTTGATTTAATGGACAGTTGAATTTGGGTGGGATATCAATTGGTGTCTCATTCTCTGAGAAGGTGAAAAAGCACCTTGTGCGTTGGATGACTTGAAGGATCCATTTGTGACCTGGCATCATCCTGTCACTTTGGTGGAAGAGTATGTACAGAAGAACCATAATGTCTTTGGGGTTGGACTTGAAAATATAATTTGAAATGATGGCAAGTGCCATGGCAACAGTACCATAGCAGCCCAGTGTGGTGGGCTAATTAAGGAAAATCTACATAATTTTTGATCTTGAAAATTAAAGTCAAATGTTTTTAACTTGATAAACATTTTCCTTTTAGTGCAGTTTAACTATGTTCTAAATCTGTGATTTCTAAAGGATGTTTTTTTTTTAAAGATTTTATTTATTTATTTGACAGAGAGAGACACAGCAAGAGAGGGAACACAGCAGAGGGAGAACACAAGTGGCAGAGGGAGAAGAAGGCTTCCTGCAGAGCAGGGAGCCAGATGCGGGGGCTCGATCCCAGGACACTGGGATGGTGACCTGACCTGAAGGCAGATGCTTAATGATTGAGCCACCCAGGCACCTTCTAAAGGGTGTTTTAAAGCACACAGTCTCGGGGAGTCTGGCTGGCTCAATAGGTAGAACATGTGACTTTTGATCTCAGGGGTTGTAGATTTAAGCCCCATATTGGGTGTAGAAATCTTTAAAAATCTTTAAAAAAATAATGAAATGAAAAAAAAAAGAATGAAAATCTTTAAAAAAATAATGAAATCTTTAAAAAAATAATGCAGAACATAGGCTCTGTAGAGTATTAATAAATATTATATACATATATGTTTAAGTTTCACAATAAACATTGGGAAACATTGTGGTAAAAAGGATGAGAGTACTTTCTTTGCTATTTTTTTAAATTTAAATTCAATTAGCCAACATATAGTATATCATTAGCAGTAAGGAGCACACGTGATGTGATGAGTACTGGGTATTAATGCAACTGATGAATTACTGAGCTCTACACCTTTACTATTGTTTTTAATAACTGATGGTGAATTACACATCTCCAAGAGATGTATGTGGTATAGAGTAGTTTTTTTTAAAAGATTTATTTATTTATTTATTTGACAGACAGAGATCACAAGTAAGCAGAGAGGCAGGCAGAGAGGGAGAGAGGAGGAAGCAGGCTCCTCGCTGAGCAGAGAGCCCGTTGTGGGGCTCGATCCCAGGACTCTGGGATCATGACCTGAGCCGTATGTGGTATGAAGTAGTTTTAAATTTAAATTTAAATTTAAGTGTGTGGTATAATTACAGGGAACTCACTTCTTATAAAACCCTTAATTTAAAACAATATTTCCCAAAGAATATTTCTCTAAACAGTAGCGTCTCCTACATATGAAAGAGAGAAAGAGAAAAAAGGGAGAGAGAGGAGACCATTGTCCAAAGAAGCAGTGAACAACTGAATAATTGTAAGGAATCTTCGAGCTAGGGAAATGCCAAGGACACTTCAAGTAGGCAGAAATAGCTGAGACATGCAGGCTACCCTCAGAGGATTTGAACCGCACTGATGTGGAAGTATTAAATGTTAAAGTTAGAGAGGGACAGAGTCAGAAAGGGAATCATCTGGAGAAGGCGGCAAATGGTCCATTTAGTTCCATGGATTTATTTTTTTTTTTTCTGCTCTAGTGTGGAAAAACATTTTAGAACATTTTCCTTTCTTAAATTAAACACCCATATCTGTGTCAGCTGAAGATTTCCTACTTCCACAATGAATAAAACAAGGTGGGAAGGAGAATGGGGAGAAAGAGGAAGTGTTCTTAACAGTGAATCACCCTGGGCTTGGAATAAGGCTGGAACCTTTCAAGAAATGAAATTTATTTTGAACAATGATCACAAGATGAAAATACCAGTGTATTTCACAAGGCAAATGGTATGCTAGACCCAAATAACAATACAAAGCCAAACAAAGGCAACCAAGAATGGATTATAAAATAATGTTTTGTCTGTAAATTGTTTTCTGACCAAATTTCTGTATATCGCAATTCACACCTTTTTGGTTTGGGCTGTTGGGGGTTTCTTTTTTCCTCCTTGAAAGAACCTGAGAGGAAATGATTTTTGCCACTAAGTCAAAGGGGGCATATTTACATAGTTCCTCATGATGTGACCAGGAAATCCTGCGTAGAAAAAAAAAGCTGCAGAAAAAGGAGGGAAAAACATGTTGTCTGCTTATGTTTTCTTAACCTTCCCTTGTCCCGCCCCCAGAGCCATTTAAAATATAGCCTCACTTTTTTTTTTTTTTAAACTATGGATGTCAGCACTGAGGCTCGTATTTCGGGGTTTGCTCATCTTTGCCGATGAGAACCTAAAGCAGTGGAGATTCCGATGTATTTTTCCCTCCCTCCTGGGGCCGCCGAGTCCCACTAGGGACAGGTGAATTGCCACGTGACAAAGGCATTCCTGCTCCGGAGGCTTCTCATCTCTTGCCGGACATGCCATCAGCTCTCCCGCTGACATCTGGGAGCCCTGTGTCCAGAACAGAAAGGAAATAGGCTCTATGATCTCTCTCCTGAATGACAGTGGCCCTGCCAGCCAGGAGGGGGCTGTCACTTCAGAGCCCACAGCCCGTGGAGCAGCTGCAGCTGGCCCTTAGGGGAAACCAGATGCACCAATATTTTGAATGTGCTTTCAGGTTTGCTAGGAATGTACAGACTTGCTGCAGTTGCTTTGCAGGATTCTGGGATTTGAAATCTGTCACACAGCCAGTTCCAATGGGGAGAATGATATGATAACTCAGAGCACCAGGCTCCGTGGACTAAATTTTACTTGAGGGTTCACACATTCTTGCTGACAAGTTCTATGGACCCTAGGTTTTAAATAAGGAAACTCCCCAGATGTCTAAGAATACATGGCGAGTCAGAACTATAAATGGTAATCCGGTGGCACATGTATTCTCCAGTAACTTGGAGCCGTTTTTGTTCTACCTATAATGTATTTTATCTTTGAGAAGGATGGGGCCCTTCTTCACCACCTGGGAATGAAAACGCAGCAAGCTAATTCAATTGCTCTGGAAAAGGTTAATTTTATTGGGAATAAAATAAATTTATTTTATTTTACGGCACTGTTAGAAACTCATGCCTTCTATATTATCTCTATTTGTCCATGGTGGGTATTGGGTATTCAGATGGGACTCACTCCCCTATTCCTTTTCTCTGTAAGGAAGGCAGATTTTGCATTCCCCTGATTGGGTTCTCTCTTCCTATAGCTCTTTCCCCAAATTGGCTGTTTTTGTCACTTTCAAAAATGTAAGTGTGACACCTTAAGCTTATATCACAGAGTTTAAGGTTTTAGAGGCCATGCTTCTTCCTTGTTCTATTGATGGAGTCTCTTGGTCCTCAACCGAAGTGGCATTTGACACTTTGAAACTCAGATGGATTCTTTGATCAGCTAGTAAGGATTTCCGTTAAGCCAGAGGGAAAGCAGGAGAAATGGAAGTCATCGTGTGATGAACTTCCCCTCCAGGAGATTTTAGTGCTAAGGACAAGGCCAGGAGCATGTTGCATAAACAAGGATGTTGTTTGACTTGTTCTACCTGTATCTCAGGCACATAGCACAGTGCCTGGCAAGCAGGAGGGATGACTAATGTTTATTGACGGAAAGCATGAGTGAGTGCGTAAGCACATTAGTAAGGGGCAGGTTTTCAGAAGGAGCTCTCCGTGTTATTTTGGAAAGAAAAAGGAAGGTGACTGTTTTTAACCCTCTTGGCCATTTTTCCCCCCCTTAACTTTAATAACATAAATGTACGTTGCATGCATTCCAGGGGCTAAATAAGGTCTCTTCCTTCCAGTCATTTTTGGTAACAGCTTCGAATTCTGATGGCTGGCTTCAAGTCCTGGGGACTTCAAGTGTCAGAATCACACCAGTTATTCCCTGCAAAGTGCCCTCTTACGTTGTTGCTGAGACTCAGGGAACATGGACTTGGTGGTTTGCATCATTGTTTCTCATCTCTAATTCCCAACACATACTTGGTGTTCTGCTGGTATAGTTGTGGAACTGAATTAATAAATTCAAAAGCATATTTTCAGATACAATTACAATAATATTTTCACTTAGTATAGATAGTTCTTCAATAGTATATCTTAGTATAGATAGTTCTCCTCTGCTAAAGAGGGAGGCTGAGAACACTGCAAGAAGTTCCTTAGGACTGAACTTCTTCTACAAGAACATTTGTCTCTCCCCCTTACATGTCATCTGTTTTTTTTCTGTCAGTTTTCTCATGTATAATATAAAGATATATTTACCTTTTGAAGATTTAGTTATCTTTTCAAGAGAACCCATATAAAAACACCAAAGTTCTAGCACAATGTAAGTCCTCTGCTCAAAGCTGCCCATTGGAAGTATTGTATGGGATCGATATGTGAGATTGGTGATGAAGACACTAAAATGAGAAGTACTCTGGCTTTACTCTCAAGCGGCAACTGTTTCAGCACTTGAATAAATGAGTTATAAAACAACTGTGTAATAACAATAAATAAATAGAGATTAGTAACACAGTGATTAACTTTATCAAGGATCCTCTAGGAAAACTTGCTGGGAAATAGGAACTTGGCTTCAGACTGGAAGAATGACTACAAATGTGTCAGGCAAAGAAAATAAAAAGGGTCACTGTGGGCAGTAGAAAGGAATTTGCAGGGACATCTGGGTGGCTTAGTTGGGTAAGCGTCTGCCTTCAGCTCAGGTCATGATCCCAGGGTCCTGGGATCAAGCCCCATGTTTGGCTCTCTGCTCAGCCAGGAGTATGCTTCTCCCTCTCCCTCTGCTCCTTCTGTTGCTCATGCTCTCTCTTCCTCTCTCAAATAAACAAATAAAATATTTTTTTTAAGATTTTATTTATTTATTTGACAGAGAGATCACAAACAGGCAGAGAGGCAGGCAGAGAGAGAGGAGGAAGCAGGCCTCCGGCTGAGCAGAGAGCCCGATGCGGGGCTCGATCCCAGAACCCCGGGATCATGACCTGAGCCGAAGGCGGAGGCTTTAACCCGCTGAGCCACCCAGGTGCCCCCAAAATATTTTTTTTAATTTTATTTATTTATTTGTCAGAGAGAGTGAGCACAGGCAGATAGAGTGGCAGGCAGAGGCAGAGGGAGAAGCAGGCTCCCTGCTGAGCAAGGAGCCCGATGCGGGACTCGATCCCAGAACGCTGGGATCATGACCTGAGCCGAAGGCAGCCGCTTAACCAACTGAGCCACCCAGGCGTCCCTCAAATAAACAAATAAAATCTTAAAAAAAAAAAAAAAGAAATGAATTTGCAAAGATTCGATACGTGGGATATTCATGAAATAGAAGTCCAGTGACCAGAATCTTCGATGAGGGTGTAGACAAAGTGGAGGTGGGGAAGCAGGGGTTGAAGCAGGCAGGAAAGTACACTGGAGGCAGATTGTGGAGGAACTCACATGGTAAGGCAAGGAATTTGATTTTTTTGTGATTCAGTCTGTTTTAGGAAACTAGTTTGGAAGGTAGTATGAATGATAGCAGAGTGGTTAAAAGGATGGAGTCTAGAGCTAGGAAATCTTCCCTCTGCTATTTACTAGCTGATGAAATTAGGATAAGTTACTCCTACTTCCTGTGCCTCCTTGGTTTTCCCAGCTGTAAAATGGGGAAGTTATTGTGAGGTCTAAATGAGTTAACCTATAGTTAGAATAGTACTGGGCACCTAATTAGTGTTATAAATATATGTTCATCAAATAATCATAGTAAATTAATAATAAGGAAAAATAAGTGTTGGTTTAAATAATTATATAAAATAGAATGTGGATAATGTGGAGGCAAAACCCAGATGGTGATTTTCTTAGGGACCAGGTAAGAATCAGGTTTAAGCCTTACCGTCATTTTAGTGGACTATGGTAATGCAGAAGGAAAATTCTCAGGTCCCAAACATAGAAGAATCTGAATAAAATAGCAAGTTTTCTTAAAACACAGGTGAGCTTGAATCATCAGTGAATAGGAACAAGTAGACAAAAACACATAATAGTAATCAAACCAGATCCAACTCCTATTGCTGGGTCTGGAACTAGCAAGACTTGGAGAAGCCAAGTTTGAAGACATGTGCATCTTGGGGTGCCTGGCTGACTCAGTCAGTAGAGCATGTGACTCTTGATCTCAGGGTCCTAAGTTCAATCCCCATGTTGGGTGTAGAGCTTACTTAATAATAATAAAAGATATGTGTATGCATATGGAGACCTGAAAAGAAGCTACCCAAATAAAGCTAGAGGCATCGAAGAGCTGCATAAGCTATGAAATTGGAACCAGAAAGATCTTTATCTATTGGCCTGGGAATGTGACAGAAACATTTTATTCTCTGTACTTCCATAAATGGAAAAAGTGTCACCTGCATTAATATAGGTAGGCAAAGCAGCTCTGGGGTTCTAATGACTATTACTTATAATGTATGGAGATTTTAAGCCAATGAAGTGAATATAAACTCTTCCCAAACAACCCAAGTATGTGCTGTATAAGAAACACAGTTCAAATTCAAGGACATGGGTGGGTGGAAAAAAGATGGAAAAAAATATATATGCTAATATTAATGTAAAAAGAATGATGACAGGGCTCAGTTGGTTGAGCTGCTGCTTTCATCTTGGGTCATAATCCCAGGCTCCCAGCTCAGCAAAGAATCTGCCTCTCCCTCTCCCTCTCCCTCTGCCCATCATCCCACTCATGCGCGCACACACTTTCTCTCTCTCTCTCATGCTCTCCATGTCAAATAAATAAATAAAATCTTTGAAAATGAAAAAAAATTAAAAAATAATGAATACAGGGCACCTGGATGGCTCAGTGGGTTAAGCCTCTGCCTTCAGTTCAGGTCATAGTCTTGGGGTCCTGGGATCAAGCCCCACGACGGGCTCCCTGCTCAGTGGGGAGCCTGCTTTCTCCCTCTCTCTGCCTGCCTCTCTGCCTACTTGTGATCTCACTCTCTCTGTCAAATAAATAAAATATTTTAAAAAATGATAAAGTAGACTTTGGAGCAATAAAAATTCCCAGAGAAAAGGAAGGACATTACATAATGATCAAAGTTTTAAAAATACTTTTACTTATTTTTTTAAAGTAAGCTCTACGCCCAACATGGGGCTTGAACTCACAACTCCAATATCAGGAGTCCCATTCTTGAGCGACTGAGCCAGCCAGGTGCCCCCGTGATGCTAAATTTTAGACTAATCCACCAGGAGGACATAAGAAACTTAATGGTATACACACCAAACATAGGTGAAGGGGAAAAAAAAGTGGAACAAAAATTGATAGAACTGAGAAAGGAAGTAGACAAATCCAAAATTATAGTCGCCTGGGGTCTAAAAGATCTGAACAGTATGATCAGCCAACAGACCTAGTTGGTGGATCCAAGGCATTTCACTCAAGAGCAGCAGATTATGCTAGTTTATAGATCTCCATGAAAGGGTAACCAAGATACCCTGAGCCCTAACACGAAGAACTGAAGTCATATAAAGTATATTCTCTGATCATAATGAAATCACACCAGAAACCAAAAACAGAAAGAAAATAGGGACATCATCAAACACATGTAAATTACAACAACACTCTAAGAAATGCATGGGCCAAAGCAAGTCTAAAAGGAAACAACAACAACAAAAATACCTACAATGGAAATGAAAACACAGCATATCAAAATATGTGGGATGTAGCTAAAGCAGTTCTGAGAGAGAGAGAGAGAGATGTATGGCATTAAATGCTTACATGAAAAATGAGGCAAGTTTTCAAATCAGTATTTAAGTTTCTACTTCATCTTACTAGAAAAGGAAAAGCAAAATAAATCCAAATTTGCAGAAGAAAGAAAATAATAAAGAACAGAAATCAGTGAAATTGAAAATACGAAAAACAGTAAGGAAAATGAATGAAACAAAGGCTATTTTTCAAAGCAAAGACAACAAAATTAATAAACAGCTAGCAAGAATGATTAAAATAAAATGGGAAAAATGAAATCAGTAATATCAAGAATGGACTAGGTGGCATCCCTCCTACTACAGCCATTAAAAGGATGATAAGAGAACATTACAAACGATATGATCCTCATAGATTTGATAGTTTGGAAAAAAACTGAACGAGCACAACTGATCCAAATAGCAGAACTAGCTACACACACATGTATAATCAATTTGTTTACCAATCTGTTAAAATATGCTAGTTGAAACTCTACCGCAAGTGACTTTGAAGCAAACTTTCTGTTTGAGAATATCCTTGAGCAGTAAAGGTCAATGGTTAAGAATTCTGGCTTTTGTGGTCAAACACTTCTGCTCTGTTGATCACTGGTTGTGGTTTGGAGTCAAGGAAGGAGCCTCTTTTATACCTTCTAAGGTAAAAGGATGACAGCAAGGACCTATCTCAGAAGATTTCAGCCACTGAATAAACTCCACTTTATGACATACAATGTCTGGTAAACTCAAAAAATATTCAGCTTTATTAGAATTTGCTATTGCCTCAGTGCTGTCATTAGATAATCAACTATCAAGTCCATATATGAGAAGGATTTGTGTGGAAATCTGATTCATAGAATGTGTGATGGTTTTATGGAATGAGAAAAGCAGGAAGCCAAGTTTCTATTGACCTCTGTGTGCGCTGTGAGCAAATTTCGCATGTAGTATCTCATTTCATCTGCACAACAGCTTTGTAGAATAGCAACTGTTCTTCTCATTCAGAATTGGGATATGAGGAATTCTTTTTCAAAAGCCACGTGGATAGTTAGTGGCAGAACTATATTCAAATTCCCCAAGCCCGCCCCTATTTTTACTTTCTTTTTCTTAAAAAAAAAAAGATTTTGTTTATTTAAGAGAGAGTAAGTGAGAGAGAGAGAGCACGAGCACAAGCAGGGGGAGGGGCGGAGGGAGAGGGAGAAGGAGACTCCCTGCTGAGCAGGGCTCCATACCAGGACCACAGGATCATGACCTGAGCTGAAGGCAGAAATTTCACCGACTAAGCCACCCTGGAGCCCCTATTTTTACTTTCTTGTAGCAAATTTGATTAAGCCAAAGTTGATTGAATGGAGATGACTTTTCTTCCTTTTGATGCTTCATCTAGTTTAACCAATTGAAGCAGTTCACAGCTTGATCTTGTATGCCTGCTGTTGTGTATATAACTTTGCTGGAAATAAGTCATGAAATAATTATGATTTTCATAGTTTCTGGTTGGTCTCTGATAAGTTGTCAATGTATAAGTTATAAGTTCTGATGGATGAAATTATAGTTAGGTAGATAGGTATGTAGATAGGTAGATGGAGAGAGAGAGAGCAAGCTAGCTATCAAGAAAGTAAGAACCAGTCAGGCTTGTCCATAATGAATAAAAGACTACTTTTTTTGCGAAGTGTCACAGGACTTGGGCATTTTTAAAGTCAGAGGAATGTGCCCCTAAATTTAGCAACCAGGAGAAATAAAACTAGAAGGATACAACAGAGGGGACAATGACCCCACCTTCCACAACTCTCCAACATTTTTAAACATCAGAATTATGGAATGTTGAATCAGTATATTATACACCTGAAACTAATATTACATTGTATGTTAACTAACTGGAACTTGGATAAAAACTTAAGAAACAAACAAAACATTCTTGAGAGGAATTAAAGAAAATGTAGTAAATGAGGAGGAGAGGTAACAAACTATAACCAAGGTTTTAAAGAGTCACTATGGTAAAAGCCAAATTTATGTAGAGATTCACAGCAATCTGAATTAAAATCTCAATAGTTAAAAAAAATGGCATATGACAGTACACTTGGAAAATCTTTTAAATATTTATATATATTCAGATATATGAATAAAGTGCTGTATTATAAACACACATTGAAATAAAGTGTTTCATAGTAATAAAAATAGAATTTATATTGCATTTGGAATAAAAAATAAATTATTCCATATTTAATCAGTAGAGGATAGGACTCTTAGTCTTGGCATTGTGAGTTCAAGCCCCACATCCAGGGGGTAGATTGTACTTAAAATTAAAAAATAAAATTAAAAAATCTTTGAATAAAGACTCAAATATATTTTTTGTTGTCTTTCTGGGTTTTTTTTTTATAAGACTTAGGTATTTTTGGCTTAGAGTTTGCTTCTACTGGAAATTTGATGGCATTAGCTTTAAGAAGGTGTAGTCTGTAATTCAATCTTAGAGCGCCCTCTTCTGGGTATTGGTAGGTGTGAGAAATTCTGATTTTATCAATGGATGCCGAAATTTGTGCTAAAATCTATATTTCTATATTTGTGTAATTAAATTTCTGAAATGTGACTGCAAATCACTACTGTTGATTGCTAATGAATGACAAGTTTACCTGAACTACAGTGTGTGATGACCAGGAATCATTTATATGCACCAGAAATCCCTAAGAAGCTTATATCTGAGAGCCAAGATACTCTGAAACTTAGGGCACAAATGGGAATGCCACAAAGGGAAAAAAAGGAAGATGGAAGAAAGCTGATGGAATTCATGTTATTGCATATCAAATGAAGCACTAGGTATTCCCCAGCCATCATCTTAAAGAGTTCAATGGTTACTGGTTTGACAAAGAAAATTGAGCACATTTTTGAGCTCTTTCCTAAGCGACTTTTTTGAGCGACTTTCCTAAGATCACATAATTGATAGAGCCAGGCATCCGGGCCTTCTTGACTGCAAATCTTGTCCTCTCTCTATTAATACGTGTAGAAAGTAGAGAGAGAAGCAGAAAAAGTCATGTATGACAGAATTTGTGAGTTACTCATTCAATTACTCATTTAACAAGCATGATTAGATTTGTGGATTGGAGAGTATATATGGTTAAAATCAGTTAAATATATTTTAAGTTAAAATATTTTAATAGACAAATAGATTTAGCTATAAATATTGTTAGATATCAGGTGATCTTTTCATTACATAATAATAAGTACTGACAAATTGTGTTCTTATCCTTTTTTTAACACAAAAATTGTATTTTTAAATTTTTTAAATTGTATTTTTTTAAAGGTTCATTTATTTATTTTAGAAAGAAAGAATGTGCATGCGAGCAGGGAGAGGGGCAGAAGGAGAGGGGGAGAGAGAGAATCCTAAGCAGACTTCCTTCTGAGCCCTGAGTCTGACACGGAGCTCGATCTCATGACCTTGAGATCATGACCTGAGCCAAAACCAAGAGTTGGATGCTCAACAGACTGAGCCTCCTATGTGCCCCATCCCCCTGATTTTTTGAAAGATTTATTTATTAATTTGAGAGAGAGAGAGAAAAATACAGAGAGAGAGAGAGAAAGAGAGAGCAAGCATCAGAGTCAGGGGAGAGAGGGAATTTTTAAGCAGACTCTGACTGAGCTCATAGCCCTGTGGGGTGCTCCATTTCACCACTCATGAGATCATGACCTGCCCTGAAACCAAGAGTCAGAGGCTTAACTGATTGAACTACCCAGACACCCCAAAATTGTATCATTTTTTATTCCCCAAAGGAGAGGGGGGAAAAAGGTAGAAGAACAGAGATTTTTGGCTAGTGCTGACTACAATGCTGAACGTTTCTTTGTTTGTTTGTTTTTATTAATTCTTACAACTACTCTGTGGTGAAAAGCAATGAATTTCAATTACCCTGATGAGATAACCATACATCCTGACTTGTTGAATAGTCTTGCTTTACTCTCCTTGTCGTGGGATAGTTTTTAATAAGACCCTTTTCACTGTTCAAAATATGCTAATTTGGACAATGTGTATATGTCCTTCTAATTATCTATCTTTTTTTCTTGTGGAAACCAGGGCCCAGAGAAGTGAAGCAGCTAGCCCAAGGTGGCCAGACTGTATAAGTTGCCAGGTTAGCGCTGAAAGAAGATTCTGCCTGACCCTAAGCTTTCACTGTGCCCAGGTTATAGCTGTCACATATTCAGGATTTCTCCAGGGTCTTTTTGACCCTCTCTTGCCTACTGAGGCATGTAATTTATTGCTCATCTTGTAGCCTTTATAGGTTAAGTAGGAACGGTGATTAAACTTTCCACGTAAAATAGAATTCCATTTTCAAAATGAAACCCAGGTCTTGCTGACTTGACCATTCATGAGCGCTAGCAGCCTTTTTGATGGCTGCATTCGGTTGCTTTGCTGAGTGATCGCCAAACAGTTATTTACCAGGTCGAATCCAAAGTTTCTCAGGATATTGAAAGGCAGTGTTATCTTTATTGAATATTTGGTCCTTCCTGTAGCTCTCTGTCAGATCAAAGTGTTCGCCTTGTTGAATAATAATTTTATTAATTAGTTCCTGGGAAACTAATGCGTGGGAAGTGTGTCATTGCCAGAGAGAAGACAATCCTCTGTGTTAAAACCTTCAGTACTGGGGTTATGAAATGCATAAGTCCTTGAAATTCATCTTCAGGATATTTGTCCACAGATTTAAAAACAACAACAACAACAACAACAACAACCAAATCCATGCTGTATGAATGTAGGGTCAGAGGTGGAAGTTGGGAGCAGGTTGAAGCCAAAATATGAGATGCACAGCAAAGAGCCCCCCTGGGGGAAAAACCTGCAAAACGGCAGCCTTGGGGGCATATGGAAGTGTCTACCTAAAGGGAACCTGGTTACCCCCCCCACCCTTTTTTTTTAAGATAGTAGAAGTAGAGGCCCTGAAGAACCAGATAATAAGATACTATATTTGATAAAACTCATTAACTTTAATGTGACTTGACACACGTCTTTCCCCAAGAGTATTTGAATTTCAAGAAGTAATAAGGCAGACAGAAACCTCAGCAGGGGTGGGCAGCCCAGCTGGATGTCAGTGAGGGGTCTGCTTGGAAAATCCCAAGGCAGAGGCAGAGGTGGAGGCTTGTGGCTCTGACAGTCTGTAGGATGCCTCTCAGGGCAGCACCTGCATTTATGTGGACTTAGAGAAACACTGTGAATGAGGATTTTTAAAAAGCTGTTCTCTTTCTGGGCTTTGGTCCTGACATAAAATTCCAAATGAGAGGCTCTTTTTCTTCTCTCCGGTCTTGGCTTAAAATAACATGCACATAATACGAGTATATCATAAACTTTCTCACTTTTGTGTGAGAACCACTTTTGCGTTTAATGTGGTGAGAAAAGAATATTTTGGTGGATAATGAGGAAGAAGGAGAGAGGAATATTTCATACTCTGCACTTTGTACAGAGAAAAACCATCCTGAATCTTGTAAGGGCACACTACAAAATTAGCTAGCTGAGAAGCTGTCCAATTTTTGCAAAATCCATTTGGAAGAATTCTTCACCGTTCTATCAGCATCGTTGTCCTTATCTTGACTTATTAGGAATTGCCAAAATTTATTCCAATGTACATTTAAAGAACGCCCCCCCTTTCTTTTTCTACTCACATGTCCTCATGTCTAGCTCCTTAATAGCCCATAATCAGGTGAATTGTTTATGCTGTTAAGTGAAAAACGGCCTTATGCTGGAGGGTCCCTGGTGTGTTGCCATGGAAATGCCATGATCACTGATTCAGCATCAGGATTTTTGGTCACATTGTGGGAATGAGCACAGAGAAAAGGCAAGTTGAGATCTGAAATAAAAACAAAAACAAAAACAAAAAACCCAAAAGCCCAGTATCCAAAATAACGTCAGCCATACTCAACCCTTGTTTATACAGCAGGTGTGTCCTTTAAAGAGTTTTCATTTTTGTATTTAACTTTTAAAAATGAAATCCACTTATAGATGAAAGTAGTATGACAGCTATAGTTGGCTAGCCTGGAAACAAAGAATATAGAGATTTTTTGTTTTTGCTCTTTTTGTTAGGGATAATGGTAATTATCTCCTGGTTAGATTGCCTTAAATAGTTAAATGCCATCATGTACAGAAAGCATTCAGCATGGTTTTTAACAATGTAGTAGGCAGATGGCTAAAGCTCGCCCTGGAAGATTCCCATCCCCTGGTTATTCAACCAACGGCTAATATAGACATTGCTGGGAAGAGACTCTACAGGTGCAATTAAGGGTACTAACCAGCCGACCCTGAAGAACTTGTCCCAGATCATCTGGATGTCCCCCGTGTCATCACAGGAGCCCTCAGAAGCCTAGGAGGAAGGCAGAAACCTCAGTCAGAGAGACAGAGAAGAAGTCAGAGACATTTGAAGCACAAGAAAGACTGAATCCAGTGTCACTGTGAGCCAAGGAACAAGGGGAGCCTCTAAAAGTGGAGGGAAAGCCCTGAGCCACAGCTGGTGTGGAAACAGGTCCTCCCACCCTACTATCACACGGAACCCAGTTCTGCCAACAACCAAATAAACTTTGAAGCAGATTCAACTCTGGAGCCTCCAGCAGGGAACACAGCTCTGTTTAACGCCTTGATTACAGCATTGTGGATCCAGAGAAACTATCTGACCCCTGGTAGTTTGCGATAATAAATTTGCATTGTTTCGAATAGTGAAATTTGTGGTCACTGGCTATGGCCACAACAGAAAATTCATGCAGGCACAAAGGAATGACCAATGAAGTCTTTCTTTTTCTTTCTCTGTGCCTTGTTCACTGATCCCTTATTGCCCTCTTCCTCCTTTATTGTTATCCTTAATTGATTATTATTTTTTTGTTGTTACACACTTGTGATCAGAGGGAGTGGGAAAAAGAGAAGCATTTCTCCAGTTTTAGGGTCATTTTCTTCCCTTGCTCGCCTCAGATGCTCATTTCTCTCTTACTCTCTTTTTCTTGTTCATCGTCATCCCTTCTTCCCCCAGGATGTTTCAAGGGATGGAATAGGCTGTGTTGGTTGGGAGTGTGACCAAAATTATTTGGGGAATGGGGGAAGAAACATTTAATTTGTTTCTTCACCAAAGACCCCTATATCCTGCTCTTAAGCCAAAGCAAATGTGAATAAAAACAAAGAAAAAGTGGAACCTGTCTTAGAAATAGGGTTGTTTTTAGTGTAGTGCTTCCTTGCTTTTGTAAAACACCATGGAGGTGATTGAGAAGGTAACAATGAACTTGTGAGAAGGATGGAAGTCTAGGTCGAGGTCAAGGTTAGAGTCATTAGTGCCCAATGTCTGTACTTAACTGGTTTCCTCCTCTTCATGAGTTGATATCCAACAGATAAAGTGCCCAGCTCAACTTTAATACCATATAATAGATGGCATCCTTCCAAACCAAATGTATCCCTTAATAAAGACAGCTTGTGATAGAAGGATATGATGTGTTTAAGCAGGACATAAAATGACCAGACTGTGAGAGCCACATCTTTTAAGACCTTAGTGGAGGCTTCTTCCTTAGGATCTCTCTAGAAACTAATCTGCCTTGACTGTGTGTTCTCCTCAGTGTATTCAGCAACTCAGGTTTAGGGAGAGGAGTTTTTTTCCAGACAAGCAAGAGGAGAGATTTTGGGAGTAGAAGATATTTGCAAAACAGCAGGTAGAATTTCACACCGTGAAGGCTAAGCTGGTCATGCAGGAAAGTAGACTCCAATGTTGGAAATGATCATTCTGGGGTAATGAAAGTTCACACTTGACATGTGAAAGGTGATTCAAAGATATCGATGTGTGATATAAGAATGGACGGCTTAGGAGAAAGTCAATCATTTCCTGTAGCTGAATTTCTCATCATCATCATTTATGATACTAAAAATCCTTCATGAAGGTAGACAGCTTTAGAATTCATTTAAAAATTCTCACTTAAAAAACCTTACTTCTCACAAGAGCACTATGAGGTAGATATCATTATTTCCGTGTTACAAATGAAAAGGAGCCCAGATGCACATAATTACATCATTTGCCAATGACCACTCCTTTAGAAGTGGTGAAGACAAGGCTCAGCATTTATGCTTCCCAGCACCACCGTGGGATCTGTTTTCTTTCAAGCTCTCCATGACTCCTAGAAGGGCACTAGGGGAGGACGAAGATATAGTTTCTTCCCCTCCCCTAATTTTTGAAACAACTGTGATAAAATACATGACCTCAAATTTACCTCTTAACCATTTCTAATTGTACTGTTCAGTGGTATGAAGTACATTCTTACTGCTGTGCAGTCAACACCAGTCTCGATCTCCAGAACTCTCTTCAGCTTCCAAAACTACAACTTAAACATGTACCCCTTAAACATGAACCCCTCTTCCCGGGCTCCTGGCAACTACCACTCTGCTTCCTGTTTCTATGAATTTGAGGTACCTCATGCAAGTGGAATTATGTAGCATTTTTCTTTTTGTGACTCTGTAGTCATTTTAATTAAAAACAAGAATTCCAGGGCTCTTGTAGGTCTAGACAACCAAGAAACATTTTATCTGGATTCCTGGCTTCTCAGGTGATGTTTTCCTTATCAGTGTCTGTGACTCGCTTGCAGACTTCATGCTTCTCACCCCTGTAGGCTCTGTTCTGTTGCAGGTCCTGGTCCCTACAAAGGATACAGTAAGTGGCCCAGGGAACCTGGAACTGTGTATTGCCACCTGTTCACTTAGTAGTTCTCATGCCAAGGGATCAGCAGGCACAGAAAGGCAAGGGTCAAGGATCTGTTTTATTTATTTTTTATTTTTATTATTATTTTTTTGAATTGCTGTTCCATATGGGAATAGGGGAGAATTATGTCTGGAATGTAAAGGATTCGCAGGAGGGCTTCTTGGTACTGTGAGGGGGTGATGACCGTGTTGATGGACTAGTGTAGCAACCGAGGCCAGGCAGAGACTCATCAGTGCTGAGGGCCTGAAGCATCCCACCACGTAAGCACTGTGGACCGGCTGAAGATGAGGCAGAAGTGAGGCACATCTAGAACACGCTGAGTTGGGAGATGATGAAAACAAATTACAGCCCGATTATGATCAGCAACCCCTCAAGGCATCTAGGATAGAGTGGATGCAACGTGGGCATGAGCAGATCTGAAGGCTGCAAGAGGTGTGTGACAGGACGCCCTGGTTGCCCCTGGCCACATCTCCTGGGTCCACCTCTAATTCTACCCATTGCTGAGGTGGGCAGTTCTTAAGGAGCTGAAACTCAACATCTGCAGGCAGCTGAGAACATAATATGTGTCTTTGCACTTTCAGGGTGCCGGAGGTATGAGTGGATTCTAAAGCCTGGAACTGGAACATTTAAGGCTACGCAGCTGGCTGTAGGCTGGGACTTCTGCTGGGACTCGATTAGAGCGCCCACAGGCAGGCTCGCCACGAAGCCTGGCCTTCCTCGGGTCCTAACAGCTGGGTTCCAGGCATCTGCATCCGGAGAAAGAAAGAGCCAGCCAGAGGCTGTATCCTGGTGTTGTTTCTATTACAATCTGTTCTCAAGGCCGTCAAGAGGCCAGCCCAGGTGTGGGGCAAGGGGAAGTAGATTCTACCTTTTCATGAGAGAAAGGCCAAGTTCTAGGGAAACTCATATGGGAAAGGAGGTATTGTTATGACCATTTCTGTAACAGACAACTTATCACAGATCTGAAGAATAGGTAGAAATGACCTGAGCTGAGAAGGAGGGGATGAGATGGGATAAGGAGGCAGAACATTCTAATAAAAGAGACAAGATTACAGGCTCTGTGTGAGGTGAGGGAAGGGCCGGGCCGTTCAGCTTCAAAGCAGAGAACCACTATGGGAGACAAGGCAAGGATTGCTAGGCAGGCAGGGTCAGGCCAAGTAGGGCCTGGAAGCCCCTATTAAGGATTTTGTCTTCATTATGAAAGAATTAAGAAGACTGGAAGCATTTTAAATGGAAGTGAGCGGGTGTATATATGGGATGTTGTGGTGGAGAAGGGGATAATGTGGTTGATCTGATTTGCATTTTCAAGATACTATTTTGGTTATAGTGGAGTGTGGATTGGAGGCAGTAAGGACATGACATGTTAATAGGGAGGTATGATGGACCTCCTGGTAACATGGACCTGAGAAGTAATAAGGGAAATGGAGATAAATAGAGTAACTTGAATATGGTCAGATTATTTAGTTGTTTTATGGGGTAGAGGTAGCAAGAGCACTCAGGAATGTCTCCGGTTTTTGACTTGCATACTTGGAGAAAGAAATGATACCATTTAACAAGGAATGCTAGTTTTGGGATGGGGAGGGGGAAGATTGAGTGTACATTTTTGGTTTGAGGTGCCTTTCAGACATTCAAATGCAAACACCAGTTTGCAGTGCCAGGAGCAATATTTCAAAACATATCAAATAGATTTCCCTCTGGCTCAGCCCCTACGTAGGAACTGGAGATTCTAGTCTTCTACAGATTCGTCTCTGTCACATCAAGAATTCCTCTTCAATCATGTGTTTAACCCATAGGTATACACTGAATACAGTAAGTACTAGTCACTGTTCTAAGTACGACACTGTTGGGGAAGAAATCAAAATCCTTGTCCACATGGAACTTATATTCCAGTAATGGAGATAGTCAATCCACAGACATGTAAACATGAATTATAGTTGGAAATGCTATGAAGAAAAAAAGTACCGGAGAGTGACAGGTGGCAGTCATTTAGGTTTTTAAAGGGAAGACATCTTTAATGAGATGATCTTGAATGCAGCCCACTGGTGGGGATGATGGGGGACCAGCTCTCCAAGGCCAATGAACGCCCATCCTTCTGCCTGGGCAGGACTCTGACTTACTTAGAGGTATTCAGTTACCATCCCACAGAGAGTATCTTTGTCCCATCGGCTCCTTGGCCAAGCATATATACCAAATGTCTGACGACTTGATTAAAGTGAGAGTGCCAACATGCAAATGTCAGTGGGAAGAATGTTCGAGGCAAAGGGAAAAGCAGTTGTGAAGGCCTGAGTTGGGTGTGTCCCTGATATACTGAGAAAGATTTGGGAGCCAGTGTGACTGCAGATAAAGTGGTGGGAAATGAGGTGCAGATGTATTTGAGAACTAGCTCATAGAAGACATTCTAAGTCCTGGTAACCAAAGGTTGATTTTATTTTAACTATAATACGAAGATATCAAAAAGCTTTAAGTAGTAGAGTCACTTGATCCAAATTATATTTTCAGTGGGTCCATCTGGCTGCTGTGTGAGCACAGTGTGGAAGGGACTGGGGAGAGAAGGAACAGGGAAACTAGTAAGGACGTTACTGTGGTGATCCAGAAGAAGACAGTGATTTCGATCAGGGTGGTGGAGGCAGACATCCTGGAAACGGTCAGATCCGGGATACACAGTTTGAAGGTGAAGCCCATAAGTCAGGTTCTCCTCTAGGTTCTAGTGTGGCATTGTTGTTTCTGTCTCTGCATACTCGGTCACCTCCCCAAATGAGCTGGTTTGATTTGCTTCCCAGGCCCTTGTGGTGATCACTCGCTGCTTGCCTCATCCATAAAATGCCACCTCCTGTCACCTTATACGTTGCTCTACTGAAGTGAGGACAACACTCTCCCATCCCTCTGACATGACCCATGGAGCTTGGTCCCTCTCTATTTCTTCAGAGTGACTTTTTCCCCTCAGGATGCTCCTTGGTCACTTAGGTAAAAAGGTCCTATTGACACCACGCCTCTGCTTTCGAGGTACCCCAGATGTGTCATGTTGCAGCCCTATCAAAAGGCAGCCTGCTCCCCGAGAGCTGGTTGAAGTTGTACTGCAGGTAAGAGAAGGTGAGAATCTCGTGTGGTAAGATTATCTTCAAGTTCAAGCATATCAGTTCATGATTTTCACCATTTTAGGAGTCTTCAAAACTGTAGAAGCTAAAACTGGCTTATCATGAAAATAAAAAGATAAATAAAAGATTTGCTGTCTCACATTTGGAGGCATTTACTCCTCCTCTTCTAATGACGTTCATTAATTTAGCATTTAAATATTTTACTTGCCTTTGACTTCCTTTGTGCTTTAAATCTAAAAATTGTCTTTTAGATCTGTAAAATGCCTGGAGCTTTTTTTGGAATCAAGAAAGGATTTCAATATTAAATGAATTGCAAGAAAAGATTTCAAAATTAAATGAGTGAACAAACAAGTGAGCTTAGGTTAAGTAAATAAACTACTTTGCTTCAGAGGGTTTGTAGCAACGACCTGGAAAAAA
Organism: Taxidea taxus jeffersonii; assembly: GCA_003697995.1. Classification (NCBI taxonomy): domain Eukaryota; kingdom Metazoa; phylum Chordata; class Mammalia; order Carnivora; family Mustelidae; genus Taxidea; species Taxidea taxus. Next base: position 26,480 of record RCUC01145249.1, read on the forward strand.
AGAAACAATTATTTATTTTGCAGAGGAAAGCTTCAGGAGGCATCATAAAAATTGTTTTTATGTATATGAAAGGGAGTGATATACTAATATCAATTTCCTTTGACTACAGTACCTCAAAAAATGATCTTGGATATTTTTTAATTGAATTAAATTTAATGTCTAACATAGTGTAAATTTTAGGTTTATAATATGCTAGTTTGATATATTATATATGTAATATGATTGTCATGGTAGTGATAATTAGCACCTCATTTTTCTTAGATATCTAAAATAGAATAAGTACTTATTAGGAAAAATTCTGTACAGAGAAAAATGTGAACTCTTGGAAATGATTAATAAAAGTTGTGATTCGGATTCTATAGATCATTCTTTAGAATAATTTGTTTTCTTCTGCCTGAGACCACTTCATTGCAATTCTACATGGAAAAGTAAAATAAAAGAAATTTTTATAAATAGAAGGTATAATTAATATGTGACTTTCCAATAAATTTATTTTTAGAAAAAAATAACATGAAGTTTTGAAATGTTCCAATGATAAAAATTTTGGTTATATAATAGCAGTATATCACCCTTGAAGGTAGTGTTTAATGGGATGCTTAAAAGAAGGGTGTTATGAATTATAAACAAAACATAACAGCAAGTCAAATTTATGATTTTTTTTCTTGTTGGTTGTCTCTATGTCCAGCTTGAGGACTAGTTTCCTAATTAATTATAAGAATTGCCAGCCCAGATTCAACCATCCACTAAAACCACAATACATTCTAGGGTTAAAGATGAGTAACTCAGGAAATATTTGGGGGAGGTGTTTTTTTTTTTTTTTAACCATTGCAACTTTAATCAGCAGGTGGAATTTAAAAGCTCCTGGATTAAGCAGAAACTAATGAAGTAAAAATTGCTTCCTCTCTACATCCATTTTTTTCCCTCATTTTCACTAGTTCTTTTTAAAGGGAAAAATCATTCAGAAAATGTTTATTGAAAACCTAGAAGCTATAGCAAGGTAGTGGAGAGCATCTCCCATGACAGAAACGATAAATGTTTGTGGATCAGAGAATTTACAGCGAAATGTACTCAATTGGGCTTCTAGACAGAGACTTATGTATGTCGCATGTCACTTAATATACAGATTCTCACGTGCACCCATACACCCCTGTTGCTACTGTTACCATCCAAGATTCAGTTTCAATCCAGGGAATTTCCGCCAGGCGCTACTCATTTGCCTAGCGCCCCCTGTTGGCCTCCCCCGGGATTGACTGAGGAGTGTTCGGTACCCACACTGTTGATTGATAACGTCCCGAAATAACTTATCCAGTATTTTCGTAACTTCCTGGGGGACCATAAAGATCTGATCCAGTAGAGGCTCCTGACTTGCAAGCCTGGGTTAGACTGAACACCCTGGGGGTTGTTGCACCTGAGGAGTCAGGCCGAGTGAGAGGTGAATGACTGTGACTGAGCCTCCCAGGCACTGAAGCATGAACATCCACCCATGTCTACAGGGAGTCATCACTGTGTCCCATTGCTGCGTCTGTACAAATGCCTTTGTGCGCTGAAGGGAGTGCAGTTCGCGACTCTTCGTTTTTAAAAAATCGGCCTAGGGTAAAATCATTATGATACTGTGGTAATTGTAGTATGTATCTCTTTTAAATATTTGTAATTTCCTTTGACTTTGTTTTTCCATCTAAATTCTTGGAATGTAAGAGCAGTATAAATTTACTGGCATATAAGTTCAGCTGTTCCATATGAACAATGAATTAACAGTGAAAGCAGGAGGAAGAACAAGTCTGCTGCCTACCTCTTGTTATTTCTCACGTTAAATTTGCAGAAATTTTTAAGTCTTTGGTTATATGTTTCATACATAACACTAAAACCGTCTAAGTAAACTTTTGTATTGTTAACTTAGTATCTTTGCTACAGGACAAAAATAGTAAAACCAAGTAAGCTATGTTATTTTGATAAAATGAAAGAACTTAAACATCTCTTTTTGGTGATGGTGATAATAAGAAATGTACTGATTAGCTAAATAAAATTTTTGCTTCTGAAAGAACTATAAAGTTAGTGGTAAAAAATTCTTCTTTTTTAAAAGGATTTATTTATTTATTTATTTGACAGACAGAGATCACAAGTAGGCAGAAAGAGGCAGAGAGAGAGGAGGAAGCAGGCTCCCTGCGGAGCAGAGAGAGCCCCATGCGGGGCTTGATCCCAGGACCCTGAGATCATGACCTGAGCCGAAGGCAGAGGCTTACCTCACTGAGCCACCCAGGTGCCCCTAAAATATTCTCATTTAAGAAGAGATCATATGGAGTTTAAATTCAGCTTGATTTAGATCAAACATCTCCTTCTAGACCTAGAAGTCCATGATAAAAGTGTATCTGATGGGGCATTTCGATAAGAACTAGTCTCTGTCTTATGGTAGCTGAGGTCCTAACTGACACCTTCTATTAGAATAGTGAAGGAATGATTTAATTCCTCTCCTTACATAATAATTAATTTAATTTCTAGAAACTCCGGTGGCCTTATAATCAATTATTTTATTGTCAATATCTAATATCAAATCTTGGATGGAATCTCTGGGATGTAGAACCAAAGAATATGTGTTGACGAAAAAATTAAAAAATTGTTTGCTTATTTATATCTCAGATGAAATCTTTCAAACACTAGATGGCACTAAAAATATAGTATAATAAGTTCTGTTTTCATCAGGAGGAAATATTAGGAACTTCATGATGTCGTAAGGTGATGCATTATTTGTATTTTTTTTCTTTTTTTTAAAGAAGATTTTATTTTATTTATTTGACAGAGAGAAAGAGAGATCACAAGTAGTCAGAGAGGCAGACAGAGAGAGGAGGGGGGGAAGCAGGCTCCTGGTTGAGCAGAGAGCTTGATGCTGGGCTCAATCCCAGGACCCTGAGATCATGGCCTGAGCTGAAGGCAGAGGCCCAACCTACTAAGCCACCCAGGTGCCCCTGTTTGTATTTTTTTAAAACATTTAAAACTAGTAATGCTACTAGTGCACTTGATTATTGAAATAGGTAATAAAATTCCCAAATAATAGAAATACATAATTGTAGTTAAAATTATTCAAAAATGCTATTTCAGTGATCCACAGATTTTTGCTTTCCTGCAAACTTTTTCATCAAATGAGTTTTCTCCCGCCAAGTTCACGAAGAGGAAGAAATACATTGTAAATGGAAATAATGACTAGGCTCTTGAACAGGTTGATAAACCAATTAACGATGAGGCATGAATCGTGTGAACACATTGATGAAAGATTTAAATTCTTGACATGTAATTCTTCCTCCAACAAAGATAATGTATACCTGATGATATGCCACTACATTAGGACATCAGTGATTCATGACTGACTTGCCATCAGTCCAAGGAATATTTATAATTTGTCACTGCTTAGAATACTTTGAAATAACTTGAAATCTCACAATTTAAAGAGTTTTCTGAATTTGACAAAGGTCCTCAACACTTATTCATTGTCAGTAATATTTTGTGAAGCCGAAAGAAACTTATATATACTATTGATAATAAGCAAATTTTGATCAGCTGTGTTAGTGGAAAATCTGAGTTACCTTCCTTGGCAGATGGAGACATGAAGAGAGAGGGTAGCCAGTCAACGGGGAAGAGGGTGGGTACGTTAGATAGTAAAGTAGCTCAAGGGTCTGTAGTTTCTGGATCTTGTGATATTTGTAGTATTTGCCTGCTTTTAAAAGTTTCTTATTTGCTGTGACTTCTTTTCTCATTTCAAATATATACTCAATTTATGTATAATTTTCTATTCTTGTTCTTAAATATGGTTCAAAAACTGTTTCTGCTCCAACTGCTTTTAAGACCCACAAATGTCTTGCTCTTACTTAACCTTCTGGACTTACGTAAAGCCAGCCCTTTACCTTGTGTTCCTATAAAAATTAATTGTTCATTGTTATTACATAGAGTTCTTTGTTTGTTTGTTTGTTTGTTTCTTCCTTTCTTTCTCTCACTACAGGACTTTGTTTATGGTGTTCTGTTGATTTTTTTCTAATGCCCTTTCTCTCAGTATTGCCTTTGGAATTTCTACTTGCTTAGGTCTATAAGACCAAGTTTATATATCATTTTCTTCATGAAAAAGGCTCTGATCTCTCTCCCAAGCCTCCACATATCCTCAAGCCAGTCAAGAGTAATTTTTCCCTCCTCTAGAAAAATGTATCTTTACTTCTTTTGTGATTCACTTCCTTGCATACTTTGTACTATGCATATTTATGAATATGTGTTATTTTCCCCATTGGGCTATTAACTTCCTGATGAAAGAATCTAAATCACACCCATATTTGCATCCCTTATGGTATCTAGCACAGTAATATACATCATAGGCAACTTACAAATATGTATAAAATAAATTAATGAATATAGGAATGTTGTTTGATCTGAGGGTCACAGAACATGTTTTTCTCTGCCTGTTTATTTTAACTCTTAATATTTTGGCCTTATGTGTATCATTATATTTAAAATAAAATATGAAACAATGATGGATTACTGGAGAAAATAAAAGAGGGTGTTTTCTTCTATGTCTATAAGAAATCATGATCTGTCATGATATAGACAATAGTAAAAGACTATAGTTTCCTCTTCCAGCATACTTTAAATCTATATCAGGAGCCATCAAACTACAGCCCCTGGACTAGATGCAATAAATTATGTTCTCGGACATATTTCCAGGGTGTATATGTGGAGGCTTCCTCACACCGACCAGCAATTCTTGGACACCAAGAGGGTGTCAAAAATGCAAATCCATTCTGACACTACTTACCTGAAGAGAGAATCAGATTCTACGGGTAAAGGGCTTGGTCGCGCCAGACTGCCCTCCAGTTTACATGCCAATCAAAAGCCCAGGTTGTTACGTGTACTTCTGACCAACTGGCTGTAAATCAGAGATTCCCATGACCCCTTCCTTGGGTTTGATTAATTTGGTAGAATGGCCCACAGGACTCAGGAAACCCATTTACTCACTAGATTATCAATTTATTACAAAGGATATGAGAAGATACGAATCAATAGCCAGATGAAGAGGTGCATAGAGTGAGATATTGAACGAAAGAATTTCTATCCTCATAGAGCTTGGGGCCCCACACAGTGCCATCTGGAAGAGTTCTGATTCCTCAACTTATAAGCACTCTGAACCCCTTCTCTTCTAGTTTTTACAGAGTCTTCTTTATATAGGTATGATAGATTAAATCGTTGGCCTTTGGTGGTTGATTTGACCTTCAGCCCTTCTCCCCTCCCCAGAAGTCAGGGTCTGGACTGAAAGTTCCAACTCTCTACTAATGGTTGGTTCCCTGACAACCCACCCTGTATCCCCGGATGCTTCCCAGGAGTCACTTCACTAACACTAACCCCATTGTGGTTTAAAGAGCTTATTCTGAATAAAAAGGCACCCATTTTACTTTTGTGGCTCTGAAGCATTTTCAGGAGCTGAGGATAAGAGCCCAAATATTATAATAATAAAAGTTGTTTCCATTGCCTTTATCACTTAGGAAATTTCAAAGGTTTTGGAAGTGATAAACCAGGAACTGTGAATGAAGACATACATATAAGAAATATATATCTGCATGGCTAACTATAAATATATCTGAATCACCAAATATAAATAATTCTTACAAATCACAGTATCACATCTAGCCAGCTGCCTGTTTTTGTAAATAGTTTAATTGAAACATAGCTACTCCCCCTCATTTTTTATCATGTCTATGATTGCTTTCAGGCCACAGTAGTAGAATTGAGCTGTTGCAAGAGAGGCTATATAGTGAGCAAAGCCTAAAATTTTTACTGTCTGGCCTTTTTTTTTTTTTTTTTTGAGTTTTTTTTTTTTTTTTGTCTGGCCTTTTAATAAAAAAAGTTTTGCTGGACCCTGGTCTAAATCTTATTGGTAGCTAGGTAGCCAGATAACTGGAAAGGAGAACCTTCTTGTTTAAAAAATGAGTAGGAATCAGAGAACTACCAAAATTTCAGTTTTACATATAAAATTTTCAGTTGGTGCATATAAACTTTATATGGATAGCAGAATTTATTCAACAGAAAAGAAAGAAGGAACAAAGTGTATATTAGCATTTTTGTTTCTCTTTGCTCAAACTTGATTTGAAACAATTCCGTGGTTTTTCGTTAGGCCTACTGCAAATGAATAAAGTTGCATCATCTTCTTTAAAATAAGTAATGTATACATAACCAAACCATTAGTACAATTAACATAAAATATGCCATTTTCTACAATGTTAAGGAACTAGTGTATTATAAACCTAGGTGTATTTGTAAATTGTCAACCTTAAGGGTAAAAAAAAACCAGTTATTTTACTAACAAAACGGGTTTATTCAGGAATAGTGGAGGAATTGCAATTCAGGAAAAGCAAGCTACAGCAAAAGCTGTAGGCAGGTCTGGAGAACAAAGGGGAGAAATGTCTTTTGTAGAAGAAAGGGAAACAGGTGTTGAGAGGGGCTGTTATAAGCAAAAAGTCCACTGGCATTAACTGGGAATTCCAAGTATAGTGGCTTTTCATTGGCTTAGTTGTGGCAATCTCTCATTGGCTGGGCTACTGTTGGGCAAGGAGAAAATCTTCCTTTCTCTGGCTAGAAGGCTTCTTCCTAATGGAAATGCAGAGTATAGTACATCTCTTCCTCATGGGTTGGCCAAGGGTTTCAACTAGTACAGTGTGGAAGCTCCCCTTGCTGCCCCATGGACTCCATTTTAAGAGGTTTCCTTTATTCTGTGTCATGAAATGCAATGCAGAGAAAGCTGACATCAGGTTAAAATATATACACTGAAAGAATCTTCACATTGAGCAGTCACTTACTATGGGCTTCTGTGATGGGAAGGTGGTGCAATTTGGGTAGGTCAAGCCAAGGAGATGTTCCCAGGAAAGGTCTTGGTAGAGAGATGTCAGCCACCAGTGCTTTTAGGTAATCAAGGGATAAGGATTCAGTCCTAAATAGGGATTCTGGATAGTGTACCACAGCATCCTTGCAGTTCATGTATATTCTAGGATTGACCATGGGCCAGATAACTAAAGAGAATTATGGGAAAGATACCCAAAGACAAGGCAATCTGGGAACTGGAGGACAGCAGAATATGCCATCCGCAAATATGCCATTTTGGCATATTGATTATTTTGAATTAAAGTTACTTAAGAAATAGCCAGTGCAAGAACACTCTGGCTCTACTCTGCCCCTCTGAAAGCAGAAAATAAATCTTTTATGTGAAAGATACCCTCCCTGTACCAGGAAGGTAGAAGTCATGTTTATCACCAGAGAGATGAAATTTAGGGCCAAGAAAGCTATATAAACAAACCTTGTTACTTCTTCACTAATTTACTACCCCATGCCCAGACCTCTTTGTCTTGTCAATTCTTTACAAATTTATTATTTCCTTGCCTAAAAGGTATAAAAGCTGTTGCTTTAGCTGTTTCTTTGAGTTCTTTAGGTTTTTGGGGGTTCCAGTATGTATGAAATTAAATGCATTTTTCTCCTGTTAATTTGTCTTGTGTCAATTTAATTATTTTCTAGAGATTTTATTTTTAAGTAATCTCTACACCCAACATGGGGTTCGAACCCACACCCCTGAGATCAAGAGTCACACATTCCACTGACGGAGCCAGTTAGGTGCCCTGTCAACTTAATTATTAAGCCAGCCAAAGAATCTGGAAGGGAAGATCAGAAAGGTTTTCTTCTCCTACAAACCCAGTAGGCCAGTGGATTGGATTGGTTATTCATACTGATGTTTATTTTCATTAAAGATGATATCAGGAAGAAAGAAATGTCAGAAGGAAGATTAAGAGCTAGGTGCCAGTGTTCCTCATTGGTTTCCTGACATTGAAGGGATAATAATTATTCTATATCACATTTACCTCAGGGCTGGGATATGGTTACATGTCTCCCTATTTCCCAGAAAGTGTTGCTTCATGGACCTTGATTTCTCCAGCTCCAGCTCCAGTTTTAGGCCAATCTGATAGGCTCACATCAATTCCTCATCACTGATGACCTCAGCTTAATTATGGACCTCTGGACCAAGATCTTCTTTAACACACAGAGTCCTCAGGGCATTCTCACTAACTTAAACTTAAACTTCTCAAACTTAAACTTTGAGCATCCCATCAAATAACCTAGTACTTAGTTCTTTGATCACCTCATCTCCAATTCCCTATCCATCCCACTCTACTTAGCTACCCAAATGACCATGGCCATATAGAAGCAAGAGTGACATAAGTATTCAAAACGATTGGTGGACAGTGATATGAGCCATCTGAGATTAAAGAATGTGAATTTTTAGTGGCAAGATCTTGGATTTTTCTTCTTTTTCCTTTTATATATCTTCAGCAGTATTTAACAAAAAGTAGTAGATATAAGGTTTTGTTCTACAGGAGTGGAAGCTAAGCATGCTAAATAATTTCAGGTACAACTGATGATCTGGGAACCCATGAGAAGGGAATTAAGAAAGCTCAATAAGTACTTAATAGACTGAGAGAAAATAGAAGGGTCAGTGGGCTAGACATATCTCTGAGATCAACGGCTGTCTAATAGTCTTGGGTATGAGAGGACAGTAATGACAAGAGTGTGGTCAGAATGGACAACGGAAATTCAGTATTTCTGAGACGGAGCAGACCATGGTTATAAAGAAATCTAGGAGGTAGCCTGAGAAGAGCTCGAGTAGAAGTGGGGGTGACATGGGGGTGACAGCCCTACTCAGGGTGGAGCCATCTCTTCCAGTGATGGATGCATACAGAGTTATAATTGGTTGCTTACTGCCAGGACTTCCCTGAAACTTGTAGAGAAGAAGGTGTGCAGTTTGGGGATGAAAGGTCTCTGTCCCAAGAAAACTAGGAATTAATCTGGAAGCTAATCCCTCTTCATATTTTAAGAGATGAATTCTTTAAAAAGGCTATTGAATTGATTGCTCTATTCTTTACAACTCTTGAAAATTTTATATAACTTCAATTTAACATTTCATTATAGAAATTTCAGAGCCACTTAAAAATTGTTTCTTGTAATATAATTTTTGTCTCCTTTGAGAGATATACTTCTGGACGGCAGAAAGTTTTATTTTTATCCCCAGAGCTGATCTTGTTTCTCTGGTATCAAAACTATAAGCTTGAAGAAGGATATGGAATAGGGGTACAAGGAACACAGTGCTTTCTGGCGATTCTAATTTTATGTTTTTATGATTTCTGCACATTTTTTTTTATAATTGTTGGAGTTGAATTTAACCTCTAGGGAACTACTGACTTAACTGAGTTTTCTGGGTAAGCCTCACATTGTCATGAAATTTAGGGAAGTGGATGGGTTAACTTGGAGGCCTTTGCTCTCCTTGCACCTTTGCCAATCCATGCTCAACACTTTATTTGGGTTTGCCTTCTTCAAGAAGGCATGACTGACAACATTCACCTAATGTTGATTGTTCCTTTACCCTGGTTGCATTTGTAGTTGTGTAATCACCTCCTATTAAGAATGTGAAGGGAAAGAGCCTTCTGAGATGTTTATAAAAGAGTGGTTCTTAAAATGTGGTCTTTGGGTAAATAGTTTTAACATCATCTATGAAAACACATGGGTTCCATCCTCACCTACTGAATCAGAATCTCTGGGGTTGGAGCCCATGACTCTATTTTAACAGGTAATCTGGATGATTTTTTTCCACCAACAATCTTTATTTATTCATTCATTGTCTTTTGCCAGGGAAAGAAAAAAGAAAAAAATCATTTGTGTTACAAAATAATAGCAAACAGGAAAGGAAGTACTTGGAATGATAAAATCAACCATCAAATAAACACTCCCCAGAGATGGGATCACCAAACACACTTGGGGGTTCAGTCTCCTACAGTTCAGTAATGAGAGAAAGGGATCAGAGAAAGAACAGAGAGGCACAGCAGAGAAAGATAATTATCATATGGTTTCACTTGTATGTGGAACATAAGGAATAACATAGAGGACATTAGGAGAAGGAAGGGAAAAATGAAGGGGGGGAATCAGAAGGGGAGACGAACTATGAGAAATTATCGACTCTGGGAAACAAACTGAGAGTTTCAGAGGGGAGGAAAGGTAGGAGTATGGGTGAGCCCAGTGATGGGTATTTGACTAACATAACATAATAAAATAAAATAAAGAAGAAAAAAAGAACAGAGAGGCACACTCTCTCCCACCTTCCCTCCCACCCTCCCCATAAATTCAAGGTTTCACACAAAGCTTTGGTTTCCAGCAGTAAACATGAAGTTACATTTGTTTGTCTCCTATTTATTAAACAATCTTTTGGTCACATTGACATGTTTCTTGCACCTGCATAAAGTTCCTGAACAACTTGGATATACAAGTTTCTTGGTCTTCTGACTCTACTTTCTACAGGGAAGACCCTCTCATTGCTTCTCTCTACTCAAGGATTAGAGATTAAAGGAGGATCAATCCACCCAAATACAGACCATCACAGAGCATCAGTGTTTGACTTTAACCACACCAAGGGATGGTCTTGACTCAGGTGGGTAGGAATAAGGGATAGAGTGTTCCTAGCTTCTTCAAGATTTTTACACAAATCATTTAAGAGCTGTGAAGACATCCCACAAATTAAATGATTATGGCAATGGGTATGTGAATTTTTCTCGGGAAGGGAGAGAAAGGAGTAGAGTAGGAGTCAAGTTTTTAAGCTCAAGGTCCTGGTTAAGAAGAAGAAATAGGGGAAGAGGAACACAAAAATATATGGCTCAGGACCCCCACTTCAAGAAGAGGAGACCTAAGTTTATGTTTTAGATCCTTTTGCCTGGTGCCAAAACTTTTGCCAAAAATGCTTGAGCTATTTTGCTCTCAATACAAAAAGAAGTCGTTCAACAGTAAAACTCCAAAGGAACATGAGAAAAGACGAACACACTGTATTTACACAAAGCAGGCCAACTTGCAATTACAAATCAGTAACTTGTGAAGTCCTACAAAGCCCAGACAAATACAATGACTACAGGGGGCAGCAGTTGGACGAAACAAGGACCCAGGATCAGACATAGGTAACCCAATGCGTTCTATTGCATTTGCCCCATTTCGACCCAGTGAGTCGGGTTTGTAGTTGTCTCACAGCATGCAAATGAAACCCCTTTTTCTCCTTTAGCTACCATAGCACTATTAATCACTGCTGTAGGACAGGACCCTGGCTCTGGGCCCCAAAAGGAGACATTGGTTATGGTTTCTCTGGAAGCTATAGAAGAAGAGCCCAGAAATTTTGAAGGTTAAGGATTCTAGTCCTCCCTTCATATATGCATCCCTGGGCAGCCCAAGATGGGTGCAGAGGTCCTCCTTTTCTTAAGACCTATCTTTACCAGTTCACATTTTATATAATGATGAACACCTATACCATGGTGTGCAAGGGAGGCCTGGCCCAATCCCATGGAGGATACATCAGTGTGTAACGCCAGGGCCATGTCCTGGGATTAGAGGTCTGGGACAGGAAACATTTATCATAGATTAGGCAACCCTCACTTAATCTTGGCTTCCTCCAGATGCCTTTCAGCTGGTCAAGCCTCTCCTAAACTGTCTGTATCACCCTTTCCTGTTCAGACCAATTTCTAATCTTGCAGTAGAAGGAAATCAAGCCATAGGACAAACCAGTTAAAACCTAGGCTCCTATGAAACATTTTAGGTTGGGGGGCTGCATTTCAAGCAGACACTGTGGCAGAAGAGCCAGCTATAATTGGCAAAAGTGAGATAGCTCAATAAGCTACATACACACTCCAAATAGTTCTTCTCTGTGGTGGTAACACAACAGAAACTATTCCTGCTCTACAGACCCAGAGCTGTTGCCCACTTACCCTGGGCTTGCTCAGCTACCTGGGAACACAGTGTGGGAACGAGGGCATTAGATTAACATGCACAAAGATACAAACCCAGAATATTTATATTAAGGAAAAAAAAAGTTCTATATGCCATTTGGACACAGCTGGTATAGTTGGCATCAACCCAAGGTATCATTATTCAAGGGAGCAAATAAATAAATTTGTGTTGGCCCAGAATGGGCAATATGGGTAAGATGCAGCCAGGGGGGAACAGGTCTGTAACTGGTCCCCCAACAGCTCCTTTTGCCTATCATTACAACTTATTTCTTGGGAAAGTTCCTGGCACCCTTTCCCACGAGTGGGTTAAGAGGAGATAAGACATGGGGGTGCCCGGGTGGCTCAGTGGGTTAAAACCTCTGTCTTCGGCTCAGGTCATGATCCTAGGGTCTTGGGATTGAGCCCCACATTGGGCTTTCTGCTCTGCAGGGACCCTGCTTCCTCCTCTCTCTCTGTCTGCCTCTCTGCCTACTTGTGATCTCTGTCTGTCAAATAAATAAATAAAAATCTTAAAAAAAAAAAGAGGAGATAAGAAATGAAAAAACCCTGCTTTATACCTGAAGTTTCCCTCCAACAGAATGTAGGGGCATGTGGGTGGACCCATTAATCTGGTCTCATGCTTAATTATCCCATTCTGGCATAAGAAATATTGTTACATATTTTTCTTTAGAAAGAAAACAACTTCCTTATCCAAGTCACTTCAAAAAGCTCGAGATTCTGGGGTGTTGACTCCATTAAAGCACTCAGGCTCTAGAGGTATTTCCCCCAAAGCCCTCCCATGCATCTGCACAGAGCATGGTTGGAGTTCTTTTGCCTCAGCCTCCTGTCCCCCAAAAGGAAGAAGGAGTGATTGATGTGGACTTGGCCTGAAAAGCTGGCAGGGCCAACTACCTACCCTATCCCCACCTTCTCCAGTATGGTGGTTGGGGACTGCTTCTAGAAATTTCCTGATGGCAAAAGGACAGCCCCTACTCACCTGTGGCTCAGTTCTGGCCTTCTGGGAGCAGGGTCTGGCTGTGGATCTCTTTTTCTCCTGAAAGTAGGCTGGCTTTGCCTGAGGGTAGGGGTCTTATGGACCCTTCAGTGGACACCAGGCCATCATGGGGCTGGAATGCTTGGACAGAAGGGGCACTTCTGGGGCAGGATGGCAGCTTTCGTTCCTTGGCCTGATAGTCTAGCCCTCCATAGTCATAGCACTGACTTCCTTTGGTAACCCTTCAGCATATGCCTCTTTCTGGTGCTCTCTTGCTCTCAACACAGAATACCCCACCAGAGCCATGACCTGAAGAGATTCTGAGCCCATAGGGACTTCTTAAAGGCCAACTCCACTGCCACCCCCTCCTTCAGACTCTGGAAGCCATCCCTGAACAGTTAACACAGGGGCATAAAGACATCCACTTAAGGGTCTTGTGCGAAACCGGCCCTGGGGGTCATGGCCAGGAAGCCAACCCCAGGCCCACATGACCACTTGCAGATGCTGGCAGTGTCTACAGCTTCGACTCCTCAGCACCAGGCCCACGTCCTCCAGCACTTTCCTTGGTGCTGCCCCCTGCACACTGCTGGCTGGACAAAGCCCATGGTGGGTGGCTGAGCCCATGGTCCCAGTGCCCTTGTTGAGTAGCAACTGGCCCTCAAGAAGTCCACAGGCAAAGGGGTGGCAGGAAAAGTGGCTGTTGCAGCTTTTTTAGCACCCCAAGGGATGTTGATGACACCAACATTTGAAAACTGTGAGTCAAGAAAGAGGGTGAGGAGCACATTGAGAGACTTGTAAGAATGTGGGAGAGTTGGCTTGTGAATAGACCAGTGGACTCCAAACCATGAAGGGGATTCGGTGAGGAAGGTGGAGGAGGGGCTGGATTTGAGATTGGATTGAGTGATGGGCAGGACATCAGATGGGCAGTGTCTGCATTCTGAGGTGGCTCTGGGAGATAGACTTGGGCTGAGGTGCATGAGAAGAATCTTAGTAGCCACGATTAGAGGTGACGTGTCTGAAAGAATTCAAAGGACAATAAAATGACACTCAGCTGTGAAAAACACACTTTATTCAAGATCCAGTCATAATTGTAGATCTACTCAAGTCCACTCAGGTCTAATCGCAGTAGCACCAAATTGAAGTCACTGATTTTACTACCTGAAGGAAAACACAAGATTTAGCTTCTTAGGGTTTTATTTTTCAGGTGTGTCTAATATGAAAACTAATGCATTTTTCTTAATACTTGGAATAGGAAGTATTTCTTTTCATTTTTAATTTTGAGCCCCCTTGGTCTAAATCCTTTAGGACTGGTTAGTTTACACATTTTGGGTCAAAGTGTTTGGGCATGATACAACTAGAACCAGGACTGGGATTTCTCATTCTTCAACTATTTATTTTTTATTTTTTAGGTTTTTTTTT
>RCUC01145252.1:0-22665 GCA_003697995.1 Taxidea taxus jeffersonii
AAAAAAAAAGAAATTGTTAGAAATAAAAGCCTGTGAACCCAAGAAGCACGGTCTCAAAATGGAGAAAGCAGAGAGTTTGAGGCAGCTTTCTGGAACCACAAAATCCGCTGTAGATTTTTTACGATCTGCAAGAATAACTTCGAAGAAAAATAAAAATCAACACACTAGGGGGAACACTCTGTGTCTACAGCAGTTTTAAAATATGCATTTGTTCACACTCGAGAACAAAACCTCTTGGGTTCTTCTTCCTACAATGGCTTTCTGTCTCCCTCTAACTCAACAGCTGAAAATGACTTTGGTAAATCGTCCTAGTACATTTCCATTAACATTAGCAAAATTTATGTCAACTGCACTGACAACAACTGTCAGTCTTTAAAGACCCTAATCTTCCTTTGCAAGAGAGCACACATCTGTGTCACACCTACAGTTTCTCACGCGTCCTGGTACCATTTGTCTACCTTGTTTCCCTTTTGTTCTCCTCTGGACTCAGAAGGCTCCTGGCTCATCAATCAGCTTTAGCGTCAATGGGGTCTATTCTGACTTGGTACAGGCTCCTCTATTGTTCCCTCCTCTGGCACAGCTGCCTTTTTATACCAGGGAATGACGTTTTCCTCACAGAGCAGCCACATTTGCAAAGACAGAAGACGAATTGATTTCGAAACTGCGTTATACTGCATAACTTTGGGATAACGTCCATTATTCCATAAACAGCATTTCCCGCCCCCTCCACAGAAACATGTACAAGGGCTTATGCAGCATTCACCCAGCTTTACAGTTTTTCCAAAAAGTCATGGGATGTGGATGGTCCTCAAGCTCACAGCATGTTCTCTAGACAGACCGAAACACCTCTGCATTGGATCCAGCTGAAAACTCTGAAGGACTGGTGCCTTTTACTTTCAACATGTCATGGATTGTGATCTTTATAAAATGCAAAATCGGACGCTTGGATGCTGTGGCAAGTTCAGATTTCAGACAGAACTTTCTAAGTGCTTGCTCTCACTTTCCATACTTATTGCAGATGGTGATGGTTCATGGAGAAGCCCAGATCTGGGGAGCAAACTCTGGGGAGTAGTCAGTCTGGATCTCTGGTCACACGATCCTAAGACACACCCCGCAAAAGCCATCATGCGACGCAGGCTGTGTTATCCTCTGTTTCCTAGAACAGGATAGATTTTAGACCTATGAGGAGGGAAATGCTTTAAACTTGCTTTTAAAAGAACAGGTGCTGAAAGCATCTGTCTTTGTTGGAACCCTGAGTCACTGTGATCAAAGCATGATGGGGTGCGGCATTCGGGTGGGAAGGAGAAAACAAACAAACCCGCAAGAGAGCAAACAAATCCATTCAATGGCTACTCAGAATTGGAAAGGAGTCATAACCGAGAGTACAAATGAATTAGAAAAAATAGAAAAAGAATCATTAAAACAAACAGAGTTTATGTATTCATCCATTCATTTGCCAACAAATATTTGAGTATCTAGTATATACTGGTCTGGCCGCTGGACACACAGGGAATGAAAAATCCCTGACAAACCCGTGAGGAGGCACAGCTAAAATCTGACACAAGAATAAGGCACAAAAAATGACCACACAACCAAACAACTGTCTTTCAACAGAGATGAAGCCAGTTTATTAGTATGCCGTGTTATTTAAGGGGCGCTATGGGTACTCCTTGTATCACAGAGAGAGCCATGGGGGGACAACATTATGTTCTATTAAGCATCCCTGAGTGATACTTTAAGAGAAATTGGGTGGTCTGCGGAAACTGCCCAGGGTATGGATGAGTAGTGTTTCCTGACTGTAGATGTCAGCCCTTGCAGAGGGAAAAATCTTACAGGACAAATAAAATGGTGGCAACAATGCCAACCACAGTTAGCAATAAAATAGTAGCCTATTCTGGGCAGAACCATGTCCCGAGTCTGTAGCAACTGAACAATGACGTATTGCTTGCTTTCCATGACTTGTTTACATTGTACAATTTTATTTTTGCAGTGGTCCTAATATTAGATATTATTATATTCCTATCAGACATGAAAAAACCAGTTAGACATGGATTCATGTGAGATTAACGCCGAGGTTTGCCTTATGCCAAAGCCACTGATGTTTCTACTGTTCTACACTGTCATCTCCAACCCAACTGTTGAAAGACAAGGACAGAGAGAGAACCTTGAAAGCCACAAGAGAGAAACGACAGACTGTGGTGTGAAAGGGATCTTCAATAAGACGAGCAGCTCACTTCTTGTCGGAAACCATGGAAGCCAGAAGTGGGGGGCCATGCCATATTTGAAATGCTGAGAAAAATTGTCAGCCAAGAAATCTGTATCAGGCAACATTATCCTTCAAAAATAATAGAGAATTTAAGACATCCCCAAAGAAACTAAACACAGGAGAATTTGCTTCTACCAGATGTGCCCCACAAGAAACATTCTAGAAACATCTTCAGGCTGAAATTAAAGGGCAGGAGACAGTCCCTCAAGTACACATGAAAAAATTAAGAACGTCAGTAAAGATAGTTACATTAGATAATGATGACAGTATTAGTGTGTTTTTAAAAATTTTTAAAAAGGTTTTATTTATTTATTTGACAGAGAGAGTGAGCACAAGCAGGTGGAGCAGCAGGCAGAGAAAGAGAGAGGAAGAAGAAGGCTCCCCACTGAGCAGGGAGCCCAGTGAGGGACTCAATTCCCAGGACCCTGGGATCATGATCTGAGCCAAAGGCAGAGGTTTAACTATCTGAGCCACCCAGGCGCCCCAGGTGAATAATATTCATTATTCACATGAATATTAATGTATTTTTTTGTTTGCAATTCCTTTTTTTTTCCTATCTGGTTTAGATGACAACTGCATAAAGCACTAAGTATTAATCTATATTGACGCAGCCACAATATATAAAGATATAATATGTGACAACGATATGAAGGAAGGGTACAGAGCAGTATAGGAGCAAAGTTTTAGTATACTATTGAAATTAAGTTGGTATTAACCTGAACTAACTTTTGCATAGCAAAAGAAAGAAACAACAAAACCAAAAACCTGCTGAATGGTAGAAGATATTTGCAAATGATATATCTGATAAGGTGTTAATATCCAAAATATATAAAAATATAATTTCCAAAATATATAAAGAGCTAATACAACTCAACATTGAAAAGCAAATAATCCAATTAAAATGGGCAGAAGACCTGAATATACCTTTTTTTCAAAGAAGACATAGATGCCAACAGACACATGAAAAGATACTCAATATCACTCATCATCAGGGAAATGCAATTCAAAATCATAATGAGATATCACTTTACACCATTCCGAATGGCTAGAATGAAAGAGACAAGAAATAGCAAGTGTTGTTGAGGATGTGGAGAAAAAGGAACCCTCCTGCACTGTTGGTGGGAATGCAAACTGGGGCAGCCACTGTGGAAAACAATATGGAGGTTCCTAAGAAACAGAGATAGAACTACTATAGGAACCAATAATTCCAGTACTGGGTATCTACCCAATGAAAATGAAAATACTAATTTGAAAAGATACATGCACCCCTATGGTTATTGCAGCATTATTGACAATGGCCAAAATATAGAAACAAGCCAAGTGTCCATTGATAGATGAATGGACAAAAGAAGATGTGGTGTACACATCACAATGGAATATTATTCAGTCATAATTAAGAATAATATCTTGTCATTTATGACAACATGGATGGATCTGGAGGGTATTATGCTAAGTGAGACAAGTCAGACAGAGAAAGACAAATGCTGTGTAACTTCACTTCTATGTGGAATCAAAAACTCAAATAAACAACAGAATCAGACCTATAAATGCAGAGAACTGATGGTTCCAGAGGGGAGGGGAGTGGGAGGATGGGCAAATGGGTGAAGGGGAGTGGGAGACATAGACTTCTACTTACGGAATGAAGAAGTCACGGGAATAAAAGGCAAAACACAGGGAATACAGTCAACGGAATTGTGATGATGTTGTGTGGTGGTAGATGGGATCCGTACTTGGGGTGAACGTCGAATGCTGTAGAGAGTTGTTGAATTTCTAGTTTGTACACCTGAAACTAATGTAACACTGCATGTCACCTCTGCTCAAGTAATAAAAAAAGATGTATTATTCAGCCTCAAAGAGAAGGAAATCTTGCCGTTTGCAATACGGATGAAGCTTGAGGGCATTAGGCTGAGTGAAATTCAACAGAATGATCAATGTTGTATGACCTCACTTCTATGCGGAATCTAAACACACCAAAGTCATGGCCACAGAGAACAGACTGGTGGTAGCCAGGGCGGCAGTAGGGGGATGTGGGTGGTGGTTGGTCAGGGAGTAAAATGGGTGAAGGTGTTGGAAAGGTCTAAGGTGAAAAGCGATGTAATGTACACACAGTGTAGTCGTACTTGACAACACCGTATTGTATACTCAAAAGCTTCGAAGAAGGGGAGTCTTAAACGTTTCCACCACACGCACAAGTTGTGACTCTGAGGTGCTGAGTGTGTTAACCAACCTTAGTGTCATCACAACATACATCAAGTCACTACCGTGAACACCTGAAACTTACACTGTATGTCAAGTCTATCTCAGCAAATCTAAAAAATGAAAAAAAAATTAAAAAACAATGCAAAATCTTGAAAGATTGTATGCAAATTTGAATATTTAGGTTCCCTGGCTGCAGCTGGAGAACAGATTGTCAAGAGTAGGTGGGCAGAGACCAGGCGAGCAACGGGTCAGAGGAACACAGGTGAGGGCCGGGGCCGTGAGCAGGTCCAGCTTAGCCAGTAGGCACAGCAGGCTGTGCCTATGGCCCACGGCACCCGTTAGTGGCCCATGAAAATGTTTAATTTGCTTGGCTTAGAATCAGAATTTAAACATGAATATAATAATGATGAACATAAAATAACGAATACAGCTTTGATTGTATCTGTCTTTATGTGAACTAAGTGATTAAGACGTAATTTTAAATATATTTTTTATGGCAGAAGGGTTCCATGAAGGCAAGAGTGCCCAGGGCTTCCTGGCATCATCATGGGGCTCCGGCCATGAGAGCAGGAGGCAGGTGACTCAGAAGATAAAAACTGATAGTGTTGCAGATGATCGGCTCTGACGCTGGGTGTGCGGGTCACACAGCCGGTGGCGGCCACTGCTGAGATGGGAAGCAGCGGGGAGAAGACTGAACTGGAGAGAACAGTGATGAGCTCAGCTTTGGACACTTTAATTGAGGTGCCCATGGGACCTGGAGGACAACAGATGGACAATCTCTGTGCATAAACCGTGCTGCTGTCCAACCAGCAAAGTCTCATTTCTTTGGTCTTTGCCACTGGAATGAGAAAATCGCTTTCCCGCATAGAAGCTTCCTTTGCAATAGCTTTTATTATGCTGGGGTTTTACCTGTCTTCACTTTTATTATAGTAATTGGAGGTCTGGGAGTGTTTGGAAAGCTTTGAAGGAGTATCATTCTTTTGCTGAAATGTGTAAACTCCATCAGTACTGATTACATTTTGCAAGACGCGGAAAACCCTTGCTGATTTAAAAATTAAAAAAGAAAGAAAAGAAAAACAAAAACAGCTATTCACTCAGCCCCTCTTTGCACATTTAGGCAGATAATACCATGAATGCTGGAGCATAAACAACAAATTATATTAAACAAGCCACGCTATGTACATCTCCATTGGAAACACGTTAGAAAATGAAACTCAACAGCTGCTGAATGTACTAAATGATCAAATCAGAAAGAAGCGAGTGTCCTTTTGAAGCTCTCCAAAAGGATTTACAACTGGAGTGTTAAAAAAAATCAGGAGATTCTATGCATTTGATGGTGACCCCAGAAACATCTAAGAATCTATCAATGGCATCTTCAGTTCATGTTTTATTAACACTGTTGTTTCTTCAATTACGTCCAATAATACAAAGCATTTTGTACACTACAGAGAATCTGAGTTCTTTTGCCCATCTTAAAAAAAACTCACATAAAAGATATGACATCAAATTTAGTCTTCTGTAATAAAATAAAACTTCACCCAACGCATCGTAATAAAAGGACAGTTGAACCAGACCAGATGATCTACCTTTGAGAAACGCAGAAGCTGTGAGTTCAGAATCACCCCCAAGGGCAGCTGCTCCGTAAAAGAGCTGAGCATGATCTCAAAATCCTAACTGCCCTAATATTCAGTGAGTCTTGAGCACCTGTTCTGTTTTCATGGTTGGCAGCTTCCTGCAAGTTCTCTGGCATGAGCCACTCTGTTTTGTAGTAGAGATTTAAACTACCTTCCTATCCTCTGTAGGGCCAGACCATGCCTTAAGGGTCTGTGGGCTGATTAAATATGAAAGATCCAGGACTGGAGAGAAATCTTTATTTCTTTCTCATCAGTGAGAAAGCACAGCAGGTGCCCTTCCAAAGGCAGAGAACACGGATGCCCCCCATCTGTCCCTACTGACAATATCACCAGTCCTCAGGGGTCCTGAGGCCCAGTGATCACCTCGCAAGGCAAACAATGCTCTTCCACGGACCAAAGGAGCCCATAGGATGCCTGGACAGGATGCTCCCTGGGCGTGGGGACAGGGTCCCCCTCCCCATGAGACCAAGAACTCAGCTATCCTCCTATCCCCAGTTTTGTACTGTACAGGACCTGTCCTGGTCTCGCAGAAGCAAACACTAATTTCCTTTTCAGTGGCACACCAGCTCCTACTCTTCATTCTTGTGATGATGTGTCCTTTGCAGGACTTCAGAGAAATCTCATGACAAACTTGTAATGTAGGAATCATTATTTACATTTGACAGATGAAGATGTGGGTCTTAGAGAGGATAACAAACATTTTCACGACTACACATTTTCTGTCCTTGAGAATATGGGTAAATCTAATCTAAGACCTCCATTCTTGAATCAGGATCCAGTTTTATTTTGCTCTTCCATTGGCTTGCTGTAAAAATTGTGGGCCCTTAGCTATATGTGTCTCCTTTTTTCAGACTTGGTTTCAGGCCATGGAATGGTGGTGGTACAGTGACTTCTAGAAGAGCCTTGGAATCATTCAGATCCCAGATCCATATATGGTGAATCTGTGGCAGGCACAGAGGCCACCCAGCTCCAGACACCACATGCTGAAGCTACCGCAGTGACCAGACGAAGGAAATAAATACCTGTACTTTGTTTTCATTTGTGTGTAGATGGTCATGCGGAACATTTTGAGCCAACAAACATGCCAAAATTCACCTACTGAGGGAAGGCGGGTGGTTTAGGAACAGCTTTTACAAGATAAATGAATGTAACTGGCACTATGACTTCCTCATTCTTTCTGTCTTAAACCCAAGTGTGATGGCTGGAGGTTCAGCAGCCAGATTGTGCCTATGAGGCTGTCAGCTGGAAATGGCAAAGAGGAAAGAAGAAAGAGCATGGTTGAGTTTTGGATTGTCTGTCTCTGGACTAACTGTGTGAGAAAAACAAGCTCCTTTGATCCTCCTTTCTTTTTTGGATGAATAATATTTTATTTTTCTTAACATCTTAATTTAATTTTATTTTTTTCAGTGTTCTAAGATTCATTATTTATGTACCACACCCAGTGCTTTATGCAATATGTGCCCTCTTTAATACCCACCACCAGGCTCACCCATCCCCCTACCCCTCCCTTACAAAACCCTCAGTTTGTTTCTCAGAGTCCACAGTATCTCATGTTTCATCTCACCCCTCCGATTTCCCCAATTCACTTTTCCTTTCCTTCTCCTAAGGATGCTCCACAAGTAAGTGAAGCCATATGATAATTGACTTTCTCTGCTTGACTTATTTCTTTTAGCAATATCTCCTCCAGTCCCGTCCATGTTGATACAAAAGTTGGGTATTCATCTTTTCTGATGGAGGCATAATACTCCATTGTATATATGGACCATATCTTCTTTATCTTTTAGGGTATCTTGGCTCTTTCCACAGTTTGGCAACTGTGGCCATTGCTGGTATCAACATTGAGGTATCTACATCTGTATACTACATCTGTATCTATGGATGTATACTACATCTGTATCTTTGGGGTAAGTATCCAGTAGTGCAATTGCAGGGTCATAGGGAAGCTCTATTTTTAATTTCCTGAGGAATCTCCACACTGTTTTCCAAAGTGGCTGCACCAACTTGCATTCCCACCAACAGTGTAAGAGGGTTCCCCTTTCTCCACATCCTCTCCAACACTTGTTGTCTACTGTCTTGTTGAGTTTGGCCATTCTAACTGGTATAAGGTGGCATCTCAATGAGGTTTTGATTTGAATCTCCCTGATGGCTAGTGATGATGAGCATATTTTCATGTGTCTGTTAGCCATTTGTATGTCTTCTTTGGAGAAGTGTCTGTTCATGTCTTCTGCCCATTTTTTGACATGATTATCTGTTTTGTGTGTGTTGAGTTTGAGGAGGTCTTTATAGATCTTGGATATCAGCCCTTTGTCTGTAGTGTCATTTGTGAGTATCTTCTCTCATTCTGTGGGTTGTCTCTTTGTTTTGTTGACTGTTTATTTGCTGTGCAGAAGCTTTTTATCTTGCTCAAGTCCCAAAAGTTCATTTTTGCTTTTGTTACCTTTGCCTTTGGAGATGTGTCTCGAAAGAAGTTGCTGTGGCCGATGTCGAAGAGGTTACTCCCTAGAGGGTATTGATAGATTCCTGCCTCATGTTGAAGTCTTTTATCCATTTTGAGTTTATCTTTGTATATGGTGTGAGAGAATGGTCGAGTTTCATTCTTCTATACAGACCTGTCCAATTTTCCCAGCACCATTTATTGAATAGATTGTCTTTTTTCCACTGTATATTTTTTCCTGCTTTGTCAAAGATTATTTGACCATAGAGTTGAGGGTCCATATCTGGACTCTCTACTCTGTTCCATTGGTCTATGTGTGTGTTTTTGTGCCAGTACCACAGTCTTGGTGATCACAGCTTTGTAGTAAAGCTTGAAATCAGACCACGTGATGCCCCAGCTTTGTTTTTCTTCTTGAACATTTCCTTAGCGATTAGGGGTCTTTTCTGGTTCCACACAAATTTTAGGATTGTTTGGTCCAGCACTTTGAAGGATACCAGTGGAATTTTGATCAGGATGACATTGAAAGTATAGATTGCTCCGGGCAGTAGAGACATTTTAACAATGTTTATTCTTCAGATCCATGAGCATGGAATGTTTTTCCATCTTTTTGTGTCTTCTTCAATTTCTTTCATGAGTGTTATGGAGTTCCTCGAGTACAGGTGGGATTTATCCCTGGGATGTAAGAGTGGTTCAACATCTGCAAATCAATCAGTGTGATAGAACAAATCAATAAGAGAAGAGAGAAGAACCACATGGTCCTCTCAATTGGTGCAGAAAAAGCATTTGACAAGAAACAGCATCCATTCCTGATTAAAACTCTTCAAAGTATAGGGATAGAGGGAACATTCCTCAAGCTCATAAAATCTATCTATGAAAAACCCACAGCGAATATCATTCTCAATGGAGAAAAACTGACAGCCTTCCCACTGAGATCAGGAACACAAGGATGCCCACTCTCACCACTCTGTTCAACATATTACTAGAAGTCCTAGCAATAGCAACCAGAAAACAAAAAGAAATAAAACATATTCAAATTGGCAAAGAAGTCAAACTCTCTCTCTTCGCAGATGACATGATACTTTATATGGAAAAACCCAAAAGACTCCACCCCCAAACTACTAGAACTCATAGAGCAATTCAGTAATGTGGCAGGATACAAAATCAATACATAATAGTCAGCTGCTTTCTTATACACTAACAATGAAAATATAGAAAGGGAAATTAGAGAATCGACTCCATTTACTATAGCACCAAGAACCATAAGATACGTGGGAATAAGCCTAACCAAAGAGGCAAAGGATCTGTGCTCCTTCTTATTTAAAAGCCCCTCTTTGTTGGAGTGTCTGTTGCTCTCCATGATACATGGTCTCATGTGTATGGTCTTGTATCTCCATGATACAAGGTCCAATGATACAAGGTCTAAACCCCTAGACTAGTTACAGGAACGCCATATCCTTATGTCTGTTGGGGGTAAGCTTAGTTCCATGCTGTCTCCTCTCTTTCTCTTCTGCCCAACACAGCTTCCCATTTTTTTTCTTCATTCCTCAGGGTCTCCTGGGACATAGGGGTACTTTGTCTCCTGCTAACAATGTAGGAATGATGCACGAAGGGCAGCTTCGACCATATATTTTAATCTCTGAACAGGAAAACCCAAAGTTCTTCTTTCTTAAGTTGAAGATTTAAACTGAGCATTCTGCTTTTATGTGGCAATGTCAAGAAAGCCTATATTCCATATCTGGGGTTGTGCGGATTGCCCTGGAATTAGAGGGGATTTCCCCCAAAACATGTTCTGCATTGGTTTGTTCTGTATCTGCCAAGCTGGCTGCTGAGACAGATGTATGGCCTGTTGTTCATTCCCTCAGCCAAGCGTGACCAAGACCCCTATTCTTTCTTAATTTGGTGGAGTGATGGCCTTGATTAATTAAAAAAAGAAATTCATGGTGTTTCCAGGAAGTATATTCTTCTTTTATTTGAAACAAATTACCGAAACTTACTCTATTTGAATCAAATGTTGTTGATCATTCTCATCTAGAAGACCTGGACCTCAACATACATAAATGAAGTGGAGTAGCGTAACACGCAGAGTTTTTGTAACAAACACACACTCATGTACTCACATGTGTGTGTGCACACATGCAATGCACACATGCATAATAGATTGCCTAGAGTAGTTATTTAACTAGTTCAAGAAGTGTGCGTGGGATCCAGGAAGCGCATTCAGGCGATGTTGACGGAATGTCTTTAGAAGAGCTCCAGAGAGCCTGAGCTGGGCCATAGGCAGTCTGTGTTTGATTTCTGATCCTGCCACTTCCCCACTGGGTGGCCTTGAGGGGGTTACTGAATGCTTCTGGACCCCCAGAAGCATTATTTATTTTTTAAATTTCTTTTCAGTGCTCCAGAATTCATTGTTTATGCACCACACCCAGTGCTCCATCCAATACGTGCCTTCCATAATACCCACCACCAGGCTCACCCAACCTCCCACGCCCCTCCCCTCCAAAACCCTCAGTTAGTTCCTCAGAGTCCACAGTCTCTCTTGGTTCATCTCCCCCTCCAATTTCTCCATCTCCCCATGTCCTCCGTGTTTGTGTGTTTGTTTTTTTGGTCTTTGTGGTTCTGACATTCTGTGACTCTAACTCCCCTCCATGTATTACACTTTTCTAGATTTTTAAAGAAATGGTATGAAGAGCACTGGCTTTCATTTAATGAAAAATAGTCTCCTTAATCCATACGAGTTATAAAAATATAATCAGGCTATACTCTAGGCATAATTCTTTAAAATCATATGAACAAATATGTGACTTTATTTATAACTCTGTGTAGGGAATGCCTTCTGAGAGAGACACAGAAAACCGAACTACAAAAGTCAACATACACAAATTAAACAATATCAAAATGAAACCTCCTGTGTTTGTTATAAGACAGAACCTGGAGACCAGAAGACTGTATTTGGCTATGTGAAACAGACGAAGGACTGGTATCCAGAGTGTACTCACGTGCTGATATCGACAAATCAATTTATGCTTCCGGGCTCA
Organism: Taxidea taxus jeffersonii; assembly: GCA_003697995.1. Taxonomy (NCBI): domain Eukaryota; kingdom Metazoa; phylum Chordata; class Mammalia; order Carnivora; family Mustelidae; genus Taxidea; species Taxidea taxus. The sequence goes on from RCUC01145252.1 coordinate 11,569, forward strand.
CCTCGTGGATCCTTTCCCTAGGGCATCATAGCTTTGCATTTGCAATTCTATCAAGACTGGAAGTTGAAGTCTGCTTAAGTTAATAAAACTTCAGTTTCCCCAAGTGTAGGAAATCAGGGAATAAATATATATCGATTTACAGAAGAGGAAGTAAAAATGACCAGTAAGCATATGAAAATTGGCTCCACTCTTTCCTCATCAGGGACACTGAGATCAAAATTAGGGGATCATGCATTCCATAATGTGCCAGCGAATGTAAAGAGAGATAGGGAATAAACACCATGCAGGGTATATAGTTGTATTGCCATTTTGGGGGGTAACTTGTTAGTGCTAGAAATTAAAATCTTGCCTATGTATTTCTTTTTCTTTACTTTCTCTATGGCTTCAAATGTGCAGATTTGGATTAGTTGTGATCTTGGTTTGTGGCTCACTTCAAATATGGTTCCATGTATGTCCTCATTCATTCGTTCATGTTTACTTAATGAGCATGTGTGAACTCATCAGCCAGTGTGAAACTACGACCTTGACTGTGACTTTTACTACGTCACCATCCCCATCTATCCAAGGAAGGAACATCTAAAATCACGTGTTCCTCATGTTGTCCTTTAACTGTATAGACACAGCTTTATATCATCTATATGAATTCCTAAGAGTTATATTTTAAAATTCCAGTGGGTGTTTTTAAACTTACCATAAAAGGACACAAAACGATCCAAAAAGAGAAGAAAAGGCGTTTTCCAGGAAGGATTCACACACAACCAAGACCAGGTCAAGCCCAAGGAGAATCTGGTCTCATGGCTATGTATTTATAGAATGATTTCCATTTGAAAATTTTTTCCCAAATATTTTAGGAAGCCACTGTGGGAGACTTTTCGGCAAGTGGAAAGGAAAAGAACTCATGCCTCAGTGAAATTTTTATTAATTGAGAATTACTATTGAGGATCAGGGAGAGCTTATGTAAGATTTGAAATGGAAGGAGGTTTTGAAACATTCACATGAGGATTCCATTAGAAAGTTTGAAAAGGCCTGAAAAGATACGTTAAAAATAATTTTAAAAAACAGAGAGAGAGAGGAAAGGTAATTACCAGATAAGGAGTTTTTTTTTTCTTTCTTTCTTTTTTTTTTTTTTTAATATGGCGGGTGATAAAACAGGCTGGTTATTAACCTGGCAGGTAGAGGGACAACCCACTGATGGTAATTGGGGAAATGAGTGCTCAGGATAGTAATTCTTCCTTTCTTCCTTTTTTTCTGAGGAATTCATTGCTTAATTGAAGCAGATCCACGAGAATCTTTACAATTTCTTGAAAGAATTGGTGATTCAAGAGGCTTTTGTGACTACAAAACAGTGATTTAAATCATTTCCTGAGGAAAGAAATTTGGATAAGTTTAAAAAAATTAATGCCAGTAGAGCTATTAGTGTGGAAAACGATCAGGACTGAAATAGATGTTTACCAACCACACTGAGCTTTTTACGACCTTAGAGGCAATGTCACATCTTGGCTGACTTGAGAGTGGAGTTCCGTTATGACAAACATCAGTGGAATGCCCCAATGTAATTCTGGGAATGCAGCAGAAGATGTAATATTGTGTGTCAGAGCTTATGGTAGGGGAAAATGAAAACCAGGAAAATCAGGGGGAGGAAACAGATTTCCAGATCTAGGCAAAAAACCCTCTAGAACTGATAAATGAATTCAGTCTAGTCACAGGTTACAAAATCAATGTAGAGAAATCTATTGTGTTCCTATCCACTAATAATGAAGCAGCAGAAAGTGAAATTAAGAAAACAACCCCACTTACAATTGCACCAAAAGCAATAAAATATCTAGGAATAAACTTAACCAGAGAGGTGAAAGACCTGTACTCTGAAAACTATAAAACACTGATAAAGAAATTGAAGACTTGAGGCACCTGGGTGGCTCAGTGGGTTAAAGCCTCTCCCTTTGGCTTGGGTCATGATCCCAGGGTCCTGGGATCAAGCCCCATATTGGGCTCTCTGCTCCACAGGGAGCTTGCTTCCCCCTCCCTCTCTCTCTGCTTTTCTGCCTACTTGTGATCTCTGTCTGTCAAATAAATAAATAAAATCTTCAAAAAAAAAGAAAAGAAATTGAAGACTACACAAAGAAATGGACAGACATTCTATGTTCATGGATTGGAAGAACAAATATTGTTACAACGTCTATACCACTCAAAGCAATCCACAGATTTGATGCGATCCCTTTCGAGATACCAATAACATTTTTAAAAAATATTTTATTTATTCATTTGACAGACAGAGATCACAAGTAGGCAGAGAGAGAGGAAGGGAAGCAGGCTCCCTGTTGAGCAGAGAGCCCGACTCGGGGCTTGATCTCAGGACCCTGAGATCATGACCTGAGCCAAAGGCAGAGGCTTTAACCCATTGAGCCACCCAGGCACCCCCCAATAACATATTCTACAGAAATAGAACAAACAATCCTAAAAATTTGTATGGAACCATAAAAGAACTTGAATAGCCAAAGTACTCTTGAAAAAGACAAAACTGGAAGCATCACGGTTCCAGACTTTAAGTTATATTACAAAGCAGTAGTGATTAAAAGAGTATGATACTGGGGCACCTGGGTGGCTCAGTGGGTTAAGCTTCTGCCTTTGGCTCAGGTCATGATCTCAGGGTCCTGGGATCGAGCCCCGCATCGGGCTCTCTGCTTGGCGGGGAGCCTGCTTCCTCCTCTCTCTCTGCCTGCCTCTCTGTCTGCTTGTGATCTCTGTCTGTCAAATAAATAAATGAAATCTTAAAAAAAAAAAAAGAGTATGGTACTGGCATGAAAATAGACACATAGATCAATGGAATAGAACAGAAAACCCAGAAATAAGCCCACAATTATATGGTCAATTGATCTTCAACAAAACAGGAAAGAATATCCAATGGGAAAAAGATAATCTCTTCAACAAATGGTGTTGGAGGGGGATGCCTGAGTGGCTCCTTCCTTTGAGCAGCTGACTCAACTCATGATTTTAGCTCAGGTCATGATCTCAGAGCCCATGAGATCGAGCCCTGTGTTAGGCTCCATACTCAGTGGGGAGTCTGCTTTAGATTCTGTCTCCCCCTCTGCCCTTTGCCCCTCCCTGATCTCATGCTCCTCTCTCTAAACGAAACAAAACAAAACAAAAACCAAATGGTGTTGGAAAATCTGGACAGCCACATGCAAAAGAATGAAGCCGGACAACTTTCTTTCACCGTACACAAAAATAATCTCAAAATGGATTAACGACCTGAATGTGAGACCTGAAACCATAAAAGTCTTGAAAAGAGCACAGGTAGTGATCTCTCTGATATTGGCTATAGCAACATTTTTCTAGCTATGGGAAAATAGAAGCAAAATTGAATTATTGGGACTACATCAAAACAAAATCTTCTGGACAGGGAAGGAAACAACAAAACTAAAAGGTGACCTATAGGATGGGAGAAGATATTTGCAAACGAAATATCTGATAAAGGATTAGTATTCAAAACATGCAAAGAACTGACACAACTCAATCTCCCCGCCTCAAAAAAACAAATAATCCAGCTAAAAAATGGAACATGAACAGACATTTCTCCAAAGAAGATCAGATGGCCAACAGGCACATTAAAGATGCTCGTCATCCCTCATCATCAGGGAAATGCAGATCAAAACTATAATGACATATTACCTCACACCTGTCATAGTGGCTAAAATAAAAAAAAAATGCAAGGAACAACAAATGTTGGTGAGAATGTGGAGAACAAGGAACTCTCAACACTACAGTGTTGGTGGGAATGCATGCTGTGCAGCCACTGTGGAGAACAGTATGAAGGTTCCTCCTAAAATTAAAAATAGAACTATCCTATGATCCAGGAATTTCACTACTGGGTATTTATACCCCCGCCCTCCCAAAACTAATTCAAAGGGATAATGGACTCTTATGTTTACAACAGTATTATCTATAATAACCAAACTACAGAAACAGCCCGAGAATCCCCTGACTGATGAATGGATAAGGATGTGGTATATACATACAATGGAATATTATGCAGCCACAAAAAGATGAAATCTTGCTGTTTGTCACAGCATGGATGGAGCTAGAGAGCGTAACGCTAAGCGAAATAAGTCAGATCGAGAAAGGCAAATACTGTATGCTTTCACTCATATGTGGAATTCAAGTAACAAAACAAATGAGTAAAGGGGAAAAAAAACAGAGTGGGAGCGGCAAACCAAGAAACAGACTCTTAGAGAACAAACTGATGGTCACTAGAGGGGGGTTGGGGAGGGTGGGGGGAAACAGGTGATAGGGATTAAGGAGGGCACTTACCATGATGAAAAAACAAAACAAAACAAGGAAAATCGATCTATGTGACACATGTTTCCCTTCCCAAAAGATTTGTATTTGAAGAGAGACAGGTTAGTTTCAGTAACCATTTGCTGGAAAACGGTTGAGTCCAACACCGCTGTGCTTCGGCCACTGATCTCAGCAGATCATGAGAACTCAGGTGACAGGAGGAATAATAAAGGCAGTTTCCAGCAGGACCTTAATATCGTGAATATACAGTACATACAGAATGGACTGAACAGTCCTGGGAAAGAGTTGCTGGACTGAGTTTATATGGTTTCTTAGATATGTAAAATAAATAACCGACATTTCATAACATCATTAGGTTAAGTCACGGCGTTTTCACTCTGGGTTCAGAAAGCGAATTATCAGGAGTTTTTTTTTTTTTTTTTTTTTTTAACAAACGCTGCCTGGACGATGGGCATGTATCATTTGGCATACCCTTTAAAGATCCTGTTCCTAATTTCCTTTTATAAAGAAAACAGCTAAATGCTTGTTGAGCCTTCCTTTTAGTATGAAGTGTACCTTGTCGAATTCTTTTAGTATTAAGTGTGTGTGGAAATGATTTCCTTTCCCTATCAGCATTCCTTGTGTCGCTCTTTCAGTGGTATAATGTCCTTGTGTGTGTGTGTGTGTGTGTGTGTGTGTGTGCGCGTGTGCGTGCACATGACATCATGCCTACTTGGAGAGTGATGAATTGGGTGTCACTTTGAAGCAGTCACAATGTGTCACGTTAGTACTTTTGCATTAAGTTGCCAGTTAATTAAATAACCTCTGTCTTTTATTGTAAAAAAAAAAAAAGTCTTGAGCTTTATTCGGTTAGAAAATTTACAACCAATAGCATAATCCATAAAACATTAACAAACATGTCACCCCCGACAAATCTTTTGCATTGATTTTCACATTCTTACAAAGACCGCCTGTAGACTTGAAATAAAAACACCACTTGCTAATGGGCTTGTCACCACATTGGCCAAACACACCATTCCACGGGGCGGTTGTGAGACTCCTGGGATCGCTGTTGGTTCCGGTTATTTGGAAAATATCTTCTTTTGGATGCTTTTGAAATGGTCTCCCTGCTGGGACAAGTTTAACTCCTGAGCCCCCCAGAGAAAGATAGAACCGACAATTCTTTTTTTTTTTTTTTTCTTTAATGAAGAGGGTTTTCTTCCTTTCTTTTTTTTTTTTAAAAGATTTTATTTATTTATTTGACAGAGATCACAAGTAGGTAGAGAGGCAGGCAGAGAGAGAGGAGGAAGCAGCTCCCCGAGGAGCAGAGAGCCCGACTCGGGGCTCGATCCCAGGACCCTGGGACCATGACCCGAGCTGAAGGCAGAGGCTTTAACCCACTGAGCCACCCAGGTGCCCCAGAACTGACAGTTCTATATAAATTCTATAGGGATGTCACTGGAAGCTTCGTCCATAGGTGGTTGTGGATCGGAGGAAGAACTAAAGCTGTTTTCTTGCTAATCCAGATAACAACATAGGTGTCTGCCTTAGTTGTCTGAAGTTTTCAGGAGTCTGAAATCTCCAAATGACAGCCTCACATCCCCCACACGAACATGCAGAGATGACCATGTTAGGGGCTCAGCGTTAGGGGCCAGAAACGGGTGACGGAACGTTGCTTTTCCTGCCTGGGTTTGTTGCGAACCAGCAAGAGCTGCGAATGTGTCCTTGAATATGGATAAGGAAAGGTCTGTGTGGCTCTTGGAAAAGGCAGTCTGTGGCCTGGATTTGCACTTCTGAGATTGGATGCTGCTCAGGTGGGCTTCGAGAAGCATTTGGTCTTGTGGCTCCCTTGTATGGCGCCATGTGGAGGTGAGGTTGGCTTCCCTGGAAGCAGGAGGACCCGTGGGTGGGGTGGTGGCATCAGTCCCACAGGTGGGTGGTTAGGCACCTCCCACGTACACTCAGGAAACCTACTGTAGGATCCCGTCCTTAGTGCTGACTCCATAAATACATCCCAGGGCAGAAGGACTCACTGTGGTGGGTAGCAGACAAGGGGCTCCCTCTGGCCAGTCTGGTTCCCATTTAGAGAAAACCCTCCCAGGATGGGGGGTGGGGTGGGTGAGAGGTGGAGACTTACATGTTTGAAGAAGGTTCATAACTTGTCTGATGAAAGTATTATTCCTTGAACTCTAGAGTTTGACTCTCTCAAAACTACAAGAATATTCTTTCACTCGTTCATTTACTCGTTCATTGGATAAAACATGCCATGTCCTGCCTGTGCTTACCTCTTTAAGCACAACTTCAGACAGATCCTTGGTCTATTTGAGGACCTAAAGCAGTTACAACGAAGCATTGTTCTTTTAGCTTTTGGAAGCAGAGGGAAGGTGTTTGGTGGTGAGGAAAGGAGTCTGTCCCCTGAGTTTGGAGAGCCAGTGCTGGGCAGCCAGGTGGTCTGCACCACCACTCGGGAGATGTGGTTGCCTCCCTGTGCTCTTGGGAGAGTGCCCTTGTGAAAAGCTATCCTGAAAGACAAACTGTTCTTTTTTTTTTTTTTTAAGATTTTATTTATTTATTTGACAGACAGCGATCACAAGTAGGCAGAGAGGTAGGCAGAGAGAGAGGAAGGGAAGCAGGCTCCCTGCTGAGCAGAGAGCCCTACGTTGGGCTTGATCCCAGGACCCTGGGATCATGACCTGAGCTGAAGGCAGAGGCTTTAACCCACTGAGCCACCCAGGTGCCCCAAGACAAACTGTTCTAAGCCAGACATCAGCCGTCTCTCCTATGCCCTGGAGGGAGTAGTGATTTGTTAGACTAATGCAAGATGGCTGCCAGGAGAACAAAAAGACAGGTGAGTTCTATAGGTTAAAATGGCTCTGTGGGTTCACTTTTACTGGATCTTTCTTCTGTTAGGCCTCGACGCTGTTTTCCTCAACCTCTCTTCCTATTTCCAGTGGTAACCACGATGAGCCGAGAGCCTGAGCCCCTTATTAACAATGGCTTTTGTGATGGATATCCTTAGTAGGAATAGGAATAATTCAGTTGGGTTGGAAAGTGGAGAAAAAGAGGCTTCTATCCAAGCAAGAACCTTTAGAGGAAATTGGAACAAAATCTTCCCAGAGAAAGGAAATTGGACAAAGACTACACTTGTTATGTGCTGTGGGATATTTTAAGTTGGATTATATATGCCGTAGTGGGTTGAATGGTGCCCTTCTCTCCCAGAAAGATATCTCTTGTTCTTAAGCCCTAGTATCTGTATGTGTGACTGTATTTTTTTTAAAGCATTTTTGTAGATGTAGCTAAGTTGAGGATCTCCAGATGGGATCCTCCTGGGTGACCCAGGCAAGCCCTAAATCCAATGACAGGAGTCCTTGTAAGAGACAGAAGAGGAGAACACACGTAGAGAAGTCCAGGTGCAGACTGGGGTAGGGACTGGAGAAAACTGGGAGCTACCAGGTGCTGGAGGAGACCAGGATGAATGGTCCTCTAGAGGCTCAGTGGGAACAAGGTCAGGCTGACCCCTTGATTTTGGATCTGGCCTTGAGAAGCATGAAAGACTAAATTTCTATTGTTTTATATAACCCAGCTTGTGCTTGTTTGTGTTAGCAGCCCTGGTAAAATATTATAGATGCTAATTCGCTTCAGCCTCACAACCACCCTAGATGAGGTATTATTACTATCATCAACCCTCTTCTAGATAAAGAACTGAAGACTCAAGAACAGACTCAAGGACATGAGGTCCTTGGCCTTGGACCTGGGAAAGGTAGCCCTGGGGCCGGAACCCAGGCCGATTGGGTCCACAGTCCATGTGCCTTATCATTGCATCGAGGGTCCCCAAACAGACACAACGTCCTAAGCTCTAGAAACCAAACATCTGCCTTCGATAGGTTCCTCCAGCTTTGATTTCAATGATCTTTTTAGTGCCAAATGCTGAAAACCTGAACCACTCAGAAAAGGAGAAAACACTGAACGCGTCCACAGTCCCACCTCCCAAAGGGAACCATGGTTTACGTGTAATTTACACACACCCCTAAACCACACACACACACATAATATTTCACTTGAAAGTGGTGTGTGTTAGCATTCATCACCATTCCCAGATTTCCTAGTAAAATTTTAAAAACAACACACAAGATTACCATGCCAACTGTTTATTTTGCCGACAAAGGCCACTGAAGTGGCCACAAAACAGTGAACAAAATCTGCCATCCAGAAATCACCGTCGTTGTACAAAAGGAAGGAAGTTTAACCCCATAAAAGCAAGATCATAATCTCAGAAGAAGGGACGGTGCTGTAAATTACATTTATTTAACTTTGTGGAAAATGCAATACGTTGAGTTTTCTTCCCCCTCCCAATGCCATGAACCGGCAGAAATGTCCTTGGAGAAAAACAGTAGGCTGTAGTGTAGACCAGTGCAAATGTCCCTGTGCCTTCAGAGACTTTAGAGTTCTTGTTGAAATGCAGTGGGTCTGGGTGGGCCATGAGATACAGCTTTCTAGCAAGCTCATTGGTGATGCTTCTCTCGACCCAGAGATCATCCTCTGATGCATGGTTTCCAGGCCCCTAGACAGGGGCATATCTTTGTGTAGTACGATTTTTTTCTTTTCCAGAACCTGCCTTAAGCATTTCCAGGTACTGAAAAACTCTTCTTTCTACAGGACAACTTTATACGTAGGCACCTGAATGTGTCTTGATTTGGTTATCCAATCTCTTCTTCCCGATTGTCCCTGTTTTTCTCTTTCTTCTCTCTTCCTTCCACTCCCTCCTATTAAAAACGGGGCAGTGATGAACATTCCTGTACCTCCCTACCTGTGCACCTCTCTGATTGGCTCTGTAGGAAATATTCTAGAAATGGAGCAGCTGGTTCAAAGGAAAAGAACATTTGGCAAGGACATTTGCAAAGCATGAGCATGTTTCCTCTCCTCCTAACCCAGCCCTAGAGGTCAGACATTAGAGCCAAATGGTTGTTGCGTGCCTAACTAGCGACCTAGTCATGCAAAACGAAACAAAGCAACATAAGAGAATTTCTAACAATTTTTTTAGGCCACGTTGCATCTACACCTTTTAAGTAGGTCTAGGAGAAAGTAGAAGAAACCATAGACTCTGTAGTAATTCATGGACTCAGGCGATGATGAGGTCTGGCGGCAAGGGTAGTTAATGCTTTCTTTTCCTTAAAGCATGGATTGTCTGTTTTCCTCAGACTAACCTAGAAAAGTTTTGAGAGAAGGATGGAATATTGTATTTTTTTTTAAAGATTTTTATTTATTTATTTGACAGAGAGAGAGATCACAAGTAGGCAGAGGCAGGCAGAGAGAGACGCGGGGGGGCGGGGAAGCAGGCTCCCTGCTGAGCAGAGAGCCCGATGCAGGGCTCGATCCCAGGACCCTGAGACCACGACCTGAGCCGAAGGTAGCCGCTTAACCCACTGAGCCACCCAGGTGCCCTATGGGATGGAATATTCTAATAGGTATGGTCTTCACTTGCTTTTCCCTAGCCCAGATACCATCTCTCAAATACTGTAGAGATGATGAGGTCTGGAGCCTACAGACTGGCCGGGAAGCTCTTTACTGGAATTCTACCAGAGAACAGACCCTTGTTTTCTCTGAGGAGGCGCCTCAGCCAAAGGCAGCGGAATGACCCACAAACACAGCTTGAGTTCCTGCCTCTCTGGGCCTTCAAGGGGGGTCAGTGAATACCCTGCAAGAAGAGCTAACGGACATCCAAGGGAACAGGTACTTGGGAGTAGAAAGAAAAACATGAAATGCAGAGGACCGAGAAGTTCAGTGTGCCCTGGTCTTTGATAAAAGGGATGGCAAAACATTCAGGACCGCCAAAAGGAAGCTCTTGTTTCCACTGTATTGAAGGAGGACAGGTTTTTAAATTTTAAAAATTTAAAAAATTTTAAAGATTTGCCTTGCTCTGTCCCAACGGCAAACACTTTTGGGACATGACCCTGGACTATTCATATGAACAAAGCATGTTAGTTGGCAAAAGGGAAAGGTGAGTGCATTTGTGATGGTTCTTTAGCAGAAATGACTCATCTGTGACAGAAACCTTGCAACGTCACCCCTGTCCCCCCACCCCCGCCCCTCACTGCTGTCTTCCCCTGCTGGTGTGATCTCTTGGCCACCATTGCTAACTGCTCACTACCCCCTTTCTAAACTGATCCCAGACCCCAAGGCCTGGAACTCGGGGCTGCTGGGTTGTACACTTCAGGAGGCGTAGGCTGTGTTGAACTCCCGCCAAAGTAATAAAGTACAGCAACCCCATGTTGTGCATGGGGCATAGTAGGCACGAACTAATTATTATTGAATGAGCCCAGATACGACCTCTGAATCCTTCTTGACACAGCCCTTCAACGAGCCACTACACACTGATTGGATTTGGCATGCAAGAGGAACCTCTTTGCTATTCCTGCTTTAAAGAAACACGAAGAAGCTGCCAACACGGAACATATTTAATCAGCTTTGCACGAGTGTGTGTTGGGTACATGCATAATGTGTATATGCAAATACAGTTTGCTTAGAACATGCAACTCTCTCCCTCTCTTCCCTCCCTCACCCTCCCTAAATGTATGATTTCATGAAAACCACACCTGTGACTGCTTATTGGAACGGGAAGGGGTCCAACTTATGTTCTCAAATGTATAACACTTGCCTGTGAATTTCTAAACCGTGCTTCCTGTAATAAACTACAGTGCCTGGCAGAAAGGTACAAAATATTTATATTTGGGCCTAACGATGTTTTCACAGGCTTCCATAACTAGAGTTGATAATACCTATGTTTGTGGACGTGGCTCTTTTCTTCCTTCCTCCCAGGCTAGC
>RCUC01145254.1:0-13460 GCA_003697995.1 Taxidea taxus jeffersonii
TTATTTTTAGTAGACACCACAACAGCATGGAGCTCAACGCTGGGCTTGAACTCACGACCCTGAGATCAAGACCTGAGGTGAGATCGAGAGTCTGGGATGCCCAATGGACCGAGCCATCCAGACCCCCTTTTACTTCTATATTTGTAAGATTTCCATATATTCACACTGTGCCAGGCATAGTATGTATATTTTGTCCAATAAAAAATGTTGACAAATAGGGACGCCTGGGTGGCTCAGCAGATTAAAGCCTCTGCCTTCAGCTCAGGTCATGATCTCAGGGTCCTGGGATCAAGCCCCGCATCGGGCTCTCTGCGCAGCGGGGAGCCTGCTTCCTCTCTCTCTCTGCCTGCCTCTCTGCCTACTTGTGATCTCTCTCTCTCTGTCAAATAAATAAATAAAATCTTTAAAAAAAACGTTGACAAATAAGTCAGCATTTTTAGGCCATCAGATCAATCAGTGTGTCAACACGGCTCCCACCTTGGGTGGTGTAATAACCATTGGGGTCCCCCCAGTGTCCACACCATCCCTTCCTTGTTGGGTAGCAGCCATAGTATTTGGAAGGATGGACTCCCATCATCCCTTACGCTCCCATACACCAGTGTGGCCTTTCCTGGCCACGGTGATTGTTTCAGGGGTGGGCACATGGTCCAGGTGGCCCACAGAAGCACCCTGGAACCTCAGGGGGCCATCGTCCTGTTCCAGCCTTTCTCCAGACTCCCACTCACCTCTGGGCTTGTTCAGCTGTGAAAACCGAGAAATTTCCCTTTACAGCGGAAGCCCAGGCACCTGGGTGGCTCAGTTGGTTGGGCGTCTGCCTTTGGCTTGGGTCATGATCCCCAGGTCCTGACATGGAGTCCCATCGGGTTTCTCCCTCTGCCTCTCTCTGTGTGTCTCTCATGAGTAAATAAATAAAATTAAAAAAAAATTATAGCTTAAGACCATCTAAGCTGGATTTTCTATTTCCTGCAACTGCCAATATCCTAACTCATGCAGAATTCTGTACTAGGAAGTGGGATGTGGCTGGGGGCAGACCCTGAATTCTATCAAGGGCCAAGTTGAGTGAGGGGCGGGGGCAGGAAGGAGGTCCCCATCATTCATGAGGGGAAAATTGTGAACTTTTGCTAGATGTCGTGAAATATAATAGTTGGTTGAATAATGGTCTCCAACGATCTTTGCATCTCCCCTCCCCCCCCCCCCCCCTCCCATTAGTGTTACTTCATATGGAGCTTGCGGGTGTGATTAATTTGAGAGCCTGGAGAGGGAGCAGTGGTGCTCGGTGATCTGAGCAGGTTGTGAGAAGGGTCTGGGAGGAACTGGAGTGGGAAGAGGCAGAGGCTGGAGCTTTCCAGATGCAGGCAGAGGCCACAAGCCAGGGATAGTGAGTGGCTGCCAGAGCTGGGGAGGCAAGGAAGCAGCTAGGAGGAAGGCATCCCTGCCCACGCCCTGAGTTTAGTCTTTCTGAGACCCTGCATTTGGACTTTCTGAGCTCCAGAACTGCAGGACACAAGCTGAGCTGTTTTCAGCACTTTAGCTGGCGGTCATCTGCCTCGGCATCCCTGGGAGACCCGTAGAAACAGGACTGTCTCCTCTGCACTCAGGGGCATGGGCTATCTGGGATGTCAGCCGGAGCCTACACAGTCTGTAGCTGGGGTCGCTCACTCAGCAAACTCCTGAGAGACACATCGAGACATCACAGGCCTGAAACTGGCCCATCCAAATGCAGAGGAGCCTGAACACTTAACTTGGCTGAGAAGAGATCCTTTCTGCCCCTCCTGGATGGCCGGAGGTCAAGAAAACCAAGACTTCACTTCAAGCCAGGCTGATGAGAACTGAGCGGGCAGGCTGTGAGTTAGCAGGGAAATCCTGGGGCAGGGGCTGAGAGGACTTCCAGCCTGGCCCCAGGCCTGTCTCAAGCAGCTCCTCAGAAGTAAGTCTCTGGGCAAGAGAGTATGCCCTCTTTTTGTGGGGTGCTGCTCGGGACGCAGTTTGCAGCCCAGTGCCCAGGCCTGGTACTTCACCAGGGCAGCCTTTGTTTCCCAGACCCCCATCGGGGGGACCACCAGATGATGGATGGATGGGCTGTTCAGGCCAAATCCCATGCCCTCTTGCTGGGAGACAGAAATTTCTGGTTTAAATTCTCCCTATTCATAAGAGTTTGGGGTTTGGATGCCAGTGCTTGGAACTGACCAGAGGCGGACGGACAGAAGTTGACTAAGAGTTTTAGGGTACCTGTATTGCTCTGGGTCATCATGATCCAGAATTTGTTTCCTTTTCCCCTCTTCAAGGCAGGAGTTAGTGCTCAGCGGAGAACTCAGTCTGAGGTCTCTTGGCCACAAGAGGCTATGTTGGACCCCAGCAGAGAGAGCATCCCACCCCCAGACGTGCAGGCCTCCCTCAGACTGAGCAGGCTCCCAGGGGGTGGGGGGGAGCTGCCTCCAGCTGTCTGTGAAGGTAAAGGGCAGAGAAGCCCAGGGTGGCGGGGACAGGGTGCTGTGTAAAGACTCGGTGCCTGAAGGGTGACCCGCAGCGCCTATGGGCTGGGCACTCCCCTCTTCCTTCTTTCAGTCAGTGGTCTCGTTTGGCTCCTATCTCCTGTCTCTGCTCCCACAGAGGCAGCTGGGGGCTTTCCCCCCTGGTGTCTGGAGTGGCCAAGGTCGGTGTGCTGCAGGGGTGTGGGCGGGGGTGGGGAGCCGTGGGCATGGGACTAGGAGTCAGGCGTGGAGGCTCTGTTTTCTGAGTTCTAGGTGACACCCCAGGAACCTTCCCCGGTGCCTCTGATGTCTCCCACCTCCTGCCAGCCAATCTGCCTACCTCCCTGCAAACAGTAACCTGAATTCCTAGTGGGCTGAGACCTTTTGCTTGGCTGGGAAGCGACCTATCCTCCACCCCGAGGGGAAGTTCTAACGAGTCCAAGCCAGCAGCCTGCTCTCCCTAGAGACTGGTCTCTCCTTCAGGGCCTGACTCAGTTCCGCCTTCTAAGGAACGCCTGGATAAAACAGGACTTGGGGAGAGGTTGTTTTTCTTTTTCTCCTTGGGCCTCTTTCCCTCCCCGTCTAGCTGGGACACTGGCACGAGCACGTGATAGATGGAGCCGGGACACCCTCTTGTGACCATGAGGCCGCACGCCCGAGCTCGGTCGTATTAGTCTCGTCTGAGCCAGTGGATTTGAGGAAATGCCCCTGGAGGAGGTTTACTGGGTGACGGGTGATTTTACACGTCAGCTGGACAGACTGGCCACGGTGTGCCAGGATTAACTCGGTTCTGGGTGTATCTGCACTGTGTCCCCAGGTGAAATTTGAGTTTGAATTGGCAAACTGGAGCAAAGGAGGAAAGTAGATGGTCCTCCCCAGTGTGCGTGGGCCTCAGGCAATTCCTGCGGCCTGAATACAGTAAGAGAGGGAGGAAGGAGGAAGAGGCACTTGTCCTGGTCCTGCCTGCCTCGAGGCTCGGGCTGGGATTTAGCTCACCTATCCCGGCTCCCTTCCAGCTTGTAGGCGCTGCGTTCTGGGACTTCTCAGCCTCCATAACTGTGCGAACCATTTCCTTATAATAAATTTCCATTTACACGCCCCGCCTTGGTTCTGTTTCCCCAGGAAACCCTGACTAGCACGGACACGGCTCTAGCAAGGGTGCCCTCACTGTGAGTGAGTGAGGGACGCGGGGCAGGATGGGACGAGCAGAGGTTGAACTACATGCAGCATGATGACCTTGTCCGATCCGTCCCACCAGGAGAGCCCAGAGCTGGGACAGCCCTTCTGGGGTGGCACGAGGTGAGAACAGGGGGCTAGGTCTTTGTCTCTCTACGCCGGCCAGTCACTGGGCACCGGCTGGCCTGGCGGTGAGGCAGCTCCCTTGGTTGCAGGACAGATGGTTCCCGGAGAGCCCTGGGCTGGGCATGGGCAGTACCAACCCTCCCTGCGGTGGGGACTGGGTACCTCGGTGGCGGGGGGGTGTGTGCACCTCAGAGTCCCCTGCAGCACCGAGTGACTCAGCCAACAGAACATCACAATAGCCGCCCGCCTCTGGCCTTTTTGTGGGCAGAAAACAAGGTTTAAAGTGCTTCTAGTCCAGCGTCCTGTTCTTCCCGTTGAAGGCGTCATCTGAGCTAGGCCTTGGACCTTGGGGCACGCTGGTGAGTCGGAGAGAAGGGAGACAGAGGACACAGCCTGAGCCATGAAACAGGTGGGGAGGGACTTGACTCAGTGCTCCCAAGCCTCACCCCAGCAGCATCGGATTCCACACGTCCACACCCCTGCGGTGGAGGCTGACACTGCCCCCATCTTTCCTCATCGGTTTCAGTGGTGAGAGCTGATGGCACACCTGTGAGGCTGGGAGGCACTGCTATTGTCCACCGATACCCAGCCCACCATTCTTCAGTAGCAGAACCCAGCAGTTTCAGCTGGGAACAGATGCCCAGCCCGACTACACTCGCTGGCATCCCCTGTGTGTAGGCTAGTCACAGGGGATGTGAGTGGAGGCAATAGGACCCAGTGATTCACGGACATGTGCCCTGTGTGTGGGTTTCGGGGAGTCTGATCCAGCAACTGGAGGCTCTGTGCAAATTTGTGTTGGTCCAGGGGACCCACTTACGCAAAGGAGGTGGTAGCGGTGAGCCTGTGGCTGGGGAACGCATGGGTCCTCCCACATACATCACACTGCCCAGAAGCTGCTGCTGGACAGAGCAACGAAGCCTCCTTTCAGCTCAGTTGATAGCCCATGAGTCAGGGCGCCCTATGTGCCCGTGACCCCTTTAAGTAAAGACATGGGTGTGGGAAGCAGGGGGAGGGACGCCGGACTGGATCCGCATTTGTTTTCCGTTCTCACAATTGTGTCCTCTTCCAGAGGTCCTGAGCTCCAGAGGGGGAGCGCTGCCAGAAAAGGATGTGGTAAGAGTCTGATTCATGTCGAGTCACGGCTCCTTGGGCCAGCAGACTAGCCAGGCGAAGAAAGGGGTCTCCCTGTGGCCACCAGGGGAGACAGGGATGCTACTGCCCAGTGGGGCCAGGGGAGAACATGTTGGACACCTACACCTACCCTCTGCCCAATTTTGATGGCATGTGGACAAGTACGGCAGCTGTGGCCTGAGAGGAGTGTGATGATCGAGGGTCTGAAGGCTCTAGGATGAGAGTCTGGGTCACCCCACCAGGTGGCTCATCCAGAATCTGCAAGAGATTCCTTACCCATTGCAGATTCTGCAGAGGGAATCCGCAATGGGTAAGGGCAGAGGAACAGGAAGTGGGCGGGGCACAGGATGATTGACCCATGTGGCTCCAAGATTATGTCAGCCTTCCTCTTGTAAATTTTCACAAAAGGAAGCAGGCAGAATCCTGGAGGTGCTCTTCCAATGGTGACCCGTGTGACACTCGTGGGTCTGAGTGGTGCCAAGGTGGACTGCAGTCAGCACTACCGTGTGCTGTCCAGATTCACCCGAGGATGAAAGCTTTCATTTCCTCTGTGGCCAGGAGTGCTGGCTGCTGATGGCTCAGAGAAGTCCCTCATGGAGCTGCCCACAGCTGCATGGACTCCCCCCCGCCCCGCCCCAGGGGCAGTCCTGCAATGACTGGTTTGTGCACAGTGCAAAGGCCCCACACTCTGGTCCCAATTCACGATGTCTCTGCAGGGCCAGGGGCCCCTTACCGTTCAACCTCCCCTCCCTAGGAAGTCACCACATGCAAGCATCCGTCTCTTGGGGGAAACTGACCTACATCACTTGCTGCCGTGGCAAAGACTCACCTGTTACCCAGCACTCCGATCTTTTGTCTCCCTGCTGCAGCAGCGATGCTCCCTCTTCCTGGAACCACTCCTTGCATTTTGTCCTATCACACCTGCTCGCCTTAAACTACAGTCACAGATCTTATCGATTGTCCCAACCCCTCCATGCCTCTTAGCGAACACTGCTCATTCATTGTCTCATCCTTTTCCAAGAGTGTGGTCACAGACACAGCAGTAAGAGCTCTGTAATAGCCATGTGCTATCACACATTATATACATGGGAGAAGCCGTAAATAATTTAACAATAGTGGCATATACTCCCTCTGCCATCAGAAATAAAGCGTAACAATAAAACTGAAGCCCCTTGAATTCCTTACTTACTGATCAAAGTCCCCACCAATACCCAGAGGCAACTCCTCTCCTGAATTTAGTGTTTAGCATTATTTTAACTCTAAAAAATGGAATTAAATAGCACGTGCATTCATACTCAACTTTTTTTTTCACTTAACATTGTGAAATTCATTTGTGCTGATACATGTAACTAATTTATTCATTACCATACAGCCTCCTATAGGGTAAGTACGTATCCTTTGTCAATTCTCTTATAGATGACTTACGTATCCTTTGTCAATTCTCTTATAGATGACTTTATGAGCCTCCCTCGCCTAGCAGCATTTGCTGTGACCGTTCCTGTCTTTGCACACTTGGGCAAGTTATTCTAAGGTACACACCAAGAGTAGAATTGCCGGCTTGTAGAGTACATGCATCCTTAATTACTAGAAATTGCTAGATGGCTGTTGAGAGTCACTAAATCAATTTGTACCCCCACCAGCAGTGAATCAGTTTTCTGCACTGCTCACAATTCACATCCCTGTCGATTTTGGCATTGACAGATTTTTAAGTTTTAGCCCATCTGTTACGTGTGAAACAGCATTCCTTGGATTTAATTTCCATTAGCTTAAATCTTAGTGAAAGTAATCTTCTTGTGTTTGCTGCTCAAAGATTATTTGTTGGGGTACCTGGGTGGCTCAGTCAGTTCAGCGTTTGCCTTTGGCTCAGGTCATGATCCTGGGGTCCTGGGATCAAAACCTGTGTTGGGTGCCCAGCTTCGTGGGGCTTCTCCCTCCTTTTCCCCCTTCTCCCAGTCTCGTGGTCTTTCTCTCTCTCAAATTAATACATTTTCAGAAATTATTTTTTGCAAGGGGTGCCTGGGTGGTTCGGTCTGTTGAGCTTCTGACTCTTGATTTTGGTTCAAATCATGACCTCGGGGTCATAGGTTTGAGCCCTGTGTTGGGCTCCACACTCAGCCAGGAGTCTGCTTCTCCCTCTCCCTCCCCCTCTGCCACCTGCCCCCATCCCCCATGCGCTCTCTTAAATAAATAAGTAAATCTTTAAAACTTAGTTGTCGCGCACATGAATACCAAAGGCTCCGAGTCATTCATTCTGGTTCTTACATCTGTCCTGCTTGATGCCTGCAGACACCCCATTCCTAGACTCTGCATCTGCTATGCTTTGGTTTATACACCTGGCCTTCTACTAAATGCTCCTTTCACATCCTATCCCTACCATGCCCCCGGCCCAAATCCACTTCTGGGCATGGTCTCTTCGTGGCTGTGTGTTTTATGTTGCTCATGATGCTGACCTATTCCTGTGACTTTGCCCTGGCAGGTCCTCCCATCCCTTATCTGGAGACTAATCTGTTCTCTAACCTCACTCTTGGCTGAGGCCTTACATCTATGACCTCGACCCAAATCATCCTAAACCAATCATAAATGTAGGTTGCAAACAGGCTGACCCCTTGCTCTCCTGTTTCCGTCATTGGCACTACTAGCCCTTTGCTCAGCGGGTTCTGAAGCCTTCATCGGTTTTGGTGTCAGTCTTGCTCCTTCCCCCAGGAGACACGAGGCAGGAAAGCATCCTCAAGCCATAGGGACAACCGATCTAAGGTGCTATAATTGCATCCAGCCAGTCGCTATGTCCATTTTTTCTCTGTGAACTCTCCTTCTATCATCTTTGTCCTGCTGTCACCTCGCTGATTCTTGGCCGAGCCAGAAGAGCTGCAGAGAACTCCTTAGGTGGGGACCCAGGAGGCTGTTTGGAGCCAGCCTCTGAGGAGGATTTCTGAGGCTTCGGGGCTGTACATTGGGAAGAGATCCCCGGGGCCTTTCTGAGCTCCAGGAGAGACTCCCAGGAGACTGCCTGAGGCCGCATCAGATGGGAAGATCTCTGGTGATTCCCTGAGGTCATGTGAGGACAGGATCCTGGAATTCATCAGGGGACGCAGCAAAGGAGCCCTGAGGGCCTACTGTGTGTCAGCTGGGGGGATCACCAAGGATCCATGGAGATCACCGCAGGGAGAAGATTCCTGGAGTTTCTATGGTGGCAAGAGGGGATCCCTGGAGAGCTCCCACGGCTGTCGCTCATCCAACCCACACTTGTAGGGGCCGAAGACATAGGCCCGGCCCGCGGCATCTCACGGGCTACCCGCCAGTCGTGGGAATGTTGCAGGGTGGGTGCGAGGCTCTTCCAGGAGGGCAGCCTCTGGGGACGGCTGGCCCAGGGCCGAGGCCTGCCTATGAAGCACCTGCTGCCCAACCTCGCAAACGGCAAGCACTACCTCGGGGCTACCCACCCGTGAGGAGGCGCCATCCCTTGTCCGGCGGGAGAACTGGCGGCGGCGGCCAAGGGGCCCCGCGGGCTAAAGCGCCGCCGTCCTGGGCGCGACCGAGAGACCGAGCGCCCGCCACGCGGGTCACCTCACATCCTCCGGTGGCCGCGTCCACGGGAAGAAAACGAGAAAACCCAACTGCCGCGGGCTGTTTCACTGCGCGCCGTCCACCAGCCATCGTGGTGTCCCGCCACCGGTGCAGACGGCGTCGTGCTTTACGGTGCAGACTTCAGGTACGCGGGTGACACACCCGGGCCACGAGCGGGCGGAGCGACGGCGGCGGGGGCGGGGCGGGCTCCCCGCCGAGCAGAGGCCGGACGCGGGGCCGCACCCCGGCGCGGAGGCCAGGACCCGGCCCAAGCGGACGCCCGACCCCCGGAGCCGCCGTCCTCTTAGGGGTCTGAGCGAGCGGGGAGCCCAGGCGTCCTGAGCCGGTCCAAGGCAGGCGGCCCACCCGCGCGGACGACTCCTGCCGGCCGCTTCTGGCGCCGGGCTCCGCGCCCCGGGCCCCCCCGGCGGCCTCCTCCGCTGCCCTCGCGCGCCCCTCCCGCCGCAGAGCACGGAGCCGGCGCGGGCCGCCGTCAGCCGCCGCGACACCGACCCCAGCCGCCCGGGCCGCAGCCACCACTTCCTCCCCCGCGTCGCCCTTTAACTCCGTCAGCGCCCGCGCCGTGCGTCTGGCGCGCCTGGGACGGAGGCGGGACTTCCGGCGCGTAGGCACAACTTCCGGAAGGAGGCGGAAGAGCCTCTAGGCTCTAGGCTCGGGAGTCCCGGGACTGCTGAAGGGCCGCCAGGGGTTCGGGAAAGGGTCGCCGGGGCCGGCCGGCCGCGCTCGGGGTGTCGGGGCCGCGGGTCTGAGGGATGAGGAGGGACCATGGCCAGCGACGGGGCCAGGAAGCAGTTCTGGAAGCGCAGCAACAGCAAAGTCCCGGGCAGGTGGGTGTGACGGGGAGGCCGGGTCGGGGTCAGGGGTCAGAGGTCAGGTGGGCGCGTAGGCCCGCTGGGCTGCGGGTGGGGTCGGGGGTCTGGGGAGCGGTGGCCTGGGCTGCGGGAGGACTGCTGGGGACGTGAGGGGCGTCGGGGGGGCAGGGGGGCAGAGCGCAGGGTCTGGGGGGTCGGTGGCTGCACGTACGTCGGGGAAGGGAGGAGGAGGAGCGGCCCGCGCGTGAGTCCCGGGACGGGCAGGCTCTCCTCCGGGAAGCTCCCGGGCTCCCTGGGGAGCCGAGAGGGGCGGCTTGGGTCGCGATGCGGAGAGTTCGGTGGAGTGCAGGACTGGCCGGGGCGGGCCGCGCTTGCTGGGCGTGGCGGCTCGGCCCGCTTGAATGGCCTCCTTGTCTGTGCTGCCGGCGGCGTCGCTCAAGTGGGTCTGAGACTCCCGGTGAATTTCCACGTATCCCACTTTCTGGCCTCAAAACCGTCTGCTCTCTTGAGTCAGCAGCAGGAAGCAACTTAGGGAAAAAACAAAACAGTAAAGGAAGTGCACGCCGTGGCCTGGGTGCATCCTGGGAGCTGTTGGGCTCCAAAGTCCTGATCCGCCTGTCGCTGAGCCCTGGCCGGCTGGGGAAGGTGAGGACAGCGTGTGGACAGTGCCCAGGAGGAACCCAGCGGCTGGCAAACTGGATTAGAGAGAAGCGGACGTCAGGATTCCTAAACACGTTACTGTTTGGAAACTAACACCTGAATAGGGAAAGTTAGGAATCGTGGCATCAGAATTCCTCCACGTAGAACCCTCTATAAGCCCAGCTTATCCTTAGGCGGTGCATCGGACCCACACGGGTGAACTGTGAACTTGGAACTCACGGTGTTCAGCCAGAAACGTTCCGTTTTCAGAATGATTGGGAGTTAGTAGGAGTGAGTTACCGGACGCTGAGACACAGTGACTTCGGAGGGGATTGGTAGAGGCGGCCAGAGGTCCTGCTTCACGCCTGGGGTTGTGCGTGTTTGAGGAAGAAAAGAGCTTTCTTCAAAACCATTATCAGGGTCAAGGTGGTGTGAAAATTCTGCAAGGGCAGAGGTTAGGAGGTCCCAGTAGTGACAGAGACATACGCTCCAGAACATAGACTCTGGTTGAAACGAGCCACGGGGCAGGAGAACTTTTGTGTGTTGCCATTAGGTGTTGAGGTTTTGGTTCTTCCTCAGTCTAAATAAACTGATTCTTCGCCAGCCAAGCCCTGAGAGTAGTCAAGCTGCCGTGTGGAGTCATCATGGTGAATGACGCTTGGACTGATGGCTGTGTCTCTTGGTAATTTGCCCTTGTGTTGGGCTCGGTAGTGTTCCCCACCTCCCCAATCATGTCTGCCTGGAAGCCTGTGAGTGTGACCTTATTGGGAAATAGCACCATTGCAGAGGTAATCAAGTTAAAACGAGGTCATACTGGGTTAGGGTGAGCGCTAGCCCGGTGCCTGGTGTCTTTAAAAGAAGAGGGAAATTTGGACACAGAGAGCCAGACGTAGGGAAGATGGCATGTGAAGACAAAGGCAGAGGTTGGGGCCATGCGTTCACAAGCCAGGAAGGCCAAAGGACCCAGGCAACCAGCGGAAGCTAGAAGAGGCAAGGAGGGATCGTCTCTGAAGGGTTCAGAGCGAGTACAGCCATGCTGGCACCTTGATTTTGGACTCCAAGCCTGCAGAGCCACAGGAGGATCAGTTTCTTCCATGTTATGATGAGCACGGGAAACTCACGTGGTCCCCAGCTTCTGTGAGGTTCTGCGTCACCAGAGACAGACTTCCGTTTCTTTCTGATTTTGGCGCTGTGTGCATGTCTTAGGCATTTCTGCGAGCAGCTCCCTTGTTGGAGTTACAGAGTTGGAGTGGAGTCTTGGAGAGCTGCCAGAGGCTGTCACTGAAGAGGGCAGGGCACAGAGGAGAGGGTGGGCCCGCTGGAAAGGCCTGCCCAGCGGCCTGTGCCCTGTGCCTCCTACAGTCTGGCTCGGGCGGTGCTGCTGTTTTGGGCACCAGGAGGGGTTGCGAAGGCATGCTCTTTTGGCCATCAGTAGCTCACCTTCCTGTGGCGATTGCCATGTGCTTAGTCCTTACCTGCACAAGCACAGCGCTGGCAGAGTCCTGGCCCGATTCCTGTGGCTCTCCTGGCCCTTTCAGTGCGTCCCAGGACGGTCTCGCTCTTGGAGTGTGGACCTTAGCCCGGGGAAGCACAACGGAGGACGAACAGACTCACCACAGAACACAGAACTGTTAATGGTCTTTCATACAGCGTAGCCCTTAACAGTTCCTTAGCAATCATTCCCTCATCGCACGTCCTTGTGCCAGCGATGGCAGCGATGGCAGTAAGACTGAGCTCTTACTGTTTGCCAGGCACGATTCTCGGTGGCCTGCAAGTGTGGTATCTTCCTAGTGTTTCCAAGTTACAAAGCCGCACGCTGTCTTGCAGCTGACACTCCCTGAGGTACGCTCGAGTGAAGGCCCTTGTGTGATTCCTCTGAAATGCCATGTGGAGAAGCATAGGAAGGCCCTTTATAACCCGAGCCCTGCCCAGTTCTGGAGCCACATCGCCCACCCCTCCTTGCTTTGAATGTCGCCCTCCGCGGTACTGCGTGACTCGCAGGTTCCCTGCTGTCCACGCTCTGTGATGCCTCTGTCAGTTTCATGCTCTCCAAGCTGCCCAAAATGCTCTTTGCCCCCTCGCCTCCGCTTTGCCTGGCTTATTTTATTTTATTAATTTTCAAAGTCACCTCCAGTGCACCTCCTTGTAAAGCCTTGCGTGTTTTCCTGCAGTCTGGGCCGAAGTACCGTTTGTGCATCAAACTCAGCATCGTTGGTATGTGCTCGTTTTCTTCTCCAGACCGTGAGCTCTGCCGGTTTCGAGAGCGTGCCTTCCTGCCCTTTGCACTGTTAGTGCTGATAAATGGTGATTGGTTCAGGTGCCTTCTGGGTTAACCTGGAGAGAGTAGTGATTTCTTTCCTTTTTTTTTAAGATTTAGATTTTTTTATTTTTTAAGATTTTATTTATTTATTTGACAGACAGAGATCACAAGCAGGCAGAGAGGCAGGCA
Organism: Taxidea taxus jeffersonii; assembly: GCA_003697995.1. Taxonomy (NCBI): domain Eukaryota; kingdom Metazoa; phylum Chordata; class Mammalia; order Carnivora; family Mustelidae; genus Taxidea; species Taxidea taxus. Next base: position 12,390 of record RCUC01145254.1, read on the forward strand.
GAGAGAGAGGAGGAAGCAGTCTCCACGCCGAGCAGAGAGCCCGATGCGGGGCTCGATCCCAGGACCCTGAGATCATGACCTGAGCCGAAGGCAGAGGCTTTAACCCACTGAGCCACCCAGGCGCCCCTGGAGGGAGTAGTGATTTGGCCAGGGTCTCACACTGCTTGAGAGGTGGTCTTGCAGTAGCCCCCCGTCCTCTGCTCACATTGGTTCTTAGGTTGTTTTCTTGGCTGGAGCTTCCTTAGAAATTTCTCTTCTGGATGAGACAGGCTGTGTGATACAGTGGAAGCATCTCTGACTTGGTTCTGTGGTCTGGGTTTCAGCCTTTTTTTTTTTTTTAAAGATTTTATTTATTCATTTGTCTGAGAGCAGGAGCGAGCACAAGCAGACAGAGAGGCAGGCAGAGGCAGAGGGAGGAGCAGGCTCCCTGCCGAGCAAGGAGCCCGATGTGGGACTCGATCCCAGGACGCTGGGATCATGACCTGAGCCGAAGGCAGCCGTTCAACCAACTGAGCCACCCAGGCGTCCCTGGCCTTTTTTTTCTAATCTCTGTGTAACTGTCACCATGTTATGTCAGCTCTGGGGCCATTGGTTTCTGCCAGGGTAACATGGTGAAGCCGGCCTTGTCCTGAGCGGCTGGGACCTCCAGGCGCATATTTATTTGGTCGAGTCCCGTTCTCTTTGATGAGCATGAGAGAAGGCCTCTTGGAGCAGCTTTGAGAATTTGGAAATTTTATTCATTTGGTAGCTATTTGTTTAAGCCACACTCAGTGCCCAGAGCAGTTACAGAGACACACCAGTGAGCAAAGCAGATCAGAGCCAGTGCTCTCACAGCTCACAGTGGAGCGGGAAGGGCAGAGAATAAAGACCACGGCTCAGTTAAGAAGAGATCACCGTGAGAACGGGGCAGCTGTCATCCTGGCGTGGAAGCCTCAAACAGAGCCTTGGGATGGACGGTCCGGAGGCATGTGGAGTGGGCAGGGTTTCCTCATGCTAAGATGGCCAGAGCAGGCCTCACAGAAGAGGCACCATTTGAGCAAGACTCGTAGGCGGTGAGTGAACAGGCCCCCT
>ML105387.1:11565-100137 GCA_003697995.1 Taxidea taxus jeffersonii
AGGTGCCTTGTTTTATTTAAATTAAAAAAAAATTTTTTTTAGTGTCTATTAAACACTGTTTTTTAGCCTTAGTTTTAGTTTTGCAGTGAGGTTTTCCCTTCTGCCTCTTTTTTTTTTTTTTTTTAGGTTTTAATTCCAGTTTATTTACAGTGTTATATTAGCTTTAGGTGTACAATAATGATTCAACACTTCCATACATCACCCTGTGGTCATCACTGGCAAGTGTGCTTCTTAATTCCCATCACCCATTTCACTTATCCCCCAATCCCCCTCCCTTCTGGTAACCATCAGTCCGTTCTCTGTAGTTAAGAGTCTGGTTTTTGTTTTTTTTTGTTTTCATAGATTTGAGAGAGACAGAGAAAGAATGAGTGGGGCAAAGAGAAGCAGAGGCAGAGGGAGAAGCAGACTCCCCACTGAGCAGGGAGCCCAATGTGGGGCTTGATGCCAGGACCCTAGGATCATGACCTCAGCCAAAGGCAGATGCTTAACCAACTGAGCTACCCAGATGCCCTCAGTCTATTTTTTGTTCTCTCTTTCCCTTATTTTTCTCCTGTTTTGTTTCTTAAATTCCACATGAGTGAGATCATTTGGAATTTGTCTTTCTCTGACTTACTTTGCTAAGCTTTATGCTCTCTACATCTATCCATGCTGTTGCAAATAGCAAGGCTTTATTCTTTGTTATGGCCAAATAATACTCTGTTGTATATATATATACATCTTCTTACTCCATTTATCAATTGATAGACACTTGGGCTGCTTCTGTATTTTGACTATTGTAAATAATGCTGCTGTAAACATAGAGGTGCACATATCACTTTGAATTAGTGTTCTTATATTCTTTGGGTAAATACCCAGTAGTGCCATGAGGTTGTTCTATTTTAAATTTTTGGGGAACCTCCATACTGTCTTATGCAGTGGTTGCACTAGTTTGCATTTCCACCAACGGTGCACAAGGGTTCCTTTTTCTCCACATCTTCACCAACACCTGTTGTTTCTTGTAATGCTGATTTTAGCCATTCTAACAGGTGTGAAGTAATATTGTAGTTTTGATTTGCAATTCCCTGATGATAAGTGATGATGAGCATCTTCATGTGTCTGTTGGCCATCTGTAAGTCTTCTTTGGAGAAATATCTGTTCATGTCTTTTATTTATTTATTTATAAGATTTTATTTCTTTCAGAGAGAGAGAGAGAGAGAGTGCCCATGCAGGGGGGAGGAGCTGGGGAAGAGGGACAAGCAGACTCTGCACAGAGCCTGACTTGGGGCTTGCTCTCACGACCTCGAGATCATGATCTGAGCTGAAATCAAGAGTGGGATGCTTTACCAACTGAGCTACCCAGGTGCCCTTTTCATCCATTTTTTAAATTGGTTTCTTTTTTGGGTGTTGGGTTATATAAGTTCTTTATGTATGTTGGATACTAACCCTTTATTGGTTCTGTCATTTGCAAATATCTCCTCCCATTCTGTAGGTTGCCTTTCAGTTTGTTGATTGTTCCCCTTGCTGTAGAACAGCTTTTTTTTTTTTGGATGTAGTTCTAATAGTTTATTTTTGCTTTTGTTTTCCTTGCCTCAGGAGACATACCAAGAAAGAAGTTGCTATAGCCAGTGTTGAAGAAGTTACTGCCTGTGTTTTTATGCTTTATGCTTTATGCTTTATGCTTTATGTTTTATGTGATTTTTATGGTTTCAGGTCTCAAATTTAGGTCTTTAATCCATTTTTAATCTATTTTTGTTTATGGTGTAAAAAGTGGTCCAGTTTCATTCTTCTGCATGTTGTTGTCCAGTCTTCCCAACTCCATTTGTTGAAGAGACATTCTTTTTCCCATTGGATAGTCTTTCTTGTTTTGTTAAAGATTAACTGACCATATAATTGTGGGTTACTTCTGGATTTTCTATTCTGTTCCATTGATCTTTGTGTCTATTTTTGTGCTAGTACCAGACTGTCTTCATCACTACAACTTTGTAATATAACTTAAAGTCTGAAATTGTGATGCCTCCAGCCTTTGCTTTTCTTTTTCAAGATGGCTTTAGCTATTTCGGTTCTTTTGTGGTTCCAGATAAATTTTAGGATTGTTTTTTGTAGTTCTGCAAAAATGCTGTTGGTATTTTGATAGAGTTTTCATTAAGAGTGTAGATTGCTTTGGGTAGTAAAGATATTTTAACAATATTTGTTCTTCCAGTCCATGAGTATGGAAATATCTTTCCATTTCTTTGTGTCATTTTCAATTTCTTTCATCATTTTTTTATACTTTTCAGAGAACAGTCCTTTCACCTCTTTGGTCAGGTTTATTCCTAGGTATCTTCTTATTTTGGGTGCACTGTACAGAGTTGGATTTTTAAAAGGTAACTGTAGAACAAAGCAGTTACCGTGTGAAGAATGGGATACAGTGAGGCAAGAATGGAAGCTCAGTTGTAGCATCTGAGATGGTGATCCCTTAGAGTGGAGATGGAGGGGTGTGGCCAAAGATGACAACCAACTGAGAAGGTAAAAGTAACAGGATTTGGTTATGGTTATAGAGGTTAAAGGAAAAAGAGGTTTCAGAAAGACTTAGATTTGGAAAAATAGGTTCACTGCTCACTGAGATCACAAAGTCGGTTTTGGATATGTTAAGTTGCAGAAATCAAGTAAGTAGCAGATATATGGATTGAAGTTCAAATTCTAACTTTGAGACTCCCTGGCATATATAGGTGGTAATTTCAGCCAGGGGTATGAATGGAATCTCTTAGGGAGAGGGTACAGAAGAGAGGACTACCATCACAGAAAGCAGTGGTTCTTAACCTGGGGCAATTATGCTCCCCAGGGGATACTAAGCAATGTCTGGACACATTTTTGGATGTTGCAGTTTGGGAAGGGCGGTGATACTTGACGTCCAGTGAGTAGAGACCAGGGACGCTGCTCAGGGACCCTCTGCTGGGCAGCACAGCCCCTGCAACAAAGACTCATCAGACCCAAAATTTCAGTAGTGCTGGGATAGAGAAACCTTAATTCAAAGAGTGGGTAGAAGAGGGCCAGCCAGCTGAGAAGTCTAAAAGCAACCAGGAGAGTGTGGCTTGAGGAAGGGACAAGAAAGTGTCGGAGTATCAACTGGGATGAAGACTGAAAATGGGGGCACCTGCGTGGCTCAGTCATTAAGCATCTGCCTTCGGCTAAGGTCATGATCCCAGGGTCCTGGGACTGAGTCCCTCGTCCGGCTCTCTGCTCCACAGAGAGCCTGCTTCTCCCTCTGCCTTTGCCTCTCTTTCTCTCTTATGAATAAAATCTTAAGAAAAAATAAAAGACCGAAAATGGTCATTGGCTTAAGGATGTGGTGATTTTTGGTGACCATAGGAACAGTTTGTGAAGTGGTATTTCTTGTATCAGCAAGAAACAGATAGGACTGAGGAATAACTATCATATGATCTCCCTGATATGAGGAAGTGGAGATCCAATGGGGGTGGGGGTTAAGGGGGTAGGAAAAGAATATATGTAACAAGATGGGATCAGGAGGGAGACAAACTAAAAGAGACTCTTAATGTCATAAAACAAACTGAGGGGGGTGGGGTTACATTATATGTTTAAATAAAAATAAAAATTTAAAAAAAAGTTAAAAAAAAAAAGAGAATGAGAAAATGGAGACAGTCAAGGTAGATAGCTTGACAGCAGAGGTAAGGCAATAGTTGAGGCAGGGGGCGGGATGGGATAAGGCTATTTGTATTTTAAAGATGAGAGACACTTAATAGCTGATATTCCCCCCCGTCCTTTTTTTAAGGTTTTATTTGACAGAGACACAGCAAGAGAGGGAACACAAGCAGGGGGAGTGGGAGAGGGACAAGCAGGCTTCCAGGCTCGGGACCCCTGGACCACAATCTGAGCCAAAGGCAGATGCCCAATGACTGAGCCACCCAGGCACCCTAAGTGCTGGTATTCCTATTCAACAGAGAAGCGGTGTGGGAGGGCCTGGGAGGCAGAGACAGGGAGGGAAGGATTGGCTGTGGCTGGGAGTGGTAGCTTCAGCTGCAGCAGGAGGGAAAGGGGATAAGATGGATTAGTCAAGTAAGATTGCCTGCAGAGGGTTCCTTTGTCTGTCATTCCCTTGATGTGAGTTTTAATGGCTCCAGCAGAGAAGTCAGAAGATCACTGATCCCAAACTGCTCCTTTTAGGCAGGGAAGGGTTTTGTTTTAGGATGTGCTGTACCACTCATGAAGGTTTGGTTCCACGAATCATTACCATCAAAGTCAGGGAGACCACATGGGCCAAGTTTCTGAAAAGGGGCGGTTACCTGGAGCATCTAATGAGCACTGGCTTTTGCTCAAATGAACAGTGGAGTTACTTTTTTCCCTCCAGTTTTCTTGCATGTTCTTTGGAGCAGTTTCTTCTGACCAGCGAGAACACTTCAACCACCCTTTTGACAGTCTGGCAACAGCAAGTGACACTGAAGAGGACATGAATATAATGGCAGATCTTCCACATTCTAACACTTAATGATAGCTGAATTGGCCCCCAGTCCATTTGTTAGTTCACTACATGTTCTCATGTTTAGTCTATAAAGATACAGTCTTGGACTTCCTTGACATGGGAGGATGGGCTTCTGCTTTGCTAAACATCATCATCTTGTGTAACAGCCATATCTACAAATAGCTGCTTGTTAAGTGTACATATTTGCTTAAAACCCATTATGCTGCTTGGAGGCAGAAGTCTTCTGTGCAGGGAAAAAGCTCATTCGAATTCTTCAATTCAATGCACGTTCACACTAGAGCTTTTAGCGTTTTCTTTGCCAGTTTTATAAAGGTATTTAGACTTCTTTCAGCAGCCATTTAGAGTGCATCAATATGGCTTATAGTTCTGTGACTCGTAGGTAGCTTTTGTATTTGATTGCAAACATTTCAGTTTTGGTGCTTTGATACATATTTAAAAGCTATGCAGTCTTTTCCCATGTAATGCCATGACTTTTTGTCCATCGCTTTTTATATTTTGTTAAGATTTTAAGTAAAAATAATCCCTGAAAAAAAGGTCAAGAATAAAAATATATAGCTACCCCCCTCATTTTGGAGTCTTTTAATAAATTGTGAAATTTTATTTTACAGCCTTAAATCGTTCTGGTTTTCACATGTGATTTATACATTTTGCAGTGGGATGCAGAAAATAATTTAATGGAACTGCTGCTTAAATTATTTCTATATTATCTAACATAGAGCAGCAACCTCCACTGCAAAAGCCTAGGTTTGGAGTAAAATGAGATAGATGATGAATATCTCTGCTCTTTACCCCTTTAAGAATTAGCTTCTTACCTGAACAAACAGACTAAAAAAATCTGGCACAAACCCATTATTACATAATATGATGCCTGCCTCTCCCTCCCCCGAACCTGTTTACAGTCAGTTATAACCTGACAAACTCTTGACTTCCGCAACGTCTTACTGTGAAGTCTTTGTGAAACCAACAAATCACAAGGAAATGACAACTGGCAAGCAGTTGTACTTTACATTTTGTGAGGAATTCATACACAAAGGTGGCTGAGTGAATTAGTAAACTTTAGAACTGTGAACACAGTTCTAACTAAAACCAGAATGAATTTGGCTCTTGTAGCTTAGTAATGAGTCAGAGCTACCCACAATAACCTAATAAAAACTCAAGTTTGTCCCAAAATGTTCCTCAATGAATGAAAATGGCGTTCACCAAGCTTTTTGTGGAAATTGGCAATGCCCACATAATTTCAAGTCCTTTTACACTGTAGGCTAAAGATTTACTTATCTTATGCTTACAGTGATGATTAACACTGAGTTTCACATATTCCTGACAGATGCAGATGACGACAAAGAGCATTTATACTCGAGTAACTATAGATCTTGCAGAGGATGAAGTTTCTGGTTTACTCACCAAAACAGGCCAAGGGTTATAGGTTGGGAGGGCACCGTCATCAGTAATTGCCTGGGTCCAGCACCAGTCTGGAAACGATAGTTACACTATTAAATTATCTATAATTTGGGTTTTAGAATTTGCATACAGAATGTTGTTTAAATGACACCAGATTTTTTTGTGGCTTCATTCCATACCATTTGGAAGATGCAAAAGCCTTCTCAGTTGGGAAAACATCTATATTTTCATATTATCAGTCCATTTTGATGGAATTTTTGAGGCAGCTAAACTGGTGTAGTAAATCAGCTGATGAAAAAGGGGATAAACTAGTAAAAGAGAGAAAATGACAGCTATAAATTAAGGAGTCCCTGTTAGAATGACTAAGAGGCTTGGAAATGAGGACTTGATATAGAAACCAACAAAATGCCAAGGACTGGTGTCTTACTCTGTAACAGTTCAAATTAAGAGGAGTTACACAGGTTAGTATAAATACTATATTTATTAAATATCTTTACAGTTTATTTAAATGTATTTACAGAACTATTCCTGCATAAGTTATATTTCAGACATCCAATTCAGGTCATTGCCTCTTGGGTAAGACAAATAATGATAGTCTCAACAGAAAAAAGCAGCTCATTAGTATACACAAATTCAAATTTGTTTCAGTATTTAGCCATCTTTGCCACAAACTACCTGCTAACAGTTAAAATTTTGACATGGACACTGTCGCTTTTTAGTTGAGAAATTCAATTTTGCAAATAATTTTTTTTAACGAACAGAATCCAAATGCTTTTCTGCTTCATATTTTCAATTTTATAAGCAGATTTTGGGGATTTTTTTGATCTTGTGAAATTTGTTAACTGCAAAAATGTGCTAAGTTTCTAGGGAAATTGGATGCTGTAGCTTCTAACAAAGATAGCTGGTATAAGGTGACAAGGAACCATGAACTTATTCAAAAGTACAAACATTTACAGTTCTAGCCAATCTTGTTTACAATCTCCAAAATGCTCAAAACTGACTCCGTGAATTCCTACAATTCTGCCTTGTTACTCGATGTGGTAGGTTGGTGGTACTAAAGGTGGTCCTGAAGGCGACTGTTCTATCTGGAACAAATGCAGCTGACAGAAGAGGACATTCTCCTATCATGCAAAGCTTGAAATCTAGTTTCTACTCTAGACACAGCCCACCCCCCAGACATGCATACCTGGAATGGATTCTTTTGTGATTTAGTACCTATCAACCATGTCAAGCCAGTACAGTAATTCAGGACAAATAACTTGTTTCCCCCGCCCCCATTTCTTCTTTCAGTTTTTAAGAGCCCATGGACTCTACTGCATTATCCATTCAGTGAAATTTTTTTGTGCGCAGGCAGCTTAAGTTCACAGGAAGAAATAAGGTTCTGATATGTTTAGAGTGCACATTTTAAAACAGAATAAAATAAAAATTTCAAGCATGTGATAAAAATATTGATTTTTATAATACAGTATTGCTTTATAAATATAGATGGAAAAGCTATAAACTTTACTGGTCTTTGGTGCATCCAGAGAGGGATAAATAATTTGCCATTTGTAAATTAGAAATCCAAATTCTCTTTGTTATAAAAGTCCATTACATGAGGCAAATGTGTGTGTTTTATACTGCTTGATTTAAAATGCAATTAACACACATCAAGTTCAGAATCAGACCCACCAAGTGGTATATCACAGTCACACCCCAGAGACTTGGGTTCTGTGACCTGGAAAATTCCAGTATGGGTACAGCAGAGCCTCTAACTACTGGGAGTGGAAGGAGTATTACTTGTTAAGCAGCACTCCAACTGATCACCCCCCCCCCCAATCACTCCCTGGCAGTCATAAAATTAATTGTGTCACACACAAAGGACAGGGCAAAAAAAAAAAGAGAGAAAATATTCTATGTCACTAATCTATAGGCCAGGTCCGAAGTCAGTTCCATTGTGAAACTCAAATTCTTTTCCAACTATTTTCCATATCACTGACACCAATATTGTTGATTTCTAACGGTCATTTCTCAAAAAAGACGAAGTTGATTAAATGAGTCATGTAAAACATCACCGATCTAGCTTTATAAAGATTGTGTTTGATGGGTTAAATGAGAGCAGAGAAAAGCCAGTGACTTGACCAGCACTGCTCTTACAAGGAATTAAATGTAGGCATTGGAAAATTAATGCAAAATATATTCAGATCATAAGGCTACATACCTCTGACCAGAAATAATTAAAAACCCAAACAAAAGAACTGAAATTGTCAGCCCATATATAAATGTATTCCTTCTAACAAAACCCTTCTGGATGCAACTTTCTTTACTTTTTAAATACACTGAGACTGCAAACAGTTTGTGCAAAATAAATACCCTGCCACTTGCCACTCACGCTTGCATGTTTTATCACAGCACGATGGGTACTCTTTTATTTAAACAGAATGTACCTCCACCCACCCCTCCCTGCCCCATCCCCTATCTCTTCTACCAAAGAATTCTGTTTTGTCAAGTTAGGGTAGTTAAGGCATTCTGACATGTAATTAAAGGTGATTCAAAATAGATATGTAACATTATGCCAATTTAGGAATAGTAGATAAATTACTGAACGGCTTACAAATGAATAACTCATTCTTATTATAAATGAAATGCCTGTTACAAGCATGATGCATTGAAATATAGTAATGACATGTACATGGTACATGTTAAACAATTTTAAATAAAACAAAAGCCTGACAGTTACTCAAATATACAGTACAAATTCACAAAACAAAATCTTTTAAAACAAGTTGAGGTAACCTCAAACATAAGTTTTAATGCAATAAACCAGGGAATAAGTATCTCCTTTAGAGAAAGACACTTTCCGTATTCTCCTCCAGTAGATCCTCATCAGGTTTAATTGCATTCTCATCTATACACCAATGTTACCTGACTTATATATAAAACATGGCTTTAATTTAAGGATTTCTAAGTATATATATTTTTCTACCACCAAGTTAATGAAGGGAAAAAAACTGACCCAAAAATATATATCTTTACAGCAGTTGACTTGTACACAAACCTTAAAAATAAGTTTGAGCTTGCAGATAAAGGGAAAACTGAATGCAGGGTAGTTTTATAAGGAAACTATACACTGCAAGATGGCTATTCGGAAACTGTAAACATTAAGCTTGATTCGGACCCCTAAATTTCTGTGTAGGGCAAATGCAAATGTCAGATCATCACCAGGAGTTTTCCTCGTGGGCTCTTGTGCTGCTGCCACTACCCACAGTGCTCTTTTCACACGGACTCCCTGAATTTGGTGCATGCTCTATGGAAAGCAAGGCTGGTAATGAAAGGTCTGAGAGGGAGACTAGGAGTAGCATGAACAAAAAAACCCAACCAAATTAAAAGTTACAGCTGTCCCCTCTCAACCTATTAGGCCTGTGGGCCTAGAGCTCCCACATAGGGATCTCCTATCAGAAAGCTGGGAGGAATTTCAGCCATAACATTAAAATTTCTAGGCTTTGAGGAGTTTTATAATCTTGGGTAATATTTCCATTGAAAAAACCTGGTAGGGAGTCTCCCCAAGGCCTCCTGCACATCAGGCCACAAGCCTATAATTTGGACTAATCAATAAACTGCTGGAACTTTCCTCATAGGAGCACAATTAGGAGCATCCATAGAACTAAACTAAAATTTTCTTCCAATTTTTAATGAAAAAGCTCCTGGGATGAAGATTTCATAATCCAGAGCAATGTTTTAGAGCAGAATTATAAGCCCCTGAAAAATAGGAGTTTATAATGAAAACATAAAGCCACACCAATCATAACAAAGACTGTATATTACACGTGTAACATTTCTTTTGATGATAATGTACGTTTCTAGTAGATGTACCATAACATACAATTTGTGTTAGACTTTTAAAATCCCTTTTACACATCGTAATTTTGAATTCACTTTACCAACATCACTCATTTTCAATACTTAAACCATTTTTAAAACATAATAGCCATTCTGGCATTGAAAACCTTCATTCCATCATAGAAAGGACAGTAAGAAGTGAAGGTCAATCTTCAAATCTTGATTCTCTTCAAAGTTGCTGGCGGATATGAGCTAGTGAACAACAGTAGTGGTTCTCCACAAAGATCTCAACCAGGTCTCAAAAAGACAGGCAAAGGCTTACATCACTGGCCATCAAGATCAGTGGCAAAGAAACAGTCCTGCCAGCAGGATCAGCACACATGGCAGGGGAGAATTTGGGAAGATGAAAGGAGAGGCCGGAGTTGACACCCAGGCGAGTCAGTCTGTGTACTCGGCCACTATTGAAAGAAGGACGGTGATGTCATCTGGCTTTCCACCTAAAATGAAAATGAAAATGTCTTCCTAGATCTTAAAAGGAAAAGTCAATTAAAAATATAAACCCAAGAAAGTACTAAGAGACAAATGTTCGCAATTCAGGCAGGTTTGGTTGTGTTCTAGCAAAAAAAGAAAATACTTGATAAAGAGAATTGTTTTTTAAAAATTACATGTAACTTAACTGAAGTTTTTTTTTTAAACAAAAACCTTCCCTGCTTCTTTACAACAGGCGCTCTACTAAAATGGCCACCATATCCTCTGTTTATAGCAATCACAGTGAAGACAAAATCTGGTTAAGATAAATTCTGCCTGACGAGAAAGTTACATGCTTCTACTCACAATCCTAATTTGGACAAACATATCTAATGTTTTGAAACTAGGAATAGTCTTGTATTCTAATCTGCCAAACAGCTATGGCATGTGCTTTTTTCTATTTTAATACTTCCTGCAGGGCTAAGAAATGCTTTACATGTCATAATATTGTATCAGCAAGAAACTGACCAAATCCATGAGTTCTGATATAGCACTACCAACATGTCATCCCAGCCCTAAGACTGAGTTACTGGCCTGTTCCCAAAGTTACATATTGTTCAGTAGATAGAAGGACTCTTTAGGCAAGGACAGTTTAACATTGCTTCCCTCTTTGAAATCTGCTGTGGTAATTTGGCAGGCAAATATTGTCAGCGAGTCCCACAAAGCCAGAGGGAAGGAAGAAGTGAAATGTCAGACCCGTGAAGGGCAGAATGTTAAACTGTTAGGAATGTCCAGGGCCCCTAGGCGGACTTGGAGGCCTTCTGGGCTCAGGTCCAAGCAGTGCTGTGGTGGCAATAAAGGGCTTCAGGTTTTGCCTGCCTCTATAGCCAACTAAGTGCAGTTCTGGAGGGTATCCTCAGTGGGAAAGACATGATGACATGCACTTGCTCTTGACCTCCAGGTTAGGGCCTGCTGACCTTGCTCAAAGCCATGGGCTCACAGCTGGAAAAGGACACCTCACCATTCTCACCCCAGTGCTCTAGTTTACCTTATCCCACAGCCAAGAATGCTCCCATCCCACTATGTCCCCAATCAGTCCCTATGACCTTCCTAAAGAATGCTTACCTCTCACATTCAATCCGTTGTCACATGCAAACTGTGCAAAAGGTGACATATAATTTGGGTCATAGGCCAGCTCATGGGCTTGCTCAGCAATGCTTCTTGCCGTCTGCTGTATACTTTCATAATTTGGATTCTAAGATGAAAGGATGATGGAGTTATTTTTACTGTAATGCCGCACATGATTTCGGCATGCAAGTGTACTACGTGCAAGTATCACTTTTTGAGACAGTAACATTTATCTAACCACAGTTTCCACCCTTTAAGTTTTATCACAGTTAGGGAAGACTTTACAACATTACATCTTCAGTAAAATGAACAAGAGTGCTGTCTGCACAAGATGTCAATTGGATGTCACCCTTTGCTAGGGTGGCCTTGGGCTCTAAAGTCTGGATTTTCATTCTTGCTGTTTTTCTCATCTGGAGTTCTTAAGGTATTCTTGCTAAAATTGGATGGGACTAAAAAGGCAGATTGTGATAGCACTTTAGGTTGACCTCAAAAGATTCCTTGCTTAGGAATGCAACCCTGGCCAACCACAGTTTGCTCTCCAAGAGCTGCCAGTTGTCCTACTGAATATACCTTTAGAATTTTATATCATGATGAAAGATTCTTGTTTAGCTGTGTAATCTTGAGTCATACCCTTATCCTTGCTGCTTCAACTTCCTCATCTGTAAAACGGGGATGGGAAACAAGGTCCATTTTAGCTCTCCCATTCTAAGATTTGGTATAGTTTCAGTATAAATAATAAAAGGCCTCTGCTTCAATGTCCCCTCCTCAAAGAGGCCTTCTCTGACTAATCTTTCTAAAAGAGTAGCCCTCTTTATTCTCTATTCCTTTACCCCACTTTATTTTTCTTCTCATCTACCAGCAACATTTATCATGTATTTCTTTCTTTGTATTATCTGTCTTCCTCCACTAGAAATATAAGCTCCATATGGGGAGGGAATGTGACGTTTCTGCTACTCCCCCCTCACCACACAGAGCACAGTGCTAGCACCATCTAAGCAACTGACCTTTACTGCACCCCACAGATCGGGCATGGCACTAAGGATTTTGTACACATGGTCTTAGAGTAATCCTCACCACAACTCTATAGGACCTTTGGTACCCCCCACTTTAAAGGTGAGGAAAATACTGCTTAAAAAGTTTAGAAACTTACTCATAGTCAATACTGCTTAGTGCTAAGAACATAGGAAAAGACTAATTTCCCCCAGAGATAGTACTTTTTCAAAGCCAGGAAAATATGGAAAAACTGGTTTTTACTTCCTTCCACTTTCTGTATGGGCCAAGTCTGAACTGTTTTGTTACTGGTGACAGCTTAGGTCACATTAAGGCCCCTAGCTGCCTGCTGCCCTCTTCTGGCTCTGGCATGGCGATTTCCTGTCTTTCCCAACTTTAACACCTGCTGGGTTTGTTAAAAGAATAAGAGGATTAAGGCAACCAGGAGCTAACACCATTAAAAATAAAATTTCTCATTAAAAATGAGAAAGAAATTTCCCATCTGGGCTTTCCAGCCTTTACCACTTCACTAAAGGTGTGGGTAAGAAACCTCTTTTTCCCTCAAGTTCTTCAATTGTGAATATTTCCCCTTACAATTGCTTGAGAGACCGGAACCACTGTCTTCCTAAATTCACTAAATAGCTTTTTCCAAAACTACACAAAGAGATAATACAATTGGACCAGTAAAACTTAGCTGCCCAGAGAGGGCCACTGTTTCCATCAACCAACCTTTGAGTCAATTACCTTTAATTTTTTTAGCTCCTGAAGAATCATATAATCAGGCATGTTGTCAAAAAGTCCATCTGTTGCCGTTAGAATAATGTCTCCTAACTGGACATCAAAAGATGTGCTATCAGCAGCATCCGGGCTATGACAAGGACAGGGTAGGGACAAAGTTACAAGAGGCCTTCAGAGATAAGGTTCAAAGTTTTCAACAGGCACTATGTTACAATGTAATGAGGCTTTAAGAAAAACTAATTTATAATAACAGAATCAATAATCAAAACCATTTTGAAATTCCTAACCTTGAAAAAAATTAATCGAAAAATCTGATATAACTATTTCAAAAGCTTAACTGAATCTACCAAGTAAAACTGAGTTTGATGATTAGTCACAGATGGTTTAAAAGGAAGGGTTCTTTTCTGAGTCAGAACTAACATGCAAAATCCTAGTAGAAATGAGTCTTTATTTCCTAAATTTTTATAGCCAAATTCCATGCTCTCTTACTCATTTTCTACTCATCAGTTTCCCTGCAGGCTTGACTCTGGCTCTCAGGAGGTTTCCATATAGTGGAACAACAGAGCATTATGGATAAGAACGTGCAAATCCCGTAAGAATTAATTCACATGTTGGGACGCCTAGGTGGCTCAGTTGCTTAAGCAGCTGCCTTCGGCTCAGGTCATGATCCCAGCGTTCTGGGATCGAGTTCCACATCGGGTTCCTTGCTCGGCGGGGAGCCTGCTTCTCCCTCTGCCTCTGCCTGTGCTTGCTCTCTCTCTCTAACAAATAAATAAATAAATAATCTTTAAAAAAAAGAATTAATTCACACAAAATACCTACAATGGTATTTCTTACTACAATGGTATTCCGTACATGCTAGCAAGCTCTCTTTAATATATTGCTAAGGAAGGAAGGAACGTATAGACAGTGGTGTGTGGGTGTTGGGGGTGGGGTGGGGGGAAACCCATAGATACAGATGCTTCTTTATGCACAGAATAAATCTGGAAGGATGCAAAGAAACAGATAATAGTGGCTGTCTCTGAGGAGAGAAAATGTGTTGGGATGGGATAGGAGGTAGATTTTTCACTACATCTTTTTGTATAAAACTTTAAAAAGGATAGAAGGCAGGCTTTTTTCTGATAACACCTGATGAAAACATACAAGAACTGGGTGTAGGGGATGTACACCCAGTGGGAAGAAAAGATCATATAGTCAAAGAATTAATGGCCCTCTCAAAGGCTGGTTCCCAGCCATTTCCAGAGGCCAGCTTCACTGAATCCAAGCCTCCAAGGTGAGGGAAAGGTGAAATGCCTAATAGTCTGCCTTAACCCGTAATTAGGGAACAAGTGCAAAGAAAAAATTTACACACTGACCCAGAAAGGAGGAGCCAGAACCAAAGCACCCTAAGCTTTACAGAAAGTCCCCAAAACGTGTGTCACTAACATGTTATAAAATATGTAAAATATGTGAAGAGAAAACATAAAAACAAACAACCCACCAATGCCTACTGGGGATTTACACAAAGTACACTGAGAAAATTTCAGGTTTATCCTCTCCTGACTGAGCAAAGAAGGGGCACATTTAAAAGTGCTGTGATGGGCTTTGGCCAGGAACTTCCACTTACACAATTATACCACAAACACTTTATATAAAAAGCTACTAAAGGAAAACCTGTAAATTAAGGTTAAAATTATATTTTATAGATAAGAGGAACTAAGTAAAAAAGGAAATAAATACTTTTATGCAGCAGGGGAAAAAAGACTAAAACTGGTAGAAACCAGGTCGATTCCCTCTGTGGAATAAAGAAAAACAATACAAGACACTTCACAGTTGCTCAGACTTTGGAAACAAATCAGATTCTAGAAGTTTAGATTAATGACCAGGTTGGCAGCAAAGCTCTATTTTATGCTGAGGTTTTTCTTCCTCAGGAGTGTCCTTTGCTATCCTGCCTGTGTGAGACTCACTACTATTGGACAGTTTGTCCTCTTCTCCCAACACTCCCACCCATGAGCTTGGTGTTCCGCCAGCTGCAGTTTTGCCCATTTTGATTGAACATACTGTGCTGCTGGAAACTTTTGACTGCACTGAAACACGAGCTGAAGTCACATGCTAGCAAGCTGTCTGTGGACTCCAGGGGAAGCAACCTCCACCTCACTGGCAGGCCAGGCAGAGTGCTGCCCTAACCACACAGTCCCAAAGATAGGGTGTGAGATATGGCAGGGCAGCTCTAGCACTTAGAAGCCAAAACAAGAATCAAATAAAAGAAAATTAAAACACTGCTCTTTACAACTGTTAGCTGAGCTCGCTATCTACCTTGGGGTAGGGGTTTTGCTTTCTCCTCACTCCAATGTAGCTCATATGGATATATATTAAAGCCAACTGGAGAAGGGCCTATAATGAAATATTGTTCCAATTATGGTAACATACCTTAATCTGACAGTAAAAAATGCTTCCCTCTAGCTAAGAGTCAGCAATAGACTTTAGATGGACAATCCTGAATAACTAGTTATATAATATACTTATTTCAGTTTAAAAATGGTAGTAATAATCATTTTATCTTAGTTTGTACTCAAGATCTGGCTTAATGAGAACTATTAAGAAGAGACAATAGACATTTGCAAGACTACTTCTATTTTTACAAAAGGTTCATTACCCATTTAACAACATTTATGAATCACCAGCAGTGTTTGTGCCAGGTTCTATAAAATTGTTAAAGGCAGAGGAATCTGAGACTGCTTAGCCTCACTCTGTATTTTCATCTTAGAAAAAATAAACTGTAAAAGTTGATTAAAAAAAAAGGAGTTATTGTCTTGGAAAGGTCTTGACAATTTAAAAGTTCTATTTGATGCATATAATAGAAGGCCCTGAGAATCAGGAAGTTATTCTGATAAATAAAGCCGATGTCTATTTGAACTTTTCCCTAACATATGCAAAATCCTGTACAGGCGGTGGCATGCATGGGCAATGACTCATTTCTCCAGCACAATTTAACAACTATAACCATATGTACCGTGTTGGTCTAGGTATGAAAAACTGATATTCTATAAGCTTAAAGACTGTTTTCAGTTTTGTCAAATTATTGGGTTTTTATTTGAATTCAACTTGGCTGCAAGACCAACAAAGTATCTTCTGAAGTCGAACTAAGAGGTCCTTTTGATGAGAATATTCTCTTTGTACCTCCTTATTGTACATGACAACTGAAAATGCCTATCTCTACTATAGTTAAAGGGGACAGGAGGAGGAGCAGCCATGCCCTGCTCACTCATAACGGCCAAGAGGGGAGATTACCTGTCACTCAGGACGACTCCTTCGGCTTCAGGTGGTGCAATTGAGAGCTGGAATGGAGTGTTGAAGTAATGCTGCTGCTCATCTGATCGGTGCACAACCTCACCACCCCTGACAACCAGAAAGCCGGAATCACCCAGGTTTGCTGTGTGTAAGCGGTGGCTAGTTCTGTCCAGCACCACGATGCAGGCAGTACTGCTACCTAGAAACAAAAATGATCTCCATTTATTTTTTCTTCCAAGGCTATCTTCGCGTCCACATTTTTATCCCATCACCCCAAAAAGCCACATTGGAACCTCCTTTGCTTATCTTAGTCATGCTGGTACCTCTAACAACTAGCAATAGTAACCTGATCAGGGTCAACATGATGGGGAAAGAAAAGGGGATTTATATTATATATAGTAAGCAGGCCCCTGAAATCTGAATTCTTCCATTTGCAGAGATAGAAAACAATAAAAATGGCTGGTATTTAATCACACGATTTCATTTCAGTAGTACTATAATCTATGCCAAATGCTCAAAAGCATGTTGTTGAGATATTAAGCTTTAATACTTAAATGCCAGAATAAGAATGTTACGTTTTCCTGACATTTCTCATTAGTCATTGGCAGGAAGCCTTCTCCATGAAATTCACCAAAATTTAAAACAGGGCACATAACTACAATTTTTAACCAGATTTCCATCTGTTCAGGTCATGAGGAACCTTCATTGGAGACTGAGTCACTATGAATTGACAAAACCAATTTTCCCAGGTAGCCTGTGCAATCATCCTGTTCAATTTACAGAGACTACTAATGTTCAGAGGGAAGGGACCACATTCCAAGCAAAGAGCAAAAAGTTTCTGTGTACCTTTGCAGCCCACAGCTCACGTGACCTTCCCAAGACTGAAAAGCTGATGTACAACCAGTAAGACTACTTTCAAGTACTAAAATTTAAACCTATACCTACAGAAAAAAAAAAAAAAGGCAAAATAGAAAAATAAACAGTTCACCACGAAGTAAACGTAAATGGTCTGTAAATATATGAAAAAATCATCATTGCGCTAGTAGCCATTTTGCCCATTAGTTTAACAAGAGTAAAAAAAAAAGATACCGCATGGTATTGGCAAGAATGCAAGGAATATGGTCACTCTTATTTCATGGTGACAACATAGTAAAACTACACAACTTTCTTTTTTTTTTTTTTTAAGATTTTATTTATTTGACACAGAGAGAGAGAGAGATCACAAGTAGGCAGAGAGGCTGGCAGAGAGAGTGGGTGAAGCAGGCTCCCTGCTGACCAGAGAGCCTGATGCAGGGCTCGATCCCAGGACCCTGAGATCATGATCTGAGGGGAAGACAGAGGCTTAAGCCACTGGGCCACCCAGGCGCCCCACTACACAACTTTCTAAAGGGCAACACAATCTTAAAATATGTGCTTATCCTTTGGGTTAGCAATTCCTAAGAAATAACTAGAGATATAAACAAAATAAGTACAGAAACGTTGTTTAAGATCCAAAGATCAAGAACTGGAAATAACCTCACACCTAAAATTAAGGACTCAGTTAAATAAATTGCAGTACATCCATATAGTAGAAAGCTATACGTTGTCATATAATACTTAGGAGTATAGACTCTGCAGTCAGCCTCCCTGCCTCTGAATGCTGGCTCTGTTACTTACTAGCTGTGTGACCTGAGCAAATTACTTAACCTCTTTGGACCTGTTTCCCATTTACAAAATAGGGAGATCATAACTACCTCTTAGTGTTGTGAGGATAAAATTAGTTAAATCATATCAAACACTTATATCACACAGTAAGTGTTAGCTATTTGGTAGCCAGTAAAATTTTTAGAGAAATATATCTGAAAATGAAAGATAAGTGAAACAAGCTAGTATTTAAAGTTTTTTTTTGTTTTAGTTTTTTAAGTATTTAAGTCTCCTTCAATAAAAAATGTTATCAAACTTAAATTATACACCAAAAAAGGTGAAATTTAATGTAACTAAAAAAATAAACCAATAGTAGGCAGAAGCTAAACTGTTAAGATCATGGTTAAAAGCAAAACAAAAGAAACAGGCTGTGGAGCCAGCTGTGTTTAATCCGAGGGCCCCATTGTTTTCAAGCTGTGTGACTGTGGGAAAGTCACTTATTCTCTGGATGCCACAGTTTTTTCCTAACAAAATAGGAAATAAAAGCAAAAGAACCTACCTCATGGGGCTGCTGTAAGCACACATTATATTCACAATCCCTATTACCAGTATTCTACACACAAACATACATAGAAAAAAAATCAGGGCGCATAATCATTAAAATATTAATAGTTCTGGGTGGGATTACAGAGAATTTAATTTCTGATATTTTTCCTTGATGAAGGATGTATGATGAAAATTTATAACTTAATATAAAAAACCTTAAATTTAAGCATTTATCTCATCATAATGTTCAGAAATTCCATTTCCTTATTACCTAACCTGACGCCCTAACGCTAAGCTATCTAGTCTCTACCCATCAAACATCAGAGGAAAAAGGTGCTGTAACTAACTGGCAGTGCTGCCAGATAACCTACTGCACAGCTTAGGGTACAGTTAGGATCACCCATTACCCTTCCTTCTTAACTCAGTGCACACTTTAATAGAATCACCACACAAAAGATCTTCTGAAAGCTGATGGGCTTAATCTGAGAAGGAAAAATTACAGATGAGTAGTAGAGCCTTGAAAATCCTGGGGCAGGAAGGACTCGTGTTGACTCATCATTACTCACTGACGGACCCAGGCTATCATTTTGCTACCCTGGTGGCTGTCACCCGCTGAGTTAGAGTCAAAATGGTCCTTGTGAGTGACAGAGCTTTAATATACAAAGCAGCACCAATGAAGGCAAGCCCAGCCTTATAGAATCATGTAGGCTTAGAGTGTATATTCCTCCTCTGCCTCTTCATATAACTGATGTGTGCACATGGCTCAGGCCCTGAGAACCTAGTACTGGGAGAAGAGATCATTATTCGTATGTATTTGGAGAGGAACAAGCAGGAAAAGAAGAAAAGAAGTGCTGAGAACAACAGCATCAGATGTTCAGATCATCGACAAACCCAGACAGGCACCCAAACAAATCATTTATGCAAAAACAGAAATATTTTTATCCTAATAACATATATCCCCTAATTTGGTAAACTACTATGAAACATTTTGTGCAGCAAAGAAAGAAAGAACCTTATTAGGACTGACCCCTCAAATTCTTAAGATATGCTGGCTCCCGAAGACTTAACTCCACTTAAGAGTTTCTGAGGAAATATATATTAACAATTAGCCTGTGATGTCAACCCAGATCTAGAAGCAGCTAGAAATTCTCAAGAAATACGTGTTTGACCTTTATATTAGAATTGTGTTATAGGCTTTTTAGCAATTACTGGATTAAAGAAGAAAAAGGACTGGGATGCCTGGGTGGCTCAATTTTTAAGTGTCTGCCTTCACCTCAGGTCATGATTCCAGGGTCCTGGGGTCAAGCCCCGCATCAGGCTCCCTGCTCAGTGGGAAGTCTGCTTCTCCCTCTCCCACTCCCCCTGCTTGTATTCCCTCTCTTGCTGTCTCTCTCACTGTCAAATAAATAAAATCTTTTTTTTTAATGGACTATCTAATCTTGTAATCATTTTTTGCAATTATATCTGAGGTTCAGTAAAATTCAGTAGGCTGTCTTTGCCAAAAAATGCTTGAGCTTAGTTACAAAAGCTTAGAGGTATGTGTGTAGATTAGGTGAGAGAAGTGTCTATGTGTCAAACATAGTAATGAAGGATTATTTCAACATATCTTTTACAAGAAAAGTGGTTATAACATTCAGTGTAAGAAAACTTCTAATAAGTCCTTAAATGTATTTTTTTTAAAAGATTTTATTTATTTATTTGACAGACAGAGATCACAAGTAGGCAGAGAGGCAGAGAGACAGGAGGAAGCAGGCTGTCCGCAGAGCAGAGAGCCCGATTCGATCCCACGACCCTGGGATCATGACCCGAGCCGAAGGCAGCGGCTTTAACCCACTGAGCCACCCAGGCCCCCCCTTAAATGTATTTTAAGATCTTCAAACTATATGACAGTAAACAGGATAGGAAGGAGGGTTCTGAAGCTTTCAAAGTGCAAAATCAGGACAGGTGTTTTCCAACTGATTATTCTAAGTCATAGTAAATGGATCAGGGGAAGTTGGCAGAGGACTCATGGGAACATGCAGGAGTTGGGACCTGGAATCTGTATCTATAGGCTCTTTGTTAGATGTCAGACTATCAGATAGTATTCTGCAATGTCCCTTTTCCCTCAACATGTTTCTGAGTATTACATGAAGCTTTGAGCTATTCCTTTTCACAAAGATCTCTCCATTTAACAAAAGAAGCAAGAGGGTCAGAGGTTAAGTAGTTTGCCCAAAGTCATGTGGCAAGTTGACAGAGAGGTGCTAGAAATAGAATCTAGCATGTTTCACTGTGCCAGGCAAGTTCCAGATTGCATGTCCAAAATAGCGGATTAAGACAAAGTGGTATATTGAAACCTCAAGACAAGGTTTCTCTTCAGTTAGAAGGAAAACAAGCTGATTAGTCACAGCGCAAAGACAGAAGATGGCAGCGTGATAAAAAGAACCCCTTCTTATAAAAGATTTAAATTGAAGGCAAAATTTTACAACGTGGAGAACTCCATTAACACTGAACAGAGGTTGATTTTTAATATGGACAGTAACTCGGGGGGAGGCTACTTCTAGTAAGCAGAAAGATCCTGGCAACTGGCAGAAACTTAATAACACCCTTCTGAGAGCTTGCTCAGAAGTCTGGGTAAGTTGTTGGGTAAGTTCCCAGGAAACCACTTAACAAACAAATGTAGAAGCTTGGCCAAAAGATGCTCCATTAGCATACCAGATAAACACACACTAGGTATTTGGAAGTTTTCTTTTTTTTTTTTAAGATTTTATTTATTTATTTGACAGAGAGAGACAGCAAGAGAGGGAACACAAGCAAGGAGAGCGGGAGAGGGAGAAGCAGGCCTTCTGCTGAGCAAGGAGCCCAATGTGGGACTTGATCCCAGGAACCTGGGATCATGACCTGAGCCAAAGGCAGATGCTTAACAATTGAGCCACCCAGGCGCCCTGGAAGTTTTCTAATACAAGATTAATGGGGATTTATTTTGTGCCATGCTATTTCACAGACTAATCAGGTACCTGCTAGCAGTCTGGGGTGCCGATCTGCAACCTGAACTCCCCAACTTAATTTTACATACCAGATCCCATTCCCTTTCTTCCACCTCTGGAGAGCACCACTATCCTGAATTATACAATCACTTACTTTTCTTTCTTCTTTTATCCTATTTTGGAGTCCCTGAACAAAATGGTTTTACTTTTTTATGTCTTCGAATTTGAAATATGGAATCAGACTGTTAGGTGGTATTCTGCAATGGTCTATTTTCCCTCAACATGTTTCTAACTATTGAATGCAGCTTTAAGTTGTTACTTTTCTTTCTGTATTTGAGAGAGAGAGAAAGGAACACAAGCTGCGGGGAGGAGCAGAAGGAGAGAAGTAGACTCTCCACCGAACAGGAAGCCCGACACAGGGCTCAATCCCAGGACCCTGAGATCATGGCCTGAGCAGAAGACAGATGTTTAACTGACTGAGCCACTAGCACCCCAAGTTGTTCCTTTTTAAAATGCACTTTTCTACAATAAATGGACTTTCAGGTCGTTCTCAGTTTTCTGCTATTATAAGCAAAATGACCATGAACATTCTTGAACCTCTCTTTTTTTTTTTTTTTAAAGATTTTATTTATTTATTTGTTAGAGAGAGAGAGAGCACAGGCAGACAGAGTGGCAGGCAGAGGCAGAGGAAGAAGCAGGCTCCCTGCCGAGCAAGGAGCCCGATGTGGGACTCGATCCCGGGATGCTGGGATCATGACCTGAGCCGAAGGCAGCCGCTTAACCAACTGAGCCACCCAGGCGTCCCTCTTTTTTTTTTTTTAATGGAATTTTTTTTTTTAAGATTTTTAAAATGTATTTATTAGAGAGAGCGAGAGCGAGCACAGGCAGACGGAGAGGCAGGCAGAGGCAGAGGGAGAAGCAGGCTCCCTGCTGAGCAAGGAGCCCGATGTGGGACTCGATCCCAGGACGCTGGGATCATGACCTGAGCCGAAGGCAGCCGCTTAACCAACTGAGCCACCCAGGCGTCCCGAACCTATCTCTTAATACACAGATGTGCAAGAGTTTCTCTAATCTAAGGTATAGACCCAGAAGTGGAAGTGCTAGGGCATACTACTTATTTACATTTAACTTCATTCCATAATTCCAAATTGCTTTCCAAAGTGGCCATACCTATTTATATTCCCTCAGAGCAGCAGTATATACTCTGGTGAGGTCATATCTTCTCTATCAAACTCTGCTGAATATAAAGAACTTCAGAAAAAAAGGTGGGCTGCTAAGTGGTTTTCTTGGTTTTGTTGTTAACCATCTCATGAGCTTCTTTACTGAGGAAAACACAGTATACCTACTTACCAAGCAAAGGTACTTTATTTTGCAGCAACTCACAGTAGCTTGTGGTGAGGATTCCAATGGGATTACTTGGGACGAACCGTCCTTCTTTTACTAACCGTTCACATGTCCGCATTAAAGTCCCTGAGAACTGGGATGGATCAACTCCATAGTCTCTCCACCCTCCTACACCATCTGCAACCCCTAAAAACAAAACAGAACAAAAATTACATTGAAAGAATGTTCTTACCAACTTCTCAAATTCTTATCCCTGTCTCCTCTTAACAGTTAATTTTATTACATACTAGTACATACATCTACCCCGAAATTCAGAATGAAAAGTGCTGAAATTTAACTATACACTAATACTCTTATTCCCCCTTTTCTTCTTTGAATCTGATCTTTCATATATTGATAAATAAATATATGAGCTACCACAGGGTGGCATTGCCTACTAGCCAAGAGTTCAATTTCAGCAGGATTATCATCTTTGTGTGGAAGTATTTATATTATTCATCTTTGTTCTATAAGAATGAAAATTGATTTTTTAAAAAATTTATTTATTTGTCAGAGAGAGAGAGAGAGCGCGAGAGCAAGCACAGGCAGGCAGAGAGGCAGGCAGAGGCAGAGGGAGAAGCAAGCTTCCTGCCGAGCAAGGAGCCCAATGTGGGACTCAATCCCAGGACGCTGGGATCATGACCTGAGCACCTGAGCTGAAGGCAGCCGTTTAACCAACTGAGCCACCCAGGCGTCCCTGAAAATTGATTTTTTTATTTTTATTTTTTATTTTATTTTTAAAGATTTTATTTATTTATTTGACAGAGATCACAAGTAGGCAGAGAGTCAGGTAGAGAGAGGAGGAAGCAGGCTCCCTGCTGAGCAGAAAGCCCAATGCGGGTCTCGATCCTAGGACCCTGGGATCATGACCTGAGCTGAAGGCAGAGGCTTTAACTCACTGAGCCACCCAGGCACCCTGAAAATTGATTTTTTAAGAATGTGCTGAAACTAGTGATAATACAACGAAGCCAGAGCTGGCAATCATTCAGATTATCAAAAACAGCAAACTCTAACTGCAAATTTTGGTCGGTAACTGTGAAATAAAGAAAGAAAATTAAGAACATACATCATCCTCTTTCCTTCGCCCTCAGAGACACCACTATCCTTTCTATACAGGCCTGTACTGTCTAATATAACAGCCACTACCAAACTTGACTACTGAGTCTTTGAAAGGGTGCTGATTAATTAAGAAGTCCTCAAAGAATAAAATACACACTGGGTTTTGAAAACTTAGTACAAAATATTTTGGATGAAATGTGCTAAAGATTAAAATTAATTTTACCTGTTTATTTTTAACTAATGCAAATACTAGGACATTTAAAATGACATGTGTGGTTCATATTATATTTCTATTGGACAGCAATGATATAGAGATTTTCATGGGTCCCTAGAGCTGTTGATGAGTTCAGAGTCCACACAAGACTCCTTCATCAAGAGGAAACTAGTGTTCAAGAAAGTCAGTAAGAGGGGCGCCTCGGTGGCTCAGTGGTTAAACCTCTGCCTTCGGCTCAGGTTATGATCTCAGGGTCCTGGGATGGAGCCCCACATCGGGCTCTCTGCTCAGCGGGGAGCCTGCTTCCCATCCTCCCTGCTTGCCTCTCTGTCCACTTGTGATCTCTGTCAAATAAATAAATAAAATCTTTAAAAAAAAGTCAATAAGACATCAAAGTCAAAATCATACTATATCCTATTCCACTCCTTGCAAAACACTAAGCTAATTGTTCAACATTAAAATCAATTTCTGTCTACCAAATTCTAACAAACTGAGGGAGGGGCGCCTGGGTGGCTCAGTTGGTTGGGCAGCTGCCTTCGGCTCAGGTCATGATCCCAGGGTCCTGGGATTGAGTCCCACATTGGGCTCCCTGCTCCATGGGGAGCCTACTCTTCCCTCTCCCTCTGCCTGCTGCTCTGCCTGCTTGTAGTCTCTCTCTCTTTCAAATAAATAAAATCTTGAAAACAAACAAACAAACAAACTGAGGGAACTAAAAGATCATATATATATGTAATATTAAGGATTTAAGTGACTATATATGAGCCTTTCTGGAAGGATCTATAAGAAGTATTAATGGTACTTTTAGAAATAAGAGACTGCAAGTGATCAGTGAACAAACAGGGAGATTTTAGCTTTTTCCCTCATACTGTTCTATAGTTTGAAATCTAATTTTATAACGATCACATATTGATTTCATAATAAAAATATTTAGGAATTTTATCATTTTTCAAAAATTTTATTTATTTATTTATTTATTTGACAGACAGAGATCACAAGGAGGCAGAGAGGCAGGCAGAGAGAGAGAGAGAGGGAAGCAGGCTCCCCACCGAGCAGAGAGCCCAATGTGGGGCTCGATCCCAGGACCCTGAGATTATGACCTGAGCTGAAGGCAGAGGCTTTAACCCACTGAGCCACCCAGGTGGAATTTAATCATTTTTAAGGCTTGCTGAGCATTAAACATCCTCCCTACATACATATTTGCATTTTTTTATATGTTCAACTTTCATACACATTTTATTAATTTTTTTACACACATTTTAAAGAACCTATTTGGTACAAAAGTAGAAGAATGCCTATATAATGCATCCCAGAAAAAAACTGGCTTAACATGAAAGGAACACATGAAACATGTTTTCTGGTGATGGCATTTCTCAGCAGAAATGGAATATATTCTGAAAAACATGAGAGAAAACATAATTGGCAGAGAGTATAAAGAAGGTGACAGGGCACCTGGGTGGCTCAGTGGTTAAGCCTCTGCCTTCGGCTCAGGTTGTGATCTTGGGGTCCTGGGATCAAGTCCTGCATCGGGCTCTCTGCTCTGCAGGGAGCCCGCTTCCTCCTCTCTCTCTCTCTGCCTGCCTATCTGCCTACTTGTGATCTCTGTCTGTCAAATAATTAAATAAAATCTTAAAAAAAAAAAAAAAGGTGACAGACAACATCACTGTTGGGGCAGCAACTTTCCCTACCTTTTGTGACCAACCAATAAGCAAAATTTCATTATGGGGCAGTTCCAAATCAGTTGATTAAATGATATGATGTCTGGGAACACCTGGATGGCAGTCGGTTAAGCACCCCACTCTTGGTTTCAGCTCTGGTCGTGATCTGAGGGTCGTGAAATTGAGCCCTGAGTGGGGCTCTGTGCTCAGCGTGAAATCTGCTTTAAACTTTTTCTCCCTCTCCCTCTGCAAGAGCCTGCTCACCGGGCACTTGCACTCTTGCTCTAAAATAAATAAATCTAGGGGCGCCTGGGTGGCTCAGTGGGTTAAAGCTCTGCCTTCAACTCAGGTCATGATCCCAGAGTCCTGGGATAGAGCCCCGCATCAGGTTCTCTCTCTGCTTGATGGGGAGCCTGCTTCCCTTCCTCTCTCTCTGCCTGCCTCTCTGCCCACTTGTGATCTCTCTGTCAAATAAATAAAATCTTTTAAAAAATAAAAATAAATAAAATAAAACAAATAAATCTTTTATTTTTAAATGATATGATGCCTGGGATTTATTGCAAAACGGGGGGGAGGAGTGATGGAGGAATGGATGAAACAAGATTGGCCATGAATGGAATTGAAGTGGATGAGAAGTGCTACATATTTGAAATTTGCCATTACACAAAGTTTAAACAAAACTAATAAGAAAGAAAAAAGATTCTTCTGCTGGCTGTGTGAAGAGCAAGAGCAAAAAAAGGGGACGAGCAAGAGCAAAAAAAGGGGACGAGTCAGGAGTCTATCTTAGTAGCTTGGTCATGAAATGGTGGCAGTAGAGTCAGAATGCAGATATTTGAGGTCCAGTGAAACAGAATGACTTACTGGTATACTGGACAGGGGTGTAGCAGTGGTGGGGAGAGAGAAGTATAAGGAATGACTAAGGTCTACCCTACCAGGAAGAAGCATTACTTTTTTCTGTTTTTCAAGCAGTTTTGAGGATATCTGGAAATTCTTAAGAGAATTTAAGGTAGTTTAATAGGAAGTTCTTTACACCTTTCATTAGGGGTAAGAGCTCACCATTATTTATTTTATTTTTTAAAGATTTAATTTTTAAGTAATTTCTACACCCAATGTGGGGCTTGAACTCACAATCAGAAGCCTCATGCTCCACCAACTGAGCCAGCCAAGCAACTTGTCCTCACCATTATTTTAAATGCAACAATTTATGTTAAAATACAGAATGCAATTATAAACCTTGCAATTCCATCTGATGAACCATTCATTCTTTCCAAATTACTGTCTGCTTGAGAAAAGAATTTCTCTTTAACCAGTCTCTGATCTAAGAGCCACAATTAATTTTAAATGCAAAGTGGTTTTATCTACAAATGCCCTTCACAAGAAAACCATTAAAATCTGAGATAATGTTGAGAGTTGATCCTGGCACTCACTAAATAATCTGTCAGCAGGTTACAGAGTCTGACCTGACACAACCCTTCAACATTAATCAGATTTCTCCCAGAATAGAGTGCAACCTTTCAAGCACCTGTTTGCTTTTCTATGGGAAAAAGATACCACGCAAAGCTCCACTGGTGAAATCTCTTTAGGGAAAAAGAGAGATTCAAAAAGCACAGAAACTGTTCAATAAAGCTGTGGGGTAAAAAGGCCTTAGTATACACAAATAATTTACTTACAAAGAACAAGTTATGTAAGAGGAAGAGTCATATTTGGGATTAGAATCAGGCTAAAGCCAGAATAATCTACCACAGGTACATTTGAAACCTAGTTTAATTCATATTAGTTGGTTATTTCTACAAGGAAATGAGTATTTCCTCTCATGAACAAGCAAAACTTCCATCCACAAAGAGAGAACCCCTTTTAAACAGTGGAATTAATCCAGATACAAAGAGAAATTTCACTCAGAATACATTTCAAAGGGAAAGAAAACAACTGTTAAAGGAGAGATTGCTTAAGATACCAAAGATAGGAAACTGCAAAGAATAAGAACATCTCTAAAAGCAAACGGAGGGTATAGTAAATATTAGGAAATAGAGAACTGAGGGAGACACATCCTACCTATGAGAAGCTCACCTTCTACCGGGCAGCGACTACTCACTCACACAGGAACCAGACAGACAGCTCCCAGAAATGCTGCTATGGGGGTGGGGGGTTAAGAGTAAATGGTTAATGCTCATCGGGCACTGTGGGAATGGAGCAAGCCTTTGCTTAGGAAATAGCATTCACATTAGGCCCTGGAAGATAAGTCAGATTTCCACAGGCAAGGGAGAATAGTTAACAGGAAACGAATGGAGGGCAATTAGGTGTGGCTGGGGGTTTGGGTTAAGTGCTGAGAAGCTGAAAAATACAGGACAGGAGCTGAAGCTGGGGAGGGCCAAGAATTGTTATCCAAGAACTTAATTTTTTAAAAAAAAGATTTACTTAGAGAAAGAGAGCATGAACAGGGGGAGGGGCAGAGGGAGAGGGAAATCCTCTAGCCGACTCCCTGCTGAGCATGTACGCCCAACTGTGGGGCTCAATCCCAGGACCCTGAGATCATGACCTGAGCCAAAATCAAGAGTGTGGAGCTCAACCGACTGAGCCACCCAGGCGCCCCTCCAATCTATACTTTGGAAAAATAATCCTGATAGCAATGGAGAGAATGGGTTGGGAAGAGGTTGGAGGTCAGGCATCAGCTGCAAGATTTTAGGTTAGAGGTAAAAAAAAAATAATAATCACTGGAAATACAAAGGAATGAATACAGAAAGACACCTGGACTTGACATCAATGTATTTTGTATCAACAGATTTCTAGACTTCAGGAATGAGTACTGATTAGATGATTTCCCAGTTGGGAAAGGGGTGGAAATGCCTTTGGAAGACATTTAATTCTGTCTCGGGGTATGCAGAGTTTTAGGCACCAGGAGGACATTTTTAGGGAAATGTTCTATATGAAGTCAGGAACAATGAGTCTGCCACTGGGAAGGCAATCAGAGCCAGATCTTTGACAAAGATCGGGAACTGACACCATTAGGGGTAGATGACATGGTCAAAGAGAGCACAGACAGTAATAAATTCAAGTGGGGATCTTAGGAATGAGAATTCCTGGCCAAAGAGCTCACTTGTGAATTGCACCTTACTCTAGACATCAAATTACAATCACAAATATGATAGCTGATTAAGTTCAAGGAAGTATCCAGTTTGGCAGAAAGATCGAATTTCTTTAGAGCTGAAAAGAGGTGAAGCTAAAAAGGTAGGCTGAGTTTATAACTGGGAAGTCTTTGAATGCCAAGAGTTTATACTGAATATAGAAGTTATTTCCTTTAATTCACTGTAATCATCTTATGTCTCCATTAATGACATTCTGTCAGCATACCTTTAGCTTAAGTGTTTCCTTTGACCCAAAAATCCAGTTGAAACCATTATTAGATTAAGATAATGGTTACATATCTGAAATAGCCAAGCAGAAGGCTGAGAGGAGACTATAGAGTACAGATAATTCCTTTAGGTACTATTTGCATGGAAATATCAGTTTTGTGAAGTCAGAGATAATCAACTAGAAAATATATATATGATAACTACAATTTTTCACAGAATATTTTGGTTAAGCTTCCCACAGACTATTTTTCTAAAGTGAAGAATTAAGAGAAAAGGAGAAAGGGTAATTCTGGTGTGTTTCCCATCATTTAAGTCTATCTTTTTATAAAAAATTTCTTAAAGGAATAACCAATTTTCATTTTTCTAACAGATATTTGTCTTTGCTTTAGTTATAAACATCTAAAAACAAAATTTTACTGTACTTTAAAAATCATTCAACTTTTTATTAAACTGAGAATTTTAATTAATACCTTTGTTCTATGCCAAAAAGTAAAGGAAAATAGATTTGGTAAGCTGAAATTGTGGAACCTTAAAAATCCCAGTTTTCCAGTTACTTATGGTCACCTAACTGTGTAGCTGCAAAAGGCTCACCC
Organism: Taxidea taxus jeffersonii; assembly: GCA_003697995.1. Lineage (NCBI taxonomy): Eukaryota > Metazoa > Chordata > Mammalia > Carnivora > Mustelidae > Taxidea > Taxidea taxus. The sequence goes on from ML105387.1 coordinate 41,219, forward strand.
TGAAAAAGACTTTGAACTAAGCCTGTTTCTCTCTAGCATGGTCCTCCATTATTAGCCATGGGCATGAGGTTGCTATTCTTCTTAAGCCCTTCTACTACAATCATCTTCAGACTGACATGCAATTACTTACAAAGCAAACATTTTCCAGAAGACAGTGATGCCTAGAGAATAAATACTAAATTTCAATTTTAATATAAGTACCAGTGGAAAAAACTGGCAATTTTACTTTATCCAAAAATAGACTGGCTGAATTTCAAATATTAAATAGTACCCAAAGGTAAGAGCTTTATTTCTTGTATCTTTGATGATCTCGAGGCATTTTACATTGAGCCTCACACTCTAATAAAGTAAGACAGTTCTACAGGGATTGTTTTTCCATTAGCAAAACATCTCTTATCTACTAGGATGGGTACTTGATAGTGAATTGAAATTCCAGAAGAGAAACTGAGTAAGAATCTGGCTCGATCACAAGAGTTGAATAAGGAGGGATAACGATATCTGGTTTTACATTTTCTGCAACAAGTGTTCATCTAATGAGGCATTGGTGAGGTGGTGTTTATTGCAGTACTATAGCCAGCTTCTTTTCAGATGAAGAGGATCTTCTTCAAATACTATAAACTAGTATTCTCAGAGCCAACCTTCTTTGTCTAGAGACATCACAACATGAAGCATTATAACTAAAGAAAAATGATCAGAGTATAAACTTAATATCTATCAAATAGAACAGATCATATTTGTATCAACATTGCTGAAGCCTCAACTATTTGGGCATTAAGAACACTCCCCTGTGATTCAGGACTGTGAAATGTTGTATCTGCAAATAATTATCCCAAAGGGAACAAAAAGGATTACTGGGGAAAAAAAAAAATTCAACAGTTGAGTTATTCAGAAAAGTACCATTTGCTTTGACTAACAGTCCTTTCAGTTCTCTAGAGGTGAAATTATATAGATTATGATGTTCTTCCTGCTTTAACAAGCAAGTAATATATTCCCATTGCAAAAAGTTTCCCCAAAGCAACCACTCTGCACTAATCACAAGGAAACCTGCTTCTTCTGATTCTCCAGAGACCAAGTCTACGTCAAGAACTCAAGATCTCTAAGCAGAAGAGATAACTTAAAAGCTGAGGTAACGAAGCTGAAAGAATGAAAAGGAAGAAAGGTTCAATCCCATAATAAAATGTGCTAAAATGGAACCTATAAGCAAAACTCAAATTCTGCTAAAGAAATGAAACTGTCTGAGGCAGTTAACAAAACTCCAATAAGGACCCCAACGCAGGAATAAATGGTCCATTTTATGTTTTAGAATTCCAAACAAAATAGCTATTCCCTTCTAGTTTAGTAAACACAAAATTACTTCATAATTAATCAAATTAAAATGTACACACACACACATATTCATACCTACTACCCAGAATACTTCATTATCTAGAGAAAGTAACTTCCAGACTATTCTGGGCAGCTGCTTTGCCTTAAAAAAGCAGTGAAAAGGGACGCCTGGGTGGCTCAGTTGGTTAAGCGGCTGCCTTCGGCTCGGGTCATGATCCCAGCGTCCTGGGATCCAGTCCCATATCGGGCTCCTTGCTCGGCAGGGAGCCTGCTTCTCCCTCTGCCTCTGCCTGCCTCTCTGTCTGCCTGTGCTGGATCTCTCTCTCTCTAACTAATAAATAAATAAAATCTTAAAAAAAAAAAAAAAGCAGTGAAAAGGGGCACCTGGGTGGTTCAGTGGGTTAAAGCCTCTGCCTTCAGCTCAGGTCATGATCCCAGGGTCCTGGGATCGAGCCCCACATCGGGCTCTCTGCTCAGCAAGGAGCCTGCTTCCTCCTCTCTCTCTCTCTCTGCCTGCCTCTCTGCCTACTTGTGATCTCTGTCTGTCAAATGAACAAATAAAATCTTTAAAAAAAAAAAAAAGCAGTGAAAAATGCTGGGAAGAGGTTAAGGAAATGACAAAGAAGGCAAAGAAATTCAAGAAACTCAGTCAACCTTTTTTTTTTAAAGATTTTATTTTATTTTAGAGAGAGAAGTATTTTAGAGCAGGGGGAGGAGTAGAGAGGGGGAGGGGGAAGGAATCCCAAGCAGACTCCAAGCTAAGCACGGAGCCCAATGCAGGGCTCAAACTCACGACCCCAAGGTCATGACCTAAACCAAAACCAAGAGTCAGACGCTTAACTGACTGAGCCACCCAGGTGACCCCAAAGTCAACCTTTTTAAAATAAAATGTTCTTCCTCTAACTTTAGCTCTTCTGTTTAAATACCAAACACTTAATGTGGAACATCTGGTTCAATGTGGCCTGGGGACTTGGGTATCTTACAGAATTGGGTAGGAATCACTACCTTCTCACCACACAAACTGAAGAGTTGAAGGTAGTCACAGAAAAGGTAATTTCACTCCTTTATGAGCTTTATGAGTTTCCCAAATGCTAAATGCTGTTAGCAATGCTTTCGGAATAGAAGAAAGCAACAGGCAAATCACAGGCTCACACTTAGAGTGAACTATGGACAGTATGGGCAGGGCTCTCACTGTGTTATTGAATTAAGGGCTTCTATTAAAGCTGAAACTCCTGTTAGTTTCTAGATATTAGAAAATGTTATATAACACCTAATAATTTGACATTTAAATAAGAAAATAGCAGCAATTAAAGTCTAGCTATTTGATGTGTGCTTACTTGTACTGGCCTGTTAGGCTAAGAATTTTTCCTTCTGTTTATAATTTATAAGATTAGATCTAGAATTCTGGTCTTAGAGGTTAACCTAATATTTATGACAATTAAGCTATATATCCTTGACCTAACCCCACAGAGATTACTTTACCTCCCAGGTTTTCTCACCCCTCTATAAAAGTAAGAGCTGGCCTTTACTGAAATACTACCCTCTGGGAGAGGTCAAGAGTCACATGTAGCTCTGGCACAAACACTCTTTTATAAAAAAATGAGAATATAATTCCTGTGAATACCCCTGCCAAGTGGAGAACTGTCCCTTAATTTCTAAACACTAATTCATTTTTTTCCCTACATGCTGTTTAATTAAGTAATAATCTTTGGGTGACAGGACCAGTAATTGTTTTTCTTTTTTATTTTCCACATTTTCCAATGAGTATGTTTATTACCGTTATGGGAGGGATTAAAAAAACTATATAAATCCAGTTAGAGCTACATTTTACACTTATACACAATATTAAAGTTACTCAACACTTTTTTACTGAAAAATTTAATTATTTAAAAAATTTTTATTGAAAGGTTTATTGAACTTTTTCTATATACGTGACACTGTACTGAAAAGCAGCTAAAGGGATTTACATATAACAAAAGATTTCCTCCCCACGGAGCTTAAAATCAAATGGTAGTGACTATGGCAGGGGAGAGTGGTTTGGAAAGGTTTATGGTAAATGGTTCTAACAAAATAAACATGCACCAATAAAAACAAAATAAACATGCACCAATAAAAACTAAATCTAGCTAAAGGAATCAGGAAAAATATTCATGGAGAAAAGAAGTGGCTGATATGAGCCCTGAAGGATGAAACCATGAGTCATGAGGGAGGAAGTTGAGGATAGAGGCAATTTGGTCAGTTCCTGAAGATTCTGACTAATATGGATAAAGTGCAGTAATAAAGGTGAGGTTAGAGCTCTAAGAGAGCTGAGAAAACAGACCTCCAGGTAAATGCCTATTACATTCCTCCAGGAACCTCTGACCAGCAATCAGCCCAAACGATGTATACTGCAGTAATTCAGGCATAAAGGAGGTCCCCAGAAAGAAAGGGCTGGCCTAAAGTCACCCGAGTCCCTGTGGCTCACTGAACTAGTTCAACTGAGGCCTTTATTGCTTTAATGAAGGGGCTTTGCTCAACTGTTAGCCTAGGAATAGCTAATACCAAAGTACTATTCAGACTCAGTAAAGATCACTTCAGTAAAACAAAGTTTTAAATTATCATTTGACTTGAAAATCAGTGTATAGACACTAGGCAAGGGCATAGGCTCTGGAGTCAGATCTGGGTTCAAACTGCAGCTCCAGGGCTAGAGTTAAGTGTACCAAGTGACCTTGGGTAGCTCTCTGAGCCTTAGTATCTTCACCTGTAAATGGTTATAATAATGGAAATCACAAGGCTGACGTGAGGAACAGGGATAATGTGTAAAAGAAAACCTGCCACAATGCTCAGTTCCCAGTCAACATGTAATAAGAGTTATGCCTCTCTTTAAGATTATATAACAGCATAGAGAATAGTCTAGCCTGTAGCAATCAGAAAAACAATCTTTGATTAGGTGTTTGTAGTCTACAAACACTGTTCTGTGGTCACAACCAAAAGATAATTCCCACTCACAGATAATGTATAAAAGATGAGTGGTCCATTCAGTTTTTCCCATCAGACATCCATCACCATTCAATATCTCATTAAACATTTAACAGTAAGTAAGAAACAAACTTGTGTCTCTAAAAAATATACAAGGAAAAACAGATCCACCTGCACTTTGAAGAAATTAGTATTCTTTTTCCAGAGATGGCTCAAATAATCTTATTTAACAAATCTTTTTTTTAAAAACAAATTTCTCTTTTTTTAAACAAATATTTCTTTCTTTTTTAAGATTTTATTTATTTGACAGAGAGAGATCACAAGCAGGTAGAGAGGCAGGCAGAGAGAGAGAGAGGGAACAGGCTCCCTGCTGAGCAGAGAACCCGATGCGGAACTCGATCCCAGGACCCCGAGATTATGACCAGAGCCGAAGGCAGCAGCCTAACCCACTGAGCCATCCAGGTGCCCCTAAACAAGTATTTCTTAATTGCCTGCTGCCTGCTAGGTGCCAGGGTTCAGACTTAGATATTCTTTATTTTAAATGGAAAATCTTGTAAAAACTAGTGATACATAAATTGGCCTAAACCACTTCCTTAGATAATTACAATAATTACAGAATCTCTATCACAACTTTCCTATCTCCTTTCCCCCTCTCTATATTGTGACTCCCCTTCAGGGGTGAGTCCCTTTCCATTGCTAACCAACCATCTTTTTCATCTCTGAAGGAGGCTGGCCTAGTACTCGGTACAAAAGTTCTCAATCCTTGCACACGGAGATTACCCAAGCACCACCTCCTGAGTCAGTTTGTCCAGGATGGGCCTGGGCCTCCTAGCAAAGGATCAAAACCAAACTGCACAGGTGATCCCAATGAGAATCAAGGCAGAACTCAGTAAAGACCAGCTGGGCTTAACCATTACATGAGCCAGATGATTCCATCTCCAAAATGCCTCTTCCACCAAGCAATCCTGTTTTTCCATTCCCAAATTTGATCCTTCTCTTGCATATCCTAACCTGATTAATGGCAGCCAAGCCACCTACACCCGTAGGCTAGAAACTTAAGGAGGCTTCAAAAATCAACTTCAATTCCTCTTTTCTCTTTCACTCTCTTCATCTAATTATCACTAAGTCCTATTGATTCTGCAATAATATTTCTGAAGCCTGACTACTTTGAATTGCCCTAGTTAAAGCCTTTTCTAGCTCAGACTATTTCAGTAGCTTCCTAACTGGTCATTTGCTTTCCTATTCTCCCATCACACTCTGTATCATTTTCTTTTCTTTCTTTTTTGCTTTTTATAAGATTACTATGTCCATGTTACTCTTGTCAAATACCTTCCATGTATATACACTTTCCTACTTTTATATGTAAAAACATCCTCGGTGGGAGGGAAGGGAAGCAGGGCGTGCCTGAGTGGCTCAGTTGGTTAAACATCTGCCTTCTGCTCAAGTCATGATCCAAGTGTCCTGGGATCAAGCCTCACATTGGGCTCTCTGCTCAGCAGGAAGCCTGCTTCTCTCTCTCTCCCTCTGCCTGCTGCTCCCTGTGCTTGTACTCTCTGTCAAATAAATAAAATCTTAAAAAAAAAATTCTCTGGAAAGAACTAATGATAACATTAGTTCCTTCCGTGAGAGGAACCTGCACCTAGAAGTCAAGAGTGAGAGACTTCACTCTGCACCCTTTTAAATTTAGAATATACCTTTTGAGAATTTTGTACCATTTCAATGTGGTGCCTCTTCCAAATCCAACAAACCAAACCCAAAACAAAGGCAAAAACATCTTCTATAACTCCCTAACAACAAAAAAACAAAAAATGAAACCCAGTTATTTAACATGGCAATTGTGACCTTCAACAGTTTGGTCTCAACTTATTTTCTAACAATTCTCAACCGTCCTCCCAAAGCCACTTAGCCCAAACTACTCTCTAGCCATAAAGCAGCTGTAGTTTGAAGAATCTTAATCTTCTGTGTCTGCTGATCCCTCAGTTTGGAGAGCTTGACCATACTTCTCACTTGCCTCAATTACTGAAAAACCTATTAAGACCTAACTCCATGCTTCCACAACACCTAATGTGTGTGTATTCTTTGTACTGTTCCTGTGGCCTTCCCTGCCAGACTTCAGAGCTGAAGTCTCTCTTGTTCTTGGTCTTCTTCATAGCATCCATCAGGAACTTAAGGAAACAACCAGTAAACAATGAATTCAGTTGACTGTACTGAAAAGTTAGAATACCAACAGTCTGGTGTACAAACTTTCATCTGAGAACTCCAAAACGAGAATGAACCCAGTATTTCAACCTGGAGTTGCACAAGATGTTGTGCCCTGGGTTGGAGCTAGCTACAGGATGCTCCTCTCACAGACCATGTGAGAAAGTTTGATGGAAAGAACTCTGAAAAGGAGTCAGGGGATGACACCACTCCCAGCTTACTTTGCAACTAACTGGTTGCAGGACACTGGACAAATCACTTCTCTAAGCTTTAGTTCTGTCACCTGTGAAATAAGGGGCAGGAGGACAAATTCTCCCAAGAGTTCCTTTTTCTAAGATCTAACATTCTGGGATTCTAAGTCATATTGCAAGAAAAGGGAACCTGTTTTAGAAACCATAAAATAAAGGTTAACATATAGCTATACTTTATCTTTTACACACAACATTGCATTTATTACATGACCTAGTTTTTTTTTTTTAAGATTTTATTTATTTGATGGAGCGAGAGAGAGAGAGAGAGAGAGAGATATCACAAGTAGGCAGAGAGGCAGGCAGAGAGAGGGTGGGGGAAGCAGGCTCCCTGCTGAGCAGAGAGCCCGATGGTGGGCTCTGGATGGTGGGCTCTCCATCCCCGGACCCTGGGATCATGACCCAGGCCGAAGGCAGAGGCTTTAACCCACTGAGCCACCCAGGTGCCCCTACATGACCTAGTTTTAAAGGAAAGGCTCCATTTTAGCCTTCCCAAATTTTCTTTTCTCCTTATTACACCAACACATGTATGTTTTCAGAGAAGTTTCAATAATGATTCCGAGAGTAAAAATAATGCCCCATATCCTTCTACTTTGGTTCTAACCATCTAAAACATTGGAGAATATGCTTCTTCTTTAAGCCTAACTAACTGACATGTAATATACTAAACCTAACTAACAAAAAGTCCAGCCAACCATTCTTCAATTTGAAATTCTGATAAAAGAATAAAAGATGGTTATGGATTAGCATTAATTTACTTCACTGAATTCAGATGATCTGTAAATAAATATGTATACATGGAACGTATTCATAAAACACACTTTGTTATCCAAAGACCACTGACTGTTCAGTGAATTTAGCATACAAGAACAAAAAAAGCAACGATAAGATCAAGGTTGTTGCTCAAGAACCAAGAGAAGTGAATTCCTTTTTTTTTTTTTTAAAGATTTATTTATTTGACCCAGAGAGAGAGAGAGATCACAAGTAGGCAGAGGGAGAGGGAAGCAGGCTCCCTGCTGAGCAAAGAGCCTGAAGCGGGACTTTGCACCCTGAGAAGTGAATTCTTAAAAACAATGTGTGCATGGGTGCCTGGGTGGCTCAGTGGGTTAAGAATCTGCCTTCAGCTGAGGTGATGATCCCAGGGTCCTAGGATTGAGCCCCGCATCAGTCAGGCTCCTTGCTCACTGGGGAGCCTCTTCTCCCTCTGCCTGCCACTCCCCCTGCTTGTGCTTTCTGTCAAATAAATAAATAAAATCTTTAAAAAAGAAATGTATGCAGGGGCGCCTGGGTGGCTCAGTGGGTTAAAGCCTCTGCCTTCGGCTCGGGTCATGATCCCAGGGTCCTGGGATCGAACCCCGCATCAGGCTCTCTGCTCATTGGGGTGCCTGCTTCCTCCCTCTCTGTCTGCTTCTCTGCCTGCTTGTGATCTGTCAAATAAATAAATAAAATCTTTAAAAAAAAAAAAAAAGGGGCACCTGGGTGGCTCAGTGCGTTGGGCCTCTGCCTTTGGCTCGGGTCATGATCTCAGGGTTCTGGGATCGAACCCCACATCAGGCTCTCTGCTCAGCGGGGAGCCTGTTTCCCCCCCCCTTCTCTCTGCCTGCCTCTCTGCCTACTTGTGATCCCTCTCTCTGTGGAATAAATAAAATCTTTTTTAAAAAATGTATACATAAGACATCCCTGTCTAGACTTCATTTCATAGCAACACTGATGACAATATTACCAATTAGTGGTTAACTTAGAGGCCATGAACAGTTTTCTACCTCTTATGCAAATAGCACACATCTATTTTCTTATCCAAAAGTGCTATCCAAACATTGATGTGAAAACAGAAGCACTTTTTGTTTCATTCAGCACAGCTAATCTTTTTCATCTACATCAAATGACAGCATAGACTAATTCTGATAAGCAAAAAACTTCCTGGATGATAGCATCCTTGAAAGATCAAAATGTACAGTCAAAGCAGCACACATACACACAAAGAAATTCCCTTTCATTTCAAAATAGTCTGTTAACGAGTAAAAGAAAAACCAGTACAAAAATGTGTTGGAATTGGCCTGAGTCAAAATAATACTGGGTCTTTCAACAGAAAGCACTCTTTGTAGTAAGTCACTTTTGTAGTCTCTGGCAAAGTTTTTGCAGTCATTTTGTAGTCCGTGGGATTCATACCAACAATCCAATCAATTCTAGAACTATTCACCAAACTTATTCACCACAAAAACAACTATTTAAGAACCTGGTAAATTTATAAAATTGTTAAATGTGACCGACTCAAGATCAACAATAAGCTTTTGATGACAGCGATTTCATAACAATTGGAAAGGTATAAATTGGCATAACCCTTCTGGAGAAATCCATGCTAATAGTCATATCAGAGGCCTTCCAAATGTTCACAGCCTTTGACTCAAGAACTCTTCAAGGAATTTATTCTAAGGAAATATTCAGGTGCAGAGATACTCATTCACTCTAATGTTATTCAAAACAAAAAACTGGAAATTGGGACAACTCGCAGGGCCAGTAGGTAAATAATGTGTTTTGTTTTTTTTTAAGATTTTATTTATTTATTTGACAGAGGGAGAGGGAGCACAAGTAGGCAGAGAGGCAGGCAGAGAGAGAGAGGAGGAAGCAGGCTCCCAGGCAAGTAGGGAGCCCGATGCGGGGCTTGATCCCAGGACTCTGGGATCATGACCTGAGCAGAAGGCAGAGGCTTTAACTCACTGAGCCACCCAGGTGCCCCTTTTTTTAAGATTTCATTTATTTATTTGAGAGAGAGACAGAGACAGAGAGAGAGCATGAGAGGGTAGAAGGTCAGAGGTAGAAGCAGACTCCCTGCTGAGCTGGGAGCCTGATGCAGGACCTGATCCCCGGACTCCAGGATGATGACTCCAGGGAAGGCAGTTGTTTACCCAACTGAGCCATCCAGGCACCCAAGCATGCAGTTCTTGATCTTGGGGTTATGAGTTCAAGCTCCACGCTGGGTATAGAGTTAGTTAAATAAGTAAGACTTTTTAAAAAATAAAGGGATGCCTGGGTGGCTCAGTCGGTTAACCCGCTGCCTTCTGGTCAGGTCATGATCCTGGGGTCCTGGGATTGAGCCCTACATCGGGCTCCTTGCTCAGCAGGGAGCGTGCTTCTCTCTCTGCCTCTGTCTGCCACACTGCCTGGTTGTGTGTGCTCTCTCTCTCTCTCTCTCACAAATAAATAATTAAATAAAATCTTTTAAATAAATACATCTTAAAAAGAAAAAGAAAGGGGCGCCTGGGTGGCTCGGTGGGTTAAAGCCTCTGCCTTCGGCTCAGGTCATGACCCCAGGGTCCTGGGATCGAGCCCCGCATCGAGCTCTCTGCTTAGCAGGGAGCCTGCTTCCTCCTCTCTCTCTCTCTGCCTGCCTCTCTGCCTACTTGTGGTCTCTGTCTATCAAAGAAATAAATAACTCTTAAAAAAAAAAAAACTGGAAATAACCTAAATAACTAAAAATAGAGAACTGGTTATTAAACAAATCAAGGGTTATATGTGCAGAAAAATATTATGCAGTTATGCATGGAAATATGCTCAGTTTACATTAAATAAAAATAACACTACAGAGCAGAATATATATATTAACTCAATTTTATTTAATAGTATGTATACATGCAATTCTATATACACAAAAGCTGAAGGAAACCACACTGACTATAGCTCAGTTATGAGTTACAGGTGTTTTATATTGCGCTTTTCTGAACATGTGTTATTTTTACAAGCACAAAACAAAAGCATTTACTTAAAACACTAGACACACAAGCAGGAAACTTAGGTCTAAGTTTCAGCTATGATACTAGCTATATTGACTTTATTGATGAGTCAACTTTATACATAAGGAAACAGATGCAGATTAAGTGGAGATAAGTCAGCAGCTATTCATCGTTAAAAGATTAAACAGTAAAACACAAAAACACACTGTTAAATCTAAATCACTACATATAAAGCACTGATAAGATGAATCATATTTTAGGTCAAGATGCTGAATAAATGCTCAGGAAAAAGAGTGAAGCACTTTCACTCTTAAGGAAAAGTTTTATACACCCACCTCTCAATTCACCCAAAATTCTATTTGGGATCTTTTTTTTTTTTTTTTAAGATTTTATTTATTTATTTGACAGACAGAAGCACAAGTAGGCAGAGAGGCAGGCAGAGAGAGAGGGGGGAAGCAGGCTCCCCGCCGAGCAGAGAGCCCCATGTGGGGCTCGATCCCAGGACCCTGAGACCATGACCCGAGCTGAAGGCAGAGGCTTTAACCCACTGAGCCACCCAGGCGCCCCTCTATTTGGGATCTTATTCAAAAGAACTGAGCATCTTTTTTTCCTCAAAATTTTAAAATAAACTTAAAGAGCTATGCACTCGCCAAATCAAATTTAGATGATTAAATATGTGTTTTCAGTCCAATGCCCTCTGCAGTGAGTCAGTTTTTGCAAAAAGTCTTGATTTATGATGCAATTCTATAAAATTGTGTGTACTGTTTGATAGGAAACAAATGATTTTAGCTTTCAAGTAGATTGAAAACTACTGTATTTTTAAAATATCTGACAACTCCTGAACAAAACAGGTCACTAAATTTTATTACTAATGACAAAAATTAGGATTCAGGGCATCACTTCTTAAAATGAGACCAAGAGTTAACACTAATTTTGAAAGACAAACTCACAAGGTACACTGTTTTCAACTAACTAGAACTTCTTGTTTGAAAAGTCAAATTTCTTCAGGAAGGAAATACTAATGTTAACCTACTTTTCTAAAGCATTTTTCTGAAAATTCTGAACCTGAAGTCCCAAGTAAGGCCTCTCTAAAAGGCATGGGGACCTACATAAAATGCATTTGACATTTAGCTTGATCTTGACATAAGCGTCTACTCAAAGAACATGGTTGTAAGTCAAATACTGTGGCCTGAGTATAATGCTTCTTGAGTCACACTTGAGTACAAATTCCATCTGGATACTGTTGCAGCTATTCAAGTTTTGGTATTGCCCAGTTTCATAAGGCCCGTGCTAAAGTTCAGGGAGGAGCTTCCTCTGATCCTGTCCTCCCCCCACCCCCCACCCCCGCCAAAAAAACCTCCACTACAACCAACTAAAGCGTGTATCTTATCTCCTGCTACAATTTAAAACCTTTTAACAAAAAAGTGTTTTTGAAAAAGTATAAAGAGTCATGCTTTCAAAATTCAATTCCTTGCTCTACAAAAAATTCATTCAAAATTCTTTAAAAAGATTAACACACTAAGAGAAGCCCAAAGTTAGGGAAATTTAAAACTAAGCTTGAGAATTTCTAAAGACTAAAAAAAGGAAAAGAAGTTCTGACAGTTTAACAAATGAGGAAATGACTTTAAAAATATTGTGCCTTATAAGAACCTCTGAAAAGTACAACATATCTATATAGCAAAATGAGAAAAATATAAGGGAGCAAGAGTTCAAAAATCAAACAGCAAAATTCCTCTAACCATCAACCTTGTAATCTTATTTATTACACAATGACAGAACACTCAGAAAAGTCAGACAGCAACTAGTCAAATTTGTGGCTTTTTCTTTCTTTCTTTTTTCTTTTTGGGTTAGTGGCTTCTTAAGCTTTGCTATTTCTATGAGTCCTAGAAAGCTCTTTTACTGAACCCACAACCCTCCATTTCCTTTAATAGTCCACAATTTTCTCTTGAAAGCACATAAATTATGAAATCAGGCATAGTTAAAGTACTGATTAGGGACACCCGGGTGGCTCAGTAGGTTAAATGTCTGCCTTCAGCTCAGGTCATGATCCCAGGGTCCTGGGATTAAACACCACATTGGGTCCGTGGATGAGTCAAGCATCAAAACCCTTGCTCAGTGGGGAGCCTGCTTCTCTTCCTCCCTCTGCCTGCCACTCCCATTGCTTGTGCTTGCTCACTAATGGCGCTCTGTCTTTCTCTGACAAATAAAATCTTTAAAAAGTAAAAAAATTAAAAAAAAAAAAAAAAGTACTGGGTGCCTGGGTAGCTCAGTTGTTAAACGTCTGCCTTCCACTCGGGTCATGATCCAGCGTCGGAGCCCCACATCGTGCTCCCTGCTTTGTGGGAAGTCTGCTTCTCCCTCTGCCGCTTCCCCTACTTGTATTCCCTCTCTCTGTGTCAAATAAATAAAATCTTAAAAAAAAATAATAACAAAGTAAAAAAATATTTTCCTTGCTCAATTATAAGTATATAAAAGTAATTAGATAAAAAACAGCTATATTCCTCATAAAGTTATAGTAAGACCCAACAATTCCATTTTTGGGTATATATCCAAGAGAATGAAAAATATATGTTCACACCAAAGCCTGTACATGGATATGTCATAGCAGCATTATTCCAACAGCTAAAAGTACTTGTGGAGACAATCCAATGTCCGTTCATAGATGAATGGATAAAAAACATGGTATATCCATACAATTGGAATATTATTCAGCCATAAAAAGGAGCAAAGCACGAGACAAACTACAATGTGGGTGGACCTTAAAATATATTAAGTGAAAAGAGCCAGATACAAAAGACCACATTTTATATGATTCCATTTATATGAAATGTCCATAATAGGCAAATCTCTAGTCAGCCTATACTTTCTGTTGCCAGGGGTTGAGGGAGAGGAGACTGAGAGTGACTGCTAGTGCATAGGGGAACTAGTCAGTGGTGGTGGTTGGACAATGCTGTGAACATACTAAATGCCACCAATTTTTTTTTACTTTAAAAGCTAAATGTTCTGACAGATGAATTCTGTATCTCAATTTTTAAAAATTCAACCAGGCTCATGTCTGCTGTCAAGAGGTAAATCAGGCTAAAATTTGACTTGCAGAAAATTATGACTATATAAAAATGAGACTAGTTTCCTGACACAGCTTAAAATGTAGCTGAGGGAAATTCCAAAGATGACTTCTTCAAAGGCTTAAATTAGCACACATAAACACTCTTCCAATGTGACTACTTTGTTATTAAAAGGATAATTCACTTTCAGCTACTAAGGTTCTACCAAACATATTAAAATTATCATGACTGTTGGAAAACATAAAATTCTAACTAATCTACTCACTTCCTAAATAAACTTTTGATCCTTATATTGCTCACATAATCCTTATACCTTAAGGCAACTACTTTTAAGATTAGCATTACTCACAGAAACACTTCAAAAATCCTGGCCACAATCAAAATCATATCCAAAGGCTAGAATATGAAATTGTTTTCATTTCTTTTTAAGGTTTCAAATTAAATCAAGCTTCAACAAACACGAGCAGTTTTATAAGAATTACTTTACAACTCTATTCCGAGGTCAGATTTTACATGGCATAGATCATGCTGCCATTTCTTAAAGAAGTGGTTTCAGTAAACTGTGGTTTAGTATGCAGAGGGACTTTGCTGCATTTTAATTATGAGTCATTGTGTGAACACAGAAGTTGTAAATATATACACACACACCCTCAAGCAGGAAAAGCAGTAGAAGGGCAAACTATACCTGAAAAGACTGGTTTTGAATTCACCCATGTTATCAGGAAAACTTAACTAGTGATGCAATAGAAAGTGGACTGTATGTAATGGGCACTCTTGGTGCTGGTCCTAGTTCAGCCATACTAGTGGAATAACCTTAGCAAAATCATTTGACCCTCTGTAGGCCTCCATTTCCTCATTGGTGTCCAGGGTTTCTAAATCTTACAACTCTCATCAGTCTTCGATTTGGCTGTTAAGCAGCTTAGAGCTGTGGGAGACCTAGCAATTACACACTAGGCAGTTCTCATATTTTTGTGTACTTACACATCCAAGCCATATAGAGTAATGAGAGAACTCAGGATTAGCCACAATGAAGAAAAAAAGAAAAGTGCACATAGCTCCTGATGGTATTGGTTTACTCCTCTTGGACCTAATAAAGAGAAAGCACCTTTGCCAATTTCCCAGGGGATAGGAGCGGTTCCTATGTCTCACCACACCCACTATAGTTGGTTTTTCCTAAAAGAAATCCAGTGGGGACGCTACAAAAATGCTGTAAAGCACCAAGTACTTTTAGTCACTGTTTACACTAACAGATCAATTCTAAATTAAAGAAATAAAACACCTTTCTCTTTCTAATGCAAAAAGAAATAAACAGCTTTTATTCCAAACATTCAAGGAGTTGTAGATGAGCACAGTGAGCTGTACATATATTTAGCAACAAACACAGTGTTAACCCAAAGAAAATGAATTATCTGTAGAACTAGGAGGTTCAAAGCACTGAGGTTCAACATAACATTATTCAACATAGTCCTTTAATGCTTTCAGTTTACAACTCCAACTTCTGGAGAAAAAGCTTCACTAAGGACTTGCTGAGATGCTTCACCTCTTTCATAGCAAGAAATAATCAGATCTGCCTGTGATGGGATAGTGTTAATAAAATACAAGTCACCATCACATAAACTGGTTTGTAGAAGCTGAAGTTCAAATGAGGCCTACTCAAAAGTTGTTTTAGGTGGAACCCAAGATGACTTTCTGGAAGAGCTCCTCCAAAACAGGACAGTCCTAGAGAACCTGTCTCCCCTGATTTATTTATTTTTTAAGATTTATTTATTTAGGGACGCCTGGGTGGCTCAGTTGGTTAAGCGGCTGCCTTCGGCTCAGGTCATGATCCCAGCATCCTGGGATCGAGTCCCACATCGGGCTCCTTGCTCAGCGGGGAGACTGCTTCTCCCTTTGCCTCTGCCTGCCACTCTGCCTGTGCTCGTTCGCTCTCTCTCCCTCTCTCTCTGACAAATAAATAAAATCTTTAAAAAAAAAAAGATTTATTTATTTGACAGAGATCATAATTAGGCAGAGAGGCAGGCAGAGAGAGAGAGAGAGCAGGAAGCAGGCTCCCCGCTTCGCAGAAAGCCCGATGCGATGCGGGGCTCAATCCCAGCACCCTGGGATCATGACCTGAGTTGAAGGCAGAGGCTTTAACCCACTGAGCCACCCAGGTGCCCCTCCCCTGATTTATACATCAAACACACGCATACACACATTTCTCCTTTCTCTCTCTCAAAATGGCTTTGTTGGGGTGCTGGGGTGGCTCAGTGGGTTGGGGCCTCTGCCTTTGGCTCGGGTTATGGTCTTAGGGTCCTGGGATCAAGCCCCGCATCAGGCTCTCCGCTCAGCGGGGAGCCTGCTTCCCTCCGCCACACTCTCTGCCTACTTGTGATCTCTCTCTGTCAAGTGAATAAATAAAATCTTAAAAAAAACAAAAAAAAAAGGCTCTTTGTCAAATATGACCAAAGACCAACCCTAGGTCACCTAAGCAATACCCATCTGGTTACGCCTGGCAGTATTCCTTCTGGAGGGGTTACAGAACTGTGGTTCCTAATCTGGCCCCTGTGGAGGGACCACTAAGTGGTACACAGAGGGACTTTGTGGGGGGTCAGTGAAGTCCCTGAATGCCTCTGCAAAATTTTGTCTCCATGCACATTTTTCTGGGGAGAGAGCCCTTAGGCAGTCAAAACTTCTGAGGCTGTGAATCAAGGAAAGTTAAGAACCACTGGTTTGGCGCCAAATATAAAAGAGGAGAAATACACTGAAGGTACCCATGTGAATACAATAGGAAGTAATGCCTGTTATTTGAGGTGCAAAATAACAAAGGGTGAGGTTTTTTCAAAACACAAAGAAAATATGATCTGATGGTCAGAAGTCCCTAAGGGTCAGTCCACTCCCTTCATCCTCTAGTCTAGATGAGGAAAATGAGCTGAGAGGCTCTTGCCCAAAATCACGTATCACAGAGACAGGTTGACAAAGCTGAGAACCAGGTTTGGCAGGGTTTCTGCCAAGATGGTAGGTTTATACTTTTTTCAAAATGGGTTTGACCAAAATTCCCCATATCCTTATAAATACCCCACTTCATTAAGAAGGTAGCCTTCAAAAATTTTAAAAGCTTAAGCATAGGGATTTGACTCATTAAAATGTCCCCAAATCATTAATCAAATTGCAAATCTTTCACAAAAGCCAGTACAAAGATTTGTAAGGGGGAACATTAGTGGCTCATTATCATCTATTCTGTTACACTGGCTCCAGTTTGAAAAAGCAGCACCGGTAACAAGCTCATTAAATGAAGCTTCTAAATGTAATGGGAAAAGACAGCTATTGACAGCCTCTTAAAAAAGATACTAAGTCAGGGTTAAGCTGACTTCAAAGTGAATTTGTATGATTTCTATGTACAAGCTCCTTCACCTATTGAATCCTCCCCTACCTTCTTAAAGTTAGTATCAAGAGTGTTGCCTAAACACTAAATGATTTTTTCAACACAGCTAATAGGGTCATTCATAAACTGAGAACAATGTTTCCAGTAACCATGTTCACAAACACTACATGTAGTAGAAACAAAGATAATAGGCAGTTATTCTGAAATCAAATTAAAAAATAATTATTGTCATAAAAAGTTACAGGACCATTTGTTCCAATGCCAAACTGTGCCTCAGCATATGAAATTTAAAGTAGTCAAAAACTCAACCTCACCTGAGAAGTGCAACCAAAGTGACATTTGAACCCAAGTTCAATGACAGCATGTCCTTCAATTTCAAGGAAGTGCTTTACTCATTAAAAGAAATTTGATGGCATATGATTCTAAGGCATATACACTGTCTCCAAAGACATGCATTATGGTAAACTTTCTGACTGCTAGTGAATTATATTTAGCCCTTTCTATAAGCTCATACGCAAGTCTCCCAGCCAAAGGTGTAACTGGCATAGGCCTCTGGAAGCACCTGTGGCCTGAAAATGCTTTAACCAATTCTCAAGGCTTTCTTTGCTGCAGTTTGAAGAAGGTTCGACCATTCTATTTTGGGTCAAGGAGACTCCCTTCCACCCCAAGTGACCTCAAGTGGGCCAGAGCAGTCTGGGAGAATGCACTGAGAGTGCTTTTTCATCAGGCCACCGCCTGAGAGACTCCGAAAAGGATGGAGATCTGGTCACCATCGAGGCGGCAAAAGAATGCGGCTGGGCTGTCTGGGGCTCACGACAGTCAGTCCGCTCTGGATCCCGCAGCCTGTGGTCAGGCTGTGGCGTCAGGAGCACGCGAAGAATCAGATCTCCGGGGCACGCAGAGGGAGGAGGCGGGGAGGTAACAAGAGCGAGGTTAGGTGTCTGCAGGTGTCTCCGGGGGGGAGGGACGAGATCGTCCGGACCTGCACAGCCAAGTGACTAACAGTGCGGTTTTGGACTCGGACAAACTAGTCACATTGTCAGGCTGTGTGACCTTGAGCACAGAGCTCGACCGCTTTGCGGCTCAGTTTCCTCATCTCTAAAATGGGGGTTGTTGCAACGGAAAACGCACCTTGGAGCGCTTGGCACGGCGCCTGGCACATAGTAAGCGCTCCCTCCCTACAGCTACTACTGGCTCTCGGGCTCCTCTCACCGCCCGGAGGAACTGGGGAAAAACTGGGGAAGCCCCGAGCAGGGGAGTCCCCAGGAGGCGGATCCAGGGCTGGGGTTGGGGGACCCGGGCCGGGGACTCACCGAGCACGTCTGCCGAGCGGTGCCGGGCCACGAAGCACGCGTCGTCCCCGTAGCACGCGCCCTTCTTGAGAAGGCCCTTGCGGAAGTCTTTGCCGAAGCCGCAGCCGGCCGTCACCAGCCCGTAGTCACCGCCACCGCCGCCACCGGCCCTGGGGTCGGTCTGCGAGAGGCCGCCGAGCACGGCGCGAGCCACCAGCCGCCCGTACGAGAGGACCGAGAACATCGCCGCCGCCGCCCCCCCGAGGAGGCGGGGGGCCCGGGGAGCAGGAGGACGCGGAGGCCCGGAGCCGGCTCTCTCCTCAGCCGCAGCAGCGCTGCCGCCGGGGCGCTCCTCAGGGCGGCGCAGAGTCGCCGCCGCCGCCCTTGCCCGACGCGCGGGGCCTCGCACACGCTCCGCCGCGCGCACCGGAGCCAGAGCGAGGTCAGAGCCGGCGGCTCCTCCACCTCAGCCCAAGTGGGGTCCCGGCTGCAGCCACTGCTGCAGCCGCCATCTTCCGCTCCACTAGCGTGTTCCGGGCCGCGCCGGCAGCGCCGCCCCCTCTATGGCCCCGCCCGTGGCCCCGCCCACAGTTCGCGGCTCACGCCCAAGCCACGCCCTCTCGGTCTCGTTGCCTTATATAGTCTCCGAGGTCGAGCGTGCGCAGAGGGTGTGGACGCAATTTCTCCTGGGAGTTGTAGTCTTTTTACTTCACGGCTTAGCATCCCTAGCCTGGGAGGATTCCCCACACGCGGAACCTAAATTAAGTTTTTGAAAATCATAGATAAGCTATTTGAAAGTTTCTTCCCTGTTTTAGCTATATATTTTAAGGGTTATTGTTTTAAATAACCCCACCATTCCTTCAAAGAAAAACCCAAAAGAAACTAGGGTCAGGTCATATAGTATTACTCCATAGTACAAACCTTAAGAAACTGAAGTACACAACTTTAATGACATCTCCAGAATTTATATACTGGAAGGGTTTAGAGACGGCAATCTGGAAAGAAGAGCCATTTTACATAATATTTAGGAAAATTTGAGGAACTATTACTGTCCGTATTAGACGGGGCGGGGGGGGGGGGTGAACAGGCAGATAGTGATGGAGATAAAGAAATGGCCACTATAGATGTATCATATAGAAGTGTTTCAGACTTTGCAAATGATTCTGACAACCTGGGGATAAACAATTCCAGGCCCCAAATTTCTTTGCCCTAAATCTTAAATTTCTTGAGGGTCCACCTGTTTAAGCAGGTTTTCTGACTTCTGGCTTGAGGGCCCAGACAGGTCAGGCAGTGCGGGAGACTTGCAAAGATGAGGCCCCTTGTTCTCTCCTTCCACAGCTGACACCTCTTCCCTTCAGAAGGACAGCCGCTGACAAGAAAGGCAGTTCCTTTGCTTTTTTTGTTAAGCTCTCAGCCCACCCCTAACAAAGACATCACAGTAGCCTTCTCCAGATTTTGATTATTAACACACTTTCTCTGAAATTATTTAGGTTAAATAGCTAAATTTAACAAGGAGTTTGTATTCTAATGGAAAGATTAGTTCACCAAATATGTGTAATATGTTTGTATGTGTGTATGAATGTACAGATTACATACCATCCCTGATGGGGCTTTACATAATCTAGCCCCTGCATACCTCTCCATCTCATTTGGTGCCATGTCCCTTCACTAACTGGGCTCCAGCCATGTTCACAGATGTTTCAGGGCCTATCCTCTCGCTCTTCCTTCTACTCACTAGAAAGTAATTTTGTTACCTCAGGGTCCTATGTTCTTTGTTGCTATATCCCCAGAACCCATGGGCACACAGTAAATACTTTACTAAATGAATGAAAGAATGAATGAATTAGGAGGCGCCTGGGTGGCTCAGTCATAAAGCGTCTGCCTTCGGCTCAGGTCACGATCCCAGAGTCCTGGGATCGAGCCCTGCATCAGGCTCCCTGCCCAGCTGGAAGCCTGCTTCTCCCTCTCACCCTCCCCCTGCTTGTGTTCCCTCTTTCGCTGTGTTTCTGTCTGTCAAATAAATAAAATCCTAAAAAAAAAAAAAATGAATGAATGAATAGTTCACTAGATCCTAAATTCCCTAAGGGCAAAAAGTCACTTGCCATTGTATTATGAGAATCCAGTGTACTGTCTGGCACATGGTAAGGGAGTTAGTAAATGCATGTTGAATAAAAGAAGGAATAACTGAATAGGAACAATAAATAATGTTAAAAAATCACATTTGTTGGATAAAAGAATGATTGCATGAAGAGTAGTTACAAATAAAAGAAAACTGAGATTTGAGAGAAGTGATCCAATTTGGAATAATTTTTAGTTTTTTTTTATAACCCAGATGTGTTGGTCCTTTTCCAGTTCACTTTCTTTTTAAAGATTTTATTTAGTTGTTTAAGAGACAGAGGGCGAGAGAGAGAGAGCTAAAGAGCACGAGATGGAGGAGGTCAGAGCAGGATGCCTGATACGGGCCTCCATCCCAGGAGTCCCAGATCATGACCTGAGCCAAAGGCAGTTGCTTAACCAACTGAGCCACCCAGGTGCCCTCCAGTTCACTTTTGACATTAGTGTAGTTACTCTGGGGATTCCCATTTCATTCTTCAAATGATTCTTTTGTATACCTTTCTTAATATATTGGAAGTCCTGCCAAACATTCACTCAAAGTGCATTGTTCTATTATCCTAATTACTGTCATCATTAAACACTTCTGTGTTTCACAGTGTGCCAAGTGCTCTATATGTTTCTATCCTTCAGGATTTTCATAAAAATTGGATGGAATAAATCACTTTGCATAGTAAGCGGCATTTTGTCAAGTATGTGGACTAAGAAAAAGTTCATTTGCTAGATAAAAGATATGGTTGATTCCAAGATCGCAGTCACACCTTGCTATTTTTTATGACCCACAAGAATTGGGAGCACGCCCAGAAGAGGGGGCGGAGGCTTGCGGATCCTCTGCTTGGCATTTATGTCTATGCCAGCTGGGCTAAAGGTTGTTCTTTTAAGCACACACACCACTACCAAATCCCAGCCAGGATGTCAGGTAATTCTACCCCAAGGACAAACTTTTTAAAATAGCATGTCAGCCCCTATTCCTTGCCTCGTCAAACTTCTTCAGACTGCTCCTACCTTTCATTTTCAGGGCATATATTATTTAATTTCCATGTCATTCACAAGAACCGGTCGGATGAGACAAGCAGGAACCTAAGATGTGACTCTGAAGCTGGTAACCTCTGCTCTAATGGGGCTGCTGTTTCCAGTTAAATGATACCGGTGCCTTGAGTTTCCTGCAAATGAGTTGTTCACCCAGAGCACAATGTGAACAGAATCCTTTCTTAAAGCTCCTTTGCAGTTTTTGGAAAGGAGAGGAGATGGGGCCTCAGGTTCCCTTGAATCATTTATTCCAGAGATAGATCTGAAAAGTTTCACCATCGTGGGGAAGTCAGAAGAGGGTACTTTGAAAAAAAAAAAGCACCTTCTCCTGCCCTCCCCCAGAAGCACAAATCCCTTTTGACATTTTGATAGATTTAAAAAGCCCTAAGAGTTTTCTTCCTTAACAGAATTACATTCCTAGCACTTTGAAGATTCCTGGGAGGTCAGTTGTCACTCTCAAAGGCGAACAAGCGGTGAAAATACCATCTGTGCTCCCAGGGCACCTCTGTGGCATTAGGAAAGAGCTTTGCACTGGAGTCACCCCCAGCTCCTAAAAAAAGAAAAAAAAATTTCTTAATATGATTTTCTGCCAGAGTGGTGCACTGATCTCTCCTAATTTCTTTTTGCTGACCTATTCAAAAAGAGCACTAATTAGTTTATGGCAATGTTTCTCAACCTCGGCACTATTGACATCTGAGGCCAGATAATTTTTTATCGTGAAGCACTGTTCTGTGCATTGGAGGGGGCTTAGCAGCTTCCCTGGCTTCTACCTACTAGATGCCAGTAGCACACCTCGCCCCCCAGTTAAGACAACCAAAAATGTCTCCAGATATTGCTAAATGGCTCCGGGGAACAAAATTGCTCTCCCCCACCCCCCCTCCTTTAGAACTACTGGGATGGGATGCCTGGGTGGCTCAATCGGTTAAGTGTTTGCCTTTGGCTCAGGTCATGATGGATTGAGGCCCGAATTGGGCTCCCTGCTCAGCAGGAAGCCTGCTTCTCCCTCTCCCTCTATCTGCAGCTCCCCTGCTTATAAGCTCTCTCTCTCTCTGTCTCTCTAACAAAACAAAAAACAAACAAACCCCCCCCACCCTCCCCCCCAAACCACTGACTGGGTGATAACAATGCAATGCAAGTTAGAAAATACTTGATGAGCACTTTGTGATGTCTGAGGCTGTGGGATAAGGACAAAAGACATTGGTACCTTCATGGCAATAGCAGTGGAGCAGGACGGTTAAAGTTAAGTAAATATATAGAAAAAATAAGCATCATTGGTTGAAATAGAAAAAGCAGCATGAGGAGGAGAAATGGGACCCATTGGGGTGGGAGAAGTACTAAGGGTACTTCACGAAGAGGTGACACTTGGAAGAGGCCTGAATGCACAGACAGAGGGCTGAGGTGGGGAAACAAGGGGATGGCCAGTGTGAGAGGAAGATACAGAAACTAAACAAATGCAGAGTTTGACCAGAGAAGAACAAGGATGTGCTGTTCCACAATAGAGTCTGAATGAAGAATAATGAGGAAAAGGGCTAGGAAAGTAGTCTAGGAGGTATTCGGCCATAAAAAGGAGTGAAGCAGTGACTCATGCCTCAACATGGATGACCCTTGAAAACGGGATGCTCAATTAAAGAAACCAGTCCCCAAAGACCACATGTTGTATGCTTCTATTTATATAAAATGTCTGGAATAGGCAAACCCATAGAGACAGAAAGCAGATTAGGGGTTGCCAGAAGCTGGATGTGGGGGAATGGGAAGTGACTCTTAGTGGGTGTGGAGTTTCTTCTTGGGGTAATAAAAATGTTCTGGAATTAGATAGTGGTGAGGGTTGCACAACCTTATAAATATACAAAAAATATTAAACTGTGCACTTTAAAGGGCAAATGTTGTAGTGCATGAATTGCATCTTAGTTTATTTTATTATTTTTTTAAAAGATTTTATTTATTTATTTGACAGAGAGATCACAAGTAGGCAGAGAGGCAGGCAGAGAGAGAAGAGGAAGCAGGCTCCCCGCCGAGCAGAGAGCCGGATGCGGGGCTTGATCCCAGGACCCTGAGACCATGACCTGAGCCGAAGGCAGAGGCTTTAACCCACTGAACCACCCAGGCGCCCCTGCATCTCAGTTTAAAAAATAGTTGAGGGGGCACCTGGATGACTCAGTGGGTTAAAGCCTCTGCCTTCGCTCAGGTCATGATCCCAGGGTCCTAGGATCGAGAGCCCACCATCGGGCTCTCTGCTCAGCAGGGAGCCTGCTTCCCCCACCCTCTCTCTGCCTGCCTCTCTGCCTGCTTGTGATCTCTGTCTGTCAAATAAATAAATAAATAATCTTAAAAAAAAAATAATTGAGGACCTACTGCAGGAAGCATTATTTGCTAAGCTTACCTGCATTAAGCTGGAAACACGAAGGGGTCACCAAATGCTTTTAATATGCCAGTGACAATAATAAAGTAATAAGTAATATTACAATTATAATAAAATAATAAACAATAGTAACAAGAAGAAGAAAGAGTGAGAACGATGGACACCATAGACTGGGCACTTGCCACCTGCTTTACCTGTACCATCTGCTCTGACCCCCTAATCATGTGACTACCCAACAGTCCCTGTTGTTTCCTTCACTGCGTGTAGTACTTATCTATTTTGTCAATTGTTTAGCTCCTCCCTGACTAAAATGTGTGTTCTACGAGAGCAGGGGATTTTTGTCTATTTTATTCACTACTTTATCTCAAGTCTCCAGAACACTGCCTGGCAAGTCCAGGCGCTGAATAAATCTAGGACGTGAATGCTGTTGAACAAAAGAACTCTAGCGATCACACAGAACAAGCAACTTATTCTACAGCTGAAGAAATGGAGCAAGAAACGTGTTCATCCCCTACAAAGTTCATGGGTGGAGCTGGGCTGAACTGGAGAGGTCTCTAAGCTCCTGGTGCCTGCCCGGCCAATCCCTTTTGAAGGAACTAGCCACAGGCTGTTCTTTTCATCCAATTTACCTTGCTTTGCATTGTGTTTGATGGTCACGTTTTTTCTCCTCACCTAGCATCCACTTCCCCCCATTGTCTGATAGTAGTATTTTGATTTTCCTTGCAGGTGTAATCCAACACCCGAGGTGGACACATGGCCCTGGTCTGACCAATCAGAGCACTGCATTCTCTGGGTCACTGTGATTGGTCCAGAGTGAAGGCACGTGACCCAAGGTAGGCCAGTGAAACTCCACCATGCAATTTGCTAAAAGTATTAAGAAGGAGAAAATCTGACCAGGGTTTGTAAGCTGATGGGCTACACGCCTGGAGCTGCTGATGGCCATTTTTGCCAGTACTCGGGAAGAGCTGGCCTGAGAATAAAGGCAATCGAAAGAGAAGCAGAGCCTACAGATGGCAAGAAAGAGAGGCCTGGTGACACTGAGCACACCCCCGAAACCAACTTTACCTGCAAAAGGAACAGTCCCTGAACGCCTATTATTTCCCTTTTTTGCTTAAGTCTGTTTGAGTTTGGCTTGCAATACTGTGAATCCTGACACACATGTCATGTGACCCAGGTACCATGGTTACATTTATTGAGCCAAGAATAAGTCCTCAAACCAAAGGCAGCTGTGAGGAGGGAAATTATCCTATGCTTATTCACATAGGGGAGGAGGAGCTCCCAGTCCTCATTAGAAAAACGGGTCAAGGGGCGCCTGGGTGGCTCAGTGGGTTGAAGCCTCTGCCTTCGGCTCGGGTCGTGGTCCCGGGGTCCTGGGATCGAGCCCCGCGTCGGGCTCTCTGCTCAGCGGGGAGCCTGCTTCCCCCTCTCTCTCTGCCTGCCTCTCTGCCTACTTGTGATCTCTCTGTCAAATGGATAAATAAAATCTTAAAAAAAAAAAAAAAGAAAGAAAGAAAAGAAAAACGAGTGAAAGGCAAACTTCTGGGCTCTTACTTTTGTACCTCCATGGGATGAGGAGTGCTTTGTCTGATTCGTGGGTTTGGGAGAAGATGCTGAGCATGTTGCCCAGTCCCTTTCTCTTTTTTCTTTCTTGCTGTGGTCTGACCTTGGGGTACTCATCTTTCCACCTCCAACTTGGGGAGCCTGTCCCTATGGAGGAGGCTTGCGGTAATCCAGCCGGCGTGAGGATCTCTGTAATCCAGAAGGGGGAACTGAGTGCACACGGAAGCCATGAGCTCCAAGCAGCCTTATCAATAAAGCTGATACTTTTGAGCCCGCGCTGCCCGATTCATATCATCAACTTCTCAGTGCGTTTAGAATTTGGAAAGGCTGAGGAGGGTGTAATTAATGATCACCCCATACTTTTACCTCCAGTGTGTTCATTTTCTCTTCAGAAAGCTTTGAGATGCAGGCACGAGGACTGACATTTGGGGGCTAAAATAGCACATGGAGATCAAGTTTCTGGTGCAGTCAGGGCCCTAGGCTCAAAGGTAATTGTGGGTCAAGTGGGTTTTGACCTGGGTATTTTGTGACTGCTACAGTTGTTTGGCAGGATTTTAACCGGCAGTGGCCTGAGTACAAGGGCCTTTTGGGCAGGCCTTGACCTTACCCCTGTGAGCACAGCTTTGACCTCAGCAGGTGGTGGGGACAGGGATTAGGTCACTGGGGAAAAAAAAATCTTTTTGTCCCAGGTAAGGCTTGCTCTAAAGAGGGCAGAATTTTAGTCTCCAAATATTTAGGCTCTGGAGGACAGGTTTTTTGCTTCTTGTAGAATGTCTTTCAGCAAAACTTTAGGCTAGACTTTAAAACAGCCAAGGCAGCTAAATTATACAGGGTCTACAGAGCTCTTTGTGAGATTGTAGCCTCCTTGCAGCATGAACACAGAGTGTAGGTGGATGCCACAAAGTTAACAACCTCAAATCCATTCTTCTGTGGGCTATTCTGAGCTTCCTTTGGGGCCATGAGCCAGACCCATGGGGGGGCTGATTTCTTAACATTTATTTGGTCTGTCACACGCTGGTAAGGCTCATTTCACCACTGCGATCCCAGGATGGCTTTGTTCTGCTAATTGAGTAAACCTTGGTCATGGCTTTGGATTTAGGGAGCTCAGACTCTGACTTTACCCACAGAATGGGGTATATTTTATTAATGAAAACAAAGGAAAAGAATTAGGACCCTTATTATACAAGAGGCAATGTTTCTTTATGAGTTGAGGTAGAGAAAGCTAAGAGGGCAGTTAATGACGCTTATAGCCAGAAGACTTTGTCTCTGGGAAACATGTTTGCTGAGGAAATCAGAGAGGGATGAAGATTTTTTATTTTACTTATTTTCTATTTTTATTTTACTCATATAAGTTTTTTAAAATAATTTTTTAAATTTTCTATTAACATATAATGTATTATTAGCCCCAGGGGTACAGGTCTGTGAATCGCCAGGTTTACATACTTCACAGCACTAACCATAGCACATCCCTCCCCAGTGTCCACAACCCAGCCACCCTCTCCCTACCCCCCAACCCCGGCATCCCTCCATTTGTTTTGTGAGATTAAGAGTCTCTTATGGTTTGTCTCCCTCCCAATCCCATCTTGTTTCATTTATTCTTTTCCTACCCCCCGAACCCCCCATGTTGCCTCTCAACTTCCTCATATCAGGGAGATCATATGATAATTATCGTTCTCTGATTGACTTATTTTGCTCAGCGTAATACCCTCTAGTTCGTCATTGCAAATGGCAAGATTTCATTTCTTTTGATGGCTGCATAGTATTCCATTGTTATCTTTAATTTTTAAAATATGCTTCTGTCATGCTACAAAACAGAACCAGTGGAAAGATGGAAGACAAATAAGGGGTTGGCTTACTAAACTGGAAGGGGGATTTTTTTTGTTAAAGCTAGAACTGTGACATTAGTAGACCAATCAGACAAATACGACAAGGGAAATAAATGAGTTTCTGAAGGCTCGGCTAGGCAGATATTAAGAGGGAGAAGAGTCACATACATCTATGGAAACTTGAGAGTAATCCAAGATAATATTACAGATTAATGGGAACAATTATTATTATTTTTTATTTTTTAAAGATTTATTCATTCAGAGTGCAAGCAGGAGAGGAACAGAGGGAGAAGGAGAGAATCCAGAGACAACTCTGAGCTGAGTGTGGAGCCTGATGCAAGACCACTACCTGAGCTAAAACCAAGAGTTGGATGCTCAACCAACTGAGACATCCAGGTGCCCCTATTATTATTATTTTTAAAGATTTTATTTTTAAGTAATCTTTTAAGTAATTTTAAGGAATCAACATGGGTCTCAAACCCACAACCCCAAGATCAAGAGTTGCATGCTCCACCTACCTAGCCTGCCAGGCACCCTGGGGAAAAAATTATTTTTGAATGGTGTGAGGACATTGGCTATCCCTCTGGAGAAAAAAACCTAAACTGGACCCCTAACTCAAACAATATACAAGAGTAAATTCCAGGGGTCAAAAGCAATCTTTAAAGCTTTTAGAAGGAAATGTAGAATATTGGGATGAGAAATAATGGCTTCAATAATAAAAGAGTACATGTTGTTAAGAATAATTTTGATCATGGGGCGCCTGGGTGGCTCAGTGGGTTAAGCCTCTGCCTTTGGCTCAGATCATGATCTCAGAGTCCTGAGATCGGCTCAGGATAGAGCCCTTCATCGGGCTCTCTGCTCAGTGGGGAGTCTGCTTCCCCCTCTCTCTCTGCCTGCTGCTCTACCTACTTGTGATCCCTCTCTCTGTCCAATAAATAAATAAAATCTTTTTTAAAAAAAGAATAATTTTGATCAATTTGATTACATTAAAAATTCCTCCAAATAGGGGCGCCTGGCTGGCTCAGTGGGTTAAAGCCTCTGCGTTTGGCTCAGGTCATGATCTTGGGGTCCTGGAATCGAGCCCTACATCAGGCTTTTTGCTCACCGGGGAGCCTGCTTCCTCCTCTCTCTCTGCCTGCCTCTCTGCCTGCTTGTGATCTCTGTCTGTCAAATAAATAAATAAAATCTTAAAAAAAAAGGTTCCTCAAAATAAATCAAAGGCCTGCACATGAGACCTAAAACTATAAACCTCTTAGAAGAAAGTATAGAGGAGAGCTTTATGACATAGGATTTGGCAATGATTTTTGGTTATGACTCCAAAAGCACAGGCAACAGAAGAAAAAAATAGATAAATCAGACTAAATAAAAATTTAGAACTTCTGTTCATCAAAGATTATAATCAACAGAGTGAAAAGGCAATCATGGAATGGGAGAAAATATATGGAAATGGTATATCTGATAAGGAGATAATATCAGAATATATTAAAAAAAACCCTCACAACTCAACAACAGGGGAAAAAATGGATAAAAAATAGGCAAAGACTTGAATAGAAATTTCAAAGAAGATACACAAATGGCCAATAAGCATAGGCAAAGATGCTCAACATCACTAATCATTAGGGATCTGAAAATCAAAACCACACAGATGATACCTCACATACATTGGGATGGTTACTGTATAATAATAAGTATAATAAGTATCATTTTTATTATAGTAATAATAAAAATAAACCAGAAAATAACAAATGTTACCGAGGACGTGGAGAATTTGGAACCCTTGTGCACTGTTGGTGGGAATGTAAACTAGTGTAGCTGTGGAAGTCGGTATGATGGTTCCTCCAAAATCAAACATAGAATTACCATATGATCCAGCAATTCCACTTCTGGGCATATACCCAAAAGAACTGAAAGCTGGAACTTGAACTGTTATTTGTTCATGGCGGTATTAGTCACAATAGCCAAAAGGAGGAAGCAACCCAAGTGTTCAGCTATGGATGAATAGATACATAAAATGTGGGATCTATTATCCATACAATAAAATATTATTAGCCTTAGAAAGGAAGGATGTTCTGATGCCTCCTCAAACATGGATGAATTTTTTTTAAAGATTTTTATTTATTTATTTGACAGACAGAGATCACAAGTAGGCATACAGGCAGGCAGAGAGAGAGAGAGAGAGAGGGAAACAGGCTCCCTGCTGAGCAGAGAGCCCGACACGGGGCTCAATCCCAGGACCCTGGGATCATGACCTGAGCTGAAGGCAGAGGCTTTAACCCACTGAGCCACCCAGGCGCCCCTCAAACATGGATAAATTTTAAAGACATTATGCTAAGTGAAATAAGCCAGACACAAAAAGGTAAATACTATAGGATTCCACTTGTTTGAGGTACGTAGAGTAGTCACCTTTATAGAAACAGAAAGCAGAATGGTGGTTACTGTGGACTGAAGGGTAGAGGGAATGCAGAGTTATTTTTTTCATGTGTATGGAGTTTCAGGTTTGCAAGACAAAAAGAGTTCTAGAGATGATGATGATGGCTGCAGTTCTAGAGATGATTGGTGATGGCTACAAAGCAATGTGAATGTACTTAATGCCACTGAACCCGGGAGTCTGGGTGGCTCAATCCTTAAGCATCTGCCTTCTGCTCAGGTCATGATCCCAGGGTCCTGGAATAGAGCCCCATATCAGGCTCCTTGCTCGGCAGGGAGCCTGCTTTCTCCCACTCTTACTCCCCCTGCTTGTGTTCCCTCTCTCGTTATGTCTATCTGTCAAATAAATAAATAAAATCTTTTTTTTAAATGCCACTGAACTTAAAAAGGGTATCTTAAATTTTATGTTATGTATATTTTACCACAGGTAACATTTTAATTTATTTTTTTAAAAGATTTTATTTATTTATTTGACAGAGATAGGCAGAGTCAGGCAGAGAGAGAGAGGAAAGCAGGCTCTCTGCGCAGCAGGGAGCCTAATGAGGGGCTTGATCCCAGGACCCTGAGACCATGACCTGAGGTGAAGGCAGAGGCTTTAACCCACTGAGCCACCCAGGCGCCCCCACAGGTAAGTAACATTTTTAAAAGCTTCTGCATAACAAAAGGCATCATAAAAATAGTTAAAAAAAATAATCTATATTGGGACGCCTGGGTGGCTCAGTTGGTTAAGCGGCTGCCTTCAGCTCAGGTCATGATCCCAGCGTCCTGGGATCGAGTCCCACATCGGGCCCCTTGCTCAGCAGGGAGCCTGCTTCTCCCTCTGCCTCTGCCTGCCACTCTGTCTGCCTGTGCTCTCTCTCTCTCTCTCTCTAACAAATAAATAAATAAAATCTAAAAAAAAAATCTATAGACTGAGAGAAGATATTTATAATGCATAAAGTCAAAAAGGATTAGTATCCAGAGGCATCATAAAAATAGTTTAAATAGTTTAAAAAATAAAAATAAATATAAATATAAAAAATAAAAATAAATATAAAATATTTATAAATATAATATAATATATTTATATTATATAATACAATATATTTAAATATTATAATATACAATATAATTATATATAATATGTATTTTATAATATATAAAATAATATAATAAAAATATTATAAATATAAATATAAATATGGTTTAAAAATAATCTATAGACTGAGAGAAGATATTTATAATGCATAAAGTCAAAAAGGATTAGTATCCAGAGTACATAAAGAACTTCTTCACAATAGTAAAGAAAATGAACTCAATAGGAAAGTAGAAAAATATGAAAAATTACCAACAAGGTATTAAATTAATTATGCATAGAGTCTGTTAGAGTGAGGTGGTTTAGTGTCCTAACAGCATACATAAGCAAACCCAAAGATAAGGCTGTAAGTGCCTCAAGGTTAAGAAATTCAGACCTGGGACGCCTGGGTGGCTCAGTTGGTTAAGCGGCTGCCTTCGGCTCAGGTCATGATCCCAGCATCCTGGGATCGAGTCCCACATTGGGCTCCTTGCTCCGCAGGGAGCCTGCTTCTCCCTCTGCCTCTGCCTGCCTCTCTGTCTGCCTGCGCTCGCTCTCTCTCTAACTAATAAATGAATAAAATCTTTAAAAAAAAATAATAAAAAAAAAAGAAATTCAGACCTAAGGACAACCTGTCACAAAGAGCCAACCCAGCTCTCTCACATAAGGCAATCGCTTACTGTACAGCTGATCAAGTGATTTCCTTGCTTTGCCTCTTGGTCTTCCTGGAAGTCTTGCTCCTAGCTCATGTTGGTACTCCTAACCACTTCTGGTTTGGCACTACCTCAAATGAATTTGTGCTCAAGGAAACTCCTAACATTTTTAATATGCCCCAGTTTATCTTTTAACAAGGACATTTCTGAAGAGAAACCTAGTTGTCCAACAGACATGGGAAGAGATAGGTGATCTCACTAGTGATCAGGTACATGACTACAGTGGGGAGGCTCCATTAGGGTAAACAGAGAAGGACTCTGAAAGGTGTCATTTGCTCTAAAACCTAAATGAAAAGTTGAGAAAAAAACAGCTAGCCATATATAGTTCTGGAAGAAGGGCATTCCATGCCCAGGGATCAGCCAGTGCAAATGTCCTGGGGTGGGAATAGGTTTGGCCATGTCTTAGCTTGGGCTGTCATAACAAAATACCATAAACTGGGTGGCTTAAATGACAGAAATTTATTTTCTCATAGTTCTGGAAGTCTGAGATCAGGGTGTCAGTGTGGCTGGGTTCTTCTGAGGCCTCTCTTTCTGGCTTGCCTATGACCTCATCCATAATCCCCTTCCTTATGATCTCATTTAACTTTAATTATCTCCTAAAAGTCCTGTCTCCAATTATGGTCACTGAGAATTAGGGCTTTGACATATGAATTTTGAGGAATGTCAACATTTAGTTCATAACACTTTGGTGAGGTACTTATTTTTAAAAAATGGATTTAAGGAGGCCAGGATTTTGGGACTAAAGTGTGGAAGTGAGAGCCCAGAGAGTGCCTGAGACTGGGTTAGATGAATGACTCCTCCTGTAGTGTATTGTTTAGAAATATAAAGAATTGTACCTTATTCGTGCCAAGGGAATTGGGGGAGAAATGATATGGGCTTAAAAAAAATTCCTTGCCAAAAGCACAAAATCTCTGTCTCTACTACACAGGGTTTCTGTCCTCTGAGTTTGACAACAGATTGGAATGCAATTCCTAAGTTCTTTTTTTTGCTACCTCCATGGTAACACAGGGCTCGAAGGTAATGGGTTTTACTAATTACTGGGGAACAATAAAAGTATAACAAAGAATGTCAAAAGTTACAACATGACTCATTCAAACAGAGGATAAACATGTGAAAAATTTATTCCACTTGTTAAAAAGGAAACAGCTGGGTCAGAGAGCATTTTGAGAAGCAGGAAACTTAAATACAAAACTGATTAATCTCCACAGGGTAATAAAGACTATACATCTCAGGGTTCTTCTCCCCGCCATCACTGGACAGAAATGATTTGAAACTCTCTCAGACAAAAAACCTGAGCTTTTAACCGATAGTAGATAATTTGGCAAACAAAGGTACATTCCTTGGCTGATATCTACACCCGGGGGCCAAATCTGGCCCTGCTGCTTACATTGGTAATAAAGTTTTATTGGAACACAGTCACAGCCATTTGTTTACATGTTGTCAAAGGCTGCCTTTGCTCCACAACAAAGAAAGTGCTAAGACAACAGAGTTGAATAGTTGAGCGTATAGCCTGAAAGCCTGAAATATTTTACTATATGGACCTTTACAGGAAAAGTTTCCAGACCCCTGCTAGAGAATTCATCCTTAGGTGGGCTTGTTCGACAATGTCTTAGATAACACTGAAAGAACTATGCTGCCCTCTCTTGGTCTTATTTCCAAATTCTGGATAATTTTTCTTCATAAAGGAGATGTATGGCTTAAAAATTGGGGGGACATTTGAGAATTGTTATCTATGGCCTGTAATTCCTAAATCCTCCCATCCACTCACTCCAACAACCCCAACGCCCCTTTCTGTGTTGGTAACTATCTCAATGCCCTTAGCCTCCCAACCCTTTCCTTGGAGGGTGGAGCTTATGGAAATCTTTAAGTACCAGTAGGCCTGAAAAATTATTGGTGATAAGTAATGTCCTTTATAGCATCATTTTCGCTCAAGAGGGCCTTCTGTTTCTTAGTAGGACTCCAGTTAGGGCTTGTGCCTCATACTTGCACAGTCACATGGGAGGTGTTTTTGGGGGGAGGAATGTGGGAGAAGAGGGGTCCTCTCAGCTTCTTTGAATTAAATTCCAGAGCTGTTGCAAACTCTTAAGTTCTGAGAAGGCAGCGGCGGTAGGTACTTGACCACCGTTGTTTGTGGTTCCTGGCACACAGTAGGTACTCAGTAAATACTGAGTAAATGATTAAACCAAAGGAGGAATGAAGATGGAGGGTATGTTTTTCCCCTCAGGGTCAGCGGGGGCTGAGAACAAAGTTTTGGTGACAAAGGTTGCCACCTGCAGGACAAATATGAAACTACAAGATTCACAGCTGTTAAGCCTTGAGAATACAGTCCGCTTCAGGACAAGATTATCAGAGAATCAAGTGTTCTTCCTTAGCATTTGGCAGAGTTAATCAATGTCACTTTGTCCTTTCCTTCTTTTTTTTTTAAAGTAAGCTGTACATCAAATGTGGGGCTCAAACTCATGACCTAGAGATCAGGAGTTGCATGTGACCTAGGAAAGAATGTTAGGGTTTGAAGCCAACAGCCAAAAGAGAATTCTTGAGACATCTTTGGTGCATTTTGGTTTTATTAAAGCTTGGGGACAGGACCTGTGGGCAGAAAGAGCTGCACTGGGGTCAAGAGGAGTGACCCATTATATCCTTTCAAGTTGGGAGGAGGTTAGGGATAGCGTAAGTCTCTAAGGAATTTTGGAAGCAAGATTTCCAGGACCTTGAGGGGACTAGCTCTTGTTGAGGGAAGGTCATTTATTACTGGCTAATAA
The DNA here is from genome assembly GCA_003697995.1 of Taxidea taxus jeffersonii. Classification (NCBI taxonomy): domain Eukaryota; kingdom Metazoa; phylum Chordata; class Mammalia; order Carnivora; family Mustelidae; genus Taxidea; species Taxidea taxus. Next base: position 75,241 of record ML105387.1, read on the forward strand.
AACCTGAGTCATGAGACTGTTCAGATGTATATCGGTGAGCGATATGCTTGAGGGGGGATGATTACCAACACATATCTTGAGGGTTTAGAGATAAAGGAAATTTCTAAAGGAATTTTTATATGTTAAAGTAGACTTACAGGATCCTGGATGGGGGGTGGTGCGGGGCAGTGGCTAGGATTGCCTTTTGCCCTTAGCAAACGGTCAACATTGAGGCAGTTGAGTCCCTAGAAGAATGTCACTCTGTTTCAAAGACTTGTCAGAGGACTCTAGGTAGTAAGGAAATTTAATAATTTTTCTTCTGCCTTTGTTTCCCACATCAGTATGCTTTACTGACTGAGCCCACTAGGCACTCCATTTTGTCCTTTCCAGTTAGGCAATCCTACACCCTTTCTTTAATAACATTTTTAAACCTTCAGAGTGCTTAATAGGTGTCCAGTACCATGTCACACACTCACACAGTTTTGCAACCAATCCCACTATTATCCCCGTTTTATATATGAGGAATGTGAGCACAGGACGCATGCCCAAGATTACATAGCTTGCAAACAGCAGAACCAGGGATCTGGACTCAAACACCGCAGGTGTACTTTTCATCATTCAGTCTGCTACCTCTGTACTCCTGATATGGAAAAGTTTACGTGAAACAGAGGAACATGGTGGATAAGACCCTTCCACTTATCTCTGCACTCTCCCAAAACACTACTAACATGATGGAAGAGGGAGCGAAAGGGTCCAAACCCACACAGAACAGGAGAGATGATGACTGCTCCTGAGAGTTGTCAAATCCTTTTTGGAAGCTAGAAAGTGGATGGATGATTTGGCCGAGTGGAGAAGCCCTAGGTCTCGCAGAAGGAGTTGCCGAGGAGAAGCAAGCCGATTGCAGCTGCAGAGCCCCAGAAGGGCTCAGGGATTGAAGGTCTCAGGTACTGGTGTTCAGGGGGTGGGGGGCGGGGTGCAGAGACGGGGAAAGGTGGGAGTCAAAGCAGAACATTAATTGTATCAGTAACATATCCTAGGATTCCAATAACATAACCTCAGACCCCCCTCCTGTGACACCTTGCCTTGATCCTTGCAGAAGATTAGCTGTTTATTCTCTGGAGAACATCAAACAGAACAGCTCTAAGTTCAGAGACAGCATTCAGAGAATAGAGTGGAGGCAACATGATAAAAACAGAGGAATTAAATGAAAGCGTGCGGCTACAAAGAAGTCTATTTTTTCTTTTTTTTTTTTTTTAATTTTATTTATTTGACAGAGAGAGAGAGCAAGCGAGAGAGGGAACACAAGCACAGGGAGTGGGAGAGGGAGAAGCAAGGCTTCCCACGGAGCAGGGAGCCCAATGTGGGGCTAGATCCCAGGACCCTGGGATCGTGACCTGAGCCAAAGGCTGATGCTTAACAACTGAGCCACCCAGGTGTCCCTCCTGTCTTTTCAATACCCATGTGTTTGGTGATAGTGTTGACATTGTTATTCTGAGACTTAGCCCTGTGCTAAATGTGTATTTTGGGATAAATAAAGTAATAAATTATGTTGGCGTTATTGAGAACTGACCTTTATGGTGTGGGAGAAAAGAAATACATATACAAAATCAATATGTTTAAATAAAACTCCTCTAATGGGGGCACCTGGGTGGCTCAGTCATTAAGCCTCTGCCTTGGGCTTAGGTCATGATCTCAGGGTCTTGGGAATGAGTCCCACATTGGGCTCCCTGCTCCGGTCATAATCTCAGGGTCATGATCTCAGGGTCCTTGGATGGAGCCCCACATCAGGGTCCTTGCTCAGTAGGGAGTCTGCTTCTCCCTCTGACCCTTCTCCCTGCTTGTGCTCTGTCTGTCTCAAATAAATAAAATCTTAAAAAAAAACCCTCTAGTCTTGATTTTATTTATTTTTAATAGATTTTATTTTTAAATAATCTCTATACTCAACATGGGGCTCGAACTCACTCACAACATGGCCACTGATTGAGCCAGCTGGGTGTCCCATAGTCTTGATTTTAATTGTAACTGTCAGTATGGTAGATCTTATCAGAAAAATTAAGTACCTAGTTAATAAGAGATGGAACTAGATTAACTGAGACTAGCGTTGCTCTGAAATTTGTGAGGCTCTGCCTCTTTGGTGGGTCAGGGCTGGAGGGCCTCCTGGAGGAGGTGAAATCTGGAGGATAATTAGGAGCAATAAATGGACAATTCTTCTCCTGATGATCTCTGGAAGATCTGCTTATCATGACCCAGTAATGCTGGGCTGATCTGGAAAGATTTGGTTTCTGAAATGTCAAAATGGAGACCAGCCTGCAAATCATGATGACCAGTGACCAACAGAAGATGTGTGGGGCAGCCAAATGGTCTCCCTTTGTGCCGTCCTTAAAAAATTTTTAAGAGTGACATATATTTTCGATAATTCCTGAAAGACAACACTTCTTATGGTACAATCACAGAAGCCTACAGTATTTATCTGAGTCTAATTTTTTTTAGACTTGAAAATGTTCACAACCTTTAAAATTTGTTTTCAAGTGTAGTTTAAGCAGTAGACATTGGGAAAAGCTGGGAGGAAGGAAGGATTTTTGCCCTATTTTCCAATTGTTCTCCCTAATGGAATATAAGAATGACGATTAAGAGGAGAAGCATGGGGTGCCTGGGTGGCTCAGTCAATTAAACATCTGACTTTGGCTCAGGTCATGATCCTGGGGTCCTGGGATCAAGCCCTGCATCAGGCTCTGTGTTTGACAGGAAGCCGGCTTCTCCCTCTCCCACATACTGTGCTTGTGTTCTCTCTCTTGCGTGGCATCTCTCTCTCTCTGTCAAATAAATAAACAAAATCTTTTTGAAAAAGAAAGAAATCAACCCTGAGACCAGGAGTCCTATGCTCCACAGACTGAGCCAACCAGGTACCTCAAGAAAAATCAATTTGATTTTAACTGAAAAGTAATACAGGCACAATAAATTGAAGAGTGACTCGTCTTCCTTCCTTCTCCCCAGAAACTGTTAAAATTGCCAGCTTGTTATGTCCTGAAAAGAACATTTTAAAAGGAAACTTTTAGGCCTGTTCATGATTCATGTTGGAGGGGATAGAAGTTAAAATATGACTGATATTTTATTATCCCATGGAGTAAGAAGCTTTGAGGGAGAATTAATAGCTAGATTCAGATTGGAAGGCCATTCATTCTTTCTTTTAAGGAATTAAATGATCTAGATAAAAAAGAGGTATCATTTTGTGTGTTTGTCCAAATAGACCTAGATAAAAACAAAATCTTTTCTCATCAGATCATTTTTCCCCCTAATAAATTGACAATAATGTAGAGATGGGGATTTTGGAGTTTGGAATTAGTGTTGATTCCTTCCAGATTTTTTTTTTTTAAAGAGAGAGAGCACAGGGCGCCTGGGTGGCTCAGTGGGTTAAAGCCTCTGCCTTCCACTCGGGTCAAAGTCTCAGGTCCTGGGATTGAGCCCTGCATCAGGCTCTCTGCTCAGCAGGGAGCCTGCTTCCCCCTCTCTCTCTGCCTGCCTCTCTGCCTACTTGTGATCTCTGCCTGTCAAATAAATAAATAAAAAGTCTTTAAAAAAAAGAGAGAGAGAGAGCGCACACCAGTGGAGGGGAGAGGCAGAGGGAGAGGGAGAAGCAGGTTCCTATAGGGAGCCCTATACAGGGCTCGATCCTGGGGATCTGGGATCAGGACATGAGCCGAAGGCAGATGCCCGACCATCTGAATTACCCCAGCGCCCCTCCGTCCAGATTTTTTATAACCATGGCCATGATAACTCTGAAGTTTCCAGGACATTCCAACTTTGCCACTGTCTTCACAATGACACGCAGACTTGTCAGGTCATGGGTCCTGGTTTTGGGTAAGGAAAACATACTTCAAAAGTGTGAGGCTGAGGCTTTTGACACAGGCTTACCCAATCTTGTGTTTGCTCACTTTGGTCCCCACATTCTTTCCAATGAATTTAGGTTAATAAAAGGTACATGCTTTGAAACAAGCTGTAATAGAAACGACTGACCCCATGACAGGGCAAAATGAAGCAGGTTCAGGCCTCAGGAAGAATTCACTAACAGGCTTCCAGTCAGGGGTGAATAAAAGCAGAACTATAAGCAGGTCCTGAGGACAATGATGAAAACATGTTTACCACAAAGAAATAGAAATAGAAGTGGGGGCGGGGAGAGCAGGGCCCTTCAGGGGCACGGAGAGGCCAACTCAATTCCATTTTTTGAGGCTCTTTGTCTACAGAAAAATGAAGAATTCATTCCTTCATTTGATATTTAATGAACGCTTTTGGCACCCCAAGATTAAAATGCAGTGTAAGAGTGCTGTCACAAGATGACAGAATTTATTAAAAGCCCACTAATAAAGACACAATGAGACACCACCACACACTTATTAGAATAGCTAAAAATGAAAATGAAAACAAAACTGGCCATACCAAGTTTTTATGAGCATGTGAAGCAACTAGAAATCTCTTACCTTGTTGGTGGGAATGCAAAATGTGCAGTCACTTTGGAAAAAAGTTGGGCAGTTTCTTCTAAAATTAAACAGACACCCACCATACAACATAGAAATCTTACCCCTAGGTGTATAGTCCCAAGAGAAATGAAAATGGATGTTGATACAAAATCTGTATATGAATGTTTATAGGGACTTTATTTGTAATTGTCCAAAACTAGAAAGATCCAAATACCTTCAATTGGTGAAATAAGAAATTGGTGTATATCCACCATGGAATACTTGTCAGCAAGAAAAAGGAGTGGAGGGATGCCTGGGTGGCTCAGTGGGTTAAGCCTCTGCCTTCAGCTCAGGTCATGGTCTCAGGGTCCTGGGATGGAGCCCCACATCGGGCTCTCTGCTCAGCGGGAAGCCTGCTTCCTCCTCTCTCTCTGCCTGCCTCTCCACCTACTTGTGATCTCTCTGCCTCTGTCAAATAAATAAATAAAATATTTTTTAAAAAAAAGAAAAAGGAGTGGACTGAAATAAACTCTTGCATATATAGCCAAATGCTTTTCAACAAGGGTGCCAAGGCTACACAATGATATTATAATAGTATTACATGGTGACAGATGGGAGCTATACTGTGGGGCATGTAGCATCATATATACACTTAGGGAAACACTATAATGTACATTGGGTGTCATTTACACTCAGATAAATTTTTTTTAAAAGATTTTGTTTGTTTATTTGACAGAGAGAGAGAGATCACAAGTAGGTAGAGAGGCAGAGAGAGAAGGGGAAGCAGGCTCCCTACTGAGCAGAGAGCCCGATGTGGGACTCCATCCCAGGACCCTGAGATCATGACTTGAGCCAAAGGCAGAGGCTTCACCCACTGAGCCACCCAGGCCCCTAAAATTTTTTTTTAAATATTTTTTTTGTTTATTTATTTGTCAGATAGAGAGAGAGCGCAGGGGCGAGCACAGGCAGACAGAGAGGCAGGCAGAGGCAGAGGGAGAAGCAGGCTCACTGCTGAGCAAGGAGCCCGATGTGGGACTCGATCCCAGGACGCTGGGATCATGACCTGAGCCGAAGGCAGCCGCTTAACCAACTGAGCCACCCAGGCGTCCCCCCTAAAATTTTTTTTTAAAGAATTGTGGTATATATATATACACAATGAAATATTATGCAGCCTTAAAGGGAAGGAAATCCTTCACATGCCATAACCTGGATGAACCTCAAGGATATTACGGAGTGTATTAAGACAGTCACAAAAGGAACCACTGGGGGCGCCTGGGTGTCTCAGTCCTTAAGCGTCTGCCTTCGGCTTGGGTCATGATCTCAGGGTCCTGGGTTCAAGCGCCACGTAGGGCTCCCTGCTAGGCGGGAAGCCTGCTTCTCCCTCTCCCTCTCCCACTCCCCCTGCTTGTGCCCCCTCTCTCGCTGTCTCTCTCTCTCTGTCCAATAAATACATAAAATCATAAAAACAAAAACAAAAGGAACCACTGGATGGTTCCACCTGGATAAATCTCAAAGGCATCAGGCTAAGTGAAAAGCCAGGCTCAAATGGCCACACATTGTATGATTCCATTGATGTGACATTCTAGAGAAGGGAAAACCTTAGGGACAGAAAATAGATCACTGCCCTAAAGAGCTGGACCAGGGGGAGGGGCCTGGGGGTTGTAAAATTGTTCTGTATCTTGACTGTAATTGTGGTTACATGACCATATGTGTTTGTTAACTGTACACAAAGAAATTTATACTGTATATAAATTATCCCTCATGAAAATGACTAAAAAGAAATATGGATAAATATGGCAAAATGTCAAATCTGGTCACAGTGCAGTGTACAGTGGTATTTTTTGTAACTCTGATTGTGATTGTGTTTCAGTAGGCAAATAACAAAACCAAAAATGATTCTTAAAAACCCAACTAGTTTATTCAAACTGCAGTGTAGCCCATTAATAGGATGCAGTTTTAAAGTTATTTGGTAAGCAAGAAATTCTTATTTCATTCCTGTGAGTGTATGTCTGTGACCATATTTCTTTTTTTTTTAAGATTTTATTTATTTATTTGACAGGCAGAGATCACAAGTAGGCAGAGAGGCAGGCAGAGAGAGAGAGAGAGAGGAGGAAGCAGGTTCCCTGCTGAGCAGAGAGCCCGATGCGGGGCTCCATCCCAGGACCCTGGGATCATGACCTGAGCTGAAGGCAGAGGCTTTAACCCACTGAGCCACCCAGTGGCTCATATTTCTGTGACCTGTGACCATATTTCTTACTTCATTTTCAGGAGAGTCATACTTGTAAATTTGGGAACTTCCAAGAATGTGAAGTCTGCTCAAATAGTCCTCTTGTCCCCATAATGTTTCAGAGCAAGAACTATGCCTGGTGGTTGATTTGGCACATGAAGAATGGGAGGAGGAGAGAAGATGGGGATTATTTTCTTCTGGGTGTTGATTTAGAAATCAATTACTGGACTGCTCACTTCAACCAAAGTGGTAGAGCCAATCCTTGGTCCTCATACAGCCTTGATCTCCTTGTAGTGCTAAGCAATTCTTTTATAAAGCTTGATGGTTCTGCCTCTCTATCTGTAAAATATTTGGCTAAGTCAAATAAAGATAGCAAAAACCGGATACCTAATTTTAGATAGGTTAGAAACCAGTTCACCCCAAACCATGCCAAAGATTAAGTCAGAGTGGTTAACGTTGCCTTAAAAAGTCAGCCTTAGCTGTTTTTCCACCTAGCCACTCCTGTCTTTGGTTTTTCAGGCTCCTCATATAAGGCAGCTTCCAAATGCAGTATTCCAAAAAGCTGAATTGTCTCAATTCCTCCCAATGTTGGCACAGACTATAAGGAATTGAGAACGCCAATAATCCTAGAGAAACAGATGGACATTTTAAACCACAAACATTTATGCACAACCCAAATGATGGATAAAATACAGAAATTGATCTTGGTCTTCCTTGTGTCCTTCCATCCTAATGAGGGAACCTGCCAAGGTCAGGCAAGAAGGAAGGGAGGAAAGATCCTCTGGGTTGAAAGATGAAAAAAACCTGGCAGAAACGGGTCACCTGTGAAAGGAAAAGTCTCAGTGTTCCCAAGCTTTGCAAAATGGATCTGAGCTGAGGTAGCCCTCATTTCAACTTTGCAAGATGTCATAAAATTACCTTTGGGCAACCTACCAAGTATCTGAGATTGGACAAAAAGGGGTGGTGAGATAATTTCCCAAACCATAAAATGAAAATATTATGGCCAAAGGACTCTTCATCAAAGTTTAATCTAGCAACCTAAAACTTTAAAACAGAAAACAAGACAAAGTGATTCACAGATATTAAGGAATAGAAAAGAAAGTAGTACCTGGAGGTAAAGAGTAAAGAGAAGGTTAAAAAAGTTTAGAAGTTATGAAATAAAGGTTGGGAAAATACAGTTTTGTTTTGCTTTTTTTTTTTTTAAGAAAAGCATTACATCAGTTGTGGCCCAGAATTTCAGTCAGATGTTAAAGCAATCCTTTGTAGAGGAAAAAAAAAAAAAAGGAAATATCTGTAGTACACCTTTGATCCAATTATACTTTTCTACACTTTCTCTAGTATGCCAGAGAAAGGTGCTCAAGGTGCCTCTTTGATGATTTAGCTTTGCTATATAAATTTAATAAACTAGGTATATGTACTGTTTTGGCATTTCCCCCCTGAATTGGTAGATGTGTTTCTTGAGTAAATATCATGACATTTTAATTTGACATTTACTTCTGAATAGTAAGAAAATTAAGTGTCAACGATGTAGCCAACATCTCTGGGCTGGGGTATCTTTATAAATAAGCCAGTTCAGATTGGAGGGGCCTTACTGGAGTAAGTCTTGTGGTCTCTATGTCATTTTGTAGAGTTATATATAATTTGTTTTTGCTTGTTTCGTTCAAAACTAACACATCATTCTACTTAATTTTTGTCAATTTTTTTTGTTTGTAAAAAAGTTAAGTGCTGGGACGCCTGGGTGGCTCAGTTGGTTAGGCAGCTGCCTTCGGCTCGGGTCATGATCCCAGCGTCCTGAGATCGAGTCCCACATCGGGCTCCTTGCTCCGCAGGAAGCCTGCTTCTCCCTCTGCCTCTGCCTGCCTCTCTGTCTGCCTGTCTCTCTCTCTCTCTCTCTCTCTCTCTCTCTAACAAATAAATAAATAAAATCTTTTAAAAAAAAAAGTTAAGTGCTCCTTCGCCTCCCCTTATTACAACAACATGGTGAAGAGAAGTTACCTGGCGACCTCCTTAGATCCGGCCATCTAACACGTGGCCAACGCGTGGCCGTGTTGTCACGGTGTGTGACAGAAAATTCAAGGACGATGAAGTGGTCCCTGTGCTCCTTTAAGAGACAGGATCCCAAATTTCCTTCTCCTCACTGGTTACGTCAGGACCTTTGTTAAAAGTATTGATTCCTGGACACTGCCCTAGACTTTGGGTCAGACCTTGGAATCCAGGGTCAGACCTTGGAAATAGGCATTTTTTTAAACAAGAGCCGCAGTCCGCTAGGAAACCACCGCGGGCATTCTCAAGTTCCCTGCCCCCACTAGCCTCACACAGCCCTGCGTCGGTCCCTTTCCCTGGTCCTGCCCTCTCTCCGTCCCCGCCCCCGTCCCCGCCCCTTCGTGGCCTGCCTTGTCCAGGCCCCGCCTTCCGCCCCCGCCCCCCGCGGTCTCGCGTGGCCTCGCGGGACTCTTCCCGTAATGCTCTGCGCCGAGCCGCCGCGGTTGCCAGGCAACGCGAGGTCTTAGCGGCGGGTCGCGAGGCGTTCCGCCGGGCCATGGGGCGGCAGGACGTCTGGCCGCTCCTCCTTCTGATTCTGGATTGTTGGGCCTCCGTGAGCGCCCAGACCAGGGCTACTCCGCCTGTGCCGACGGAGGGCCTCAACTCTATGGAGGCAGCCCGGACGACTCCCCGACCCGCCTTGTCTCCTAGGCCCTCTGGAACTCCCAAGGCCCCCGTCCCCACCTCTGGCCCCAGGCCCACCCCGGTCACGGACGGTGGGTACCAAGTGGTAGTTCCTGGGGATCTAGGGTGATCCAGCATGGAGCAGGTAGCCCGGGTGACGCTGTCTTCATGATAGTGAACGTTTATTGAACACTTACAGCGTACGGGCATTGCCGAGTATTTCATAGGCGTTAATTGTCCCAGGAACCCGTAGGGTAGACCTCACTGTCCTTCTCAGAAGAGAAAGCCGAGGCTCAGGGAGCGTAAGTGGGACAGTCTAAACTCTTTGAAATTACTTGCAGTTGTCCTGGACAACATTAACGCTAAAGGTAATAAGGAACGAGTCGTTGCACCTTCGCAGCCAGCGATGAAATTACGTAAATCCGAAGTTTCTGGGCAGTTGCGGAAATTGAATGCATAGGATGTGTTTAACTTTTCATTTAACAAAAAGAAACGCCAGAAGTCTAGTTTACTAAATGTGACTACACCCTTGTCTGAGGACTTGAATTATGAAACCCCAGAAATCCTTCTATGTTGAGTCAGAGGTGGGAAGCTAGGAGGTGAGGGGTTATGTCCACTTCTTAGGGTTCATCATTAGGGATAATTAACATTTCTCAGAAAGTGTTCTAATTCTGGAGTTAGACATGAGTGAATATTTTATAATCTGATTTGATGTTGGTGACTTAAGGGGATGGCTGTGACCCTGAGATGCTCAGAGTGCAGAGTTTTGTGAATATGCATTTTTCTGGGTGAGGGTTCTTAGCAGTGAGCAAGTTTCTCAAAGGGGTTTGTGATCTCAACCCCCGCCCCAAAACCCTTTAAGTCTTCTGTAACCCCAGTATGTGTGCCATATACACACACACACATATCCCCCCCCCTTTGTAAGAGAAAAAGATCTTAAGTAAGGCTCAGTATCAGTACATAGAAAACTCATCCTTGGGTGATACCTTGTACTCTTGGACTTGAGTTCTTGAATCATTTCTCCAAAGGGCCTCCTTTGTAAGTTAGTAAGGAATAAGTATAAATGTATAAATAAAAGTATAAATGAGTAAGGAAAAGTACAGAGAAATACATTTTCTGTTTCAGTATATACTAAAGCTTTTTTTTTTAACTTTTTTTTAAATATTTTATTTATTTGTTAGAGCAAGCGAGCACAGGCAGACAGAGTGGTAGACAGAGGCAGAGGGAGAAGCAGGCTCCCTGCTGAGCAAGGAGCCCGATGTGGGACTCGATCCCAGGACGCTGGGATCATGACCCGAGCCGAAGGCAGCCGCTTAACCAACTGAGCCACCCAGGTGTCCCTATACTAAAGCTTTTAAAAATTTACTTATTTATTTGACAGAGATCACAAGTAGGCAGAGAGAGGGGGAAGCAGGTTCCCTGCTGAGCAGAGAGCCCGATTCGGGGCTTGATCCCAGGACCCTGAGATCATGACCCGAGCTGAAGGCAGAGGCTTTAACCCACTGAGCCACCCAGGCACCCCTAAAGCTTTTTTTTTTAAATAAAAATTTTATATCAAAACTTGATTTACCAAATTAGTAGGGAAGGTAAATAAGTGATAGATGAGGACAGACTGCAGCATAATGTTCAATATCCAAAATTCTCTACGGTTTTTGGACTGGGTTTTCTTTTATCCATCTAAGTATTCCATCTGTTTATGTGATTTCTCCCCAGAATGAAGCTATTCTTGAACCATCATTATTAGGGCATGTGTTCAGGGCTGTTTTCCAGCATGGGGGGAGGGGGGGGATGAATTTGCACTTCCGTCTTCTTAAAGGGGCCAGCTTTAGACCTGGAAAGTAATAATAGATGACGGGTGGCATTTATTCACTGCTTACTGTGTAGCAGGCCCTGTGCTAAGCCTTTTGTCTGTAATGTATCCCATTTAATCCCTTGTGATGTGGGTTATCCCCATTTTTCAGGTAGGTGAATTACTTGCCTGATTTTAGGTAACACCGCTGACAGGAGCAGGGGCTGACTGTGAGTGGAAAACTGGACACCATGTGCGGGGTGGATTACAGGTGGAAGAGAAAAGTGTTAACTTTCATCTTGATCTGAGCTCTGTTTCTTAGTATCTTGCTCTAGAGCCAGGCATGTCGATGTAGAAGAGCAGCTGAGAGCTACTCAGACCTTGGGAGTGCTCAGCGGATACTTGTTAGCTGATTAAGGCACTCACATCCTGGATAGAGACCTTCCCCCCTCCCACTGGAGTTATTAAATACTATTGCTCTGTCCTTACTAGTCTTAGAGTTACTGAAAAGCGCTTTGAGTTCTGGAAAATCAAGATTGTAATTTTAAACACATAAGGCAGGGAGCCTAAACACTAATTTTTTTCTATTAGCATGCGTGAATTGCATTTTCATTTTACTAAGCACATGGAAGAGTGCTTGGCTGGAGGGGAGTCTATAAACTTACAGGGAAGGACTTCTGTGTCTCAGATTAAGAAAGGATTGTGTATTTATTGGCAAAACCTTCCTCTTCTTATTCAGACACTTCTTTCCAGTGTATGTTATTTTACCTTTTTGGAGCTACATTTCTCTAAAGCTCATTTTTGTTGTGAAATAGTTCATACTTGCAAGTCAGAATGTTGTGTGGACTCTCTACCACCGTTTGCTTGAGATCCTTGTTTTGTTTTTTAATTTTTTTTAAAGATTTTATTTATTTATTTGTCAGAGAGAGTGAGCACAGGCAAACAGGCAGAGAGAGAAGCAGGCTCCCCACCGAGCAAGGAGCCCGATGTGAGACTCGATCCCAGGACGCTGGGATCATGACCTGAGCCGAAGGCAGCTGCTTAACCAACTGAGCCACCCAGGCGTCCCGATCCTTGTTTGTTTTGAATGAGATTTTTTTGAAAAAATGAAATACTACAGGTAAGACAAGTGCGATCTTATTCTCCCCTTCCCAGCAATAATTACTACCATGAATTCAGTGTTTTTCATTCTTATGCTCTGCCATCTTTAAACGGGTGTTTTTCTCCCATGTTTGACAGGATAAAATAGGGAATTAAAAATCCAGAGAGTCGGGCGCCTGGGTGGCTCAGTTGGTTAAGCGACTGCTTTTGGCTCAGGTCATGATCCCAGAGTCCCGGGATCAAGTCCCACATCGGGCTCCCAGCTCCATGGGGAGCCTGCTTCTCCCTCTGACCTTCTCCTCGCTCAGACTCTCTCTCACTGTCTCTCTCTCAAATAAATAAATAAAATATTAAAAAAAAATCCAGAGAGTCATTATTATTAAGAATGTTGTGGGGGTGTCTGGGTGTCTTAGTCTGTTAAGCTTCTGGCTCTTGGTTTGGGCTCAGGTCATGATCTCAGGGTTGTGAGATCGAGCCTTTCAGGGGGCTCCTCAGTGGGTGTGGAGTCTGCTTAAGATTCTCTCTCACCCTCAGTCCCTGACTCCCCACCCCTCCTCACGTGCTGTCTCAAAAAAGAAAAATGTTGTGAAGTGGGGGAGATTTCTATCCCCTCAATGCTTTATTGTTTAAATTACCAAAGATAGGAACGCCTTAGTGGCTCAGTTGGTTAAGTGTCTGCCTTTGGCTCAGGTCATGGTCCTGGAGTCCCAGGATCAAGCCTCCCATCGGGCTCCCTGCTTGACGAGGAGTCTGCTTCTCCCTCTGCCCCTCACCTCGCTTATGTTCCCTCTCTCTCTCTCTCAAATAAAATCTTAAAAACAAATTACCAAAGATATTTCCAGAACTCCAAGTACAAAGCACCTGAACCAGCTTGATTCTTGATCAATAATTTGTGAATGTGGGCTCAGCTTCAAAGCCACAGGTGCCATCTGGAGAGAGATACAAGTTTGAGAACTCTGATTCCTGGTGGCCTTCTTTGGGCCCTTTCTCTGAATCAGAATCTCCAGGGAAGGAGCTGGGGAATCTGTACTATTACACCAGTGGTACTTATGGTCCGGCAAGTGATTTAGCATGCTGGTTCTTAAATTATCAGCATCATCTGGAAAGTTTTTGAAAAACATGTCTGGGTTTCCTAGCTGACCAGCTGGTGGTTCTTTTTTTTTTTTTTTTAAGATTTTATTTATTTATTTATTTGACAGACGGAGATCACAAGTAGGCAGAGAGGCAGGCAGAGAGAGAGAGGAGGAAGCAGGCTCCCTGGCAAGTAGGGAGCCCGATGTCGGGCTGGATCCTAAGACCCTGGGATCATGACCAGAGCCTAAGGCAGAGGCTTTAACCCACTGAGCCACCCAGGCGCCCCCAGCTGGCAGTTCTAAAGGGCAGAGAAGTGATTGAGCGTGCTAGTTCTTAAACCTGTTTTAATTATCAGCATTACCTGGATAATTTTTGAAAAACACAAATGCCTGGGTTTCATAGTCAGCTTACCAAATCAGAGTCTTTGTAGGTGGAGCACAAACAGCATTTTCCAAGCGAGTCAGATGATTAGCTACTTGGGGGAAACCTCAGATTGAGAAGCAGTCAAACGGACTAATTTTCACTTCACAGATCGCCCCCAAAGTACAATAGGAAAAATAAAGTGGACCTTTTGTATGAAATGGACTTTCAATACTTCGCAGTGGCAGGGGCAGTCACCCTCCGCCGGTGGTGAAGTTCTGCGACCCACGTCTTTTGTTTCTGTAGTTGCTGCTCTGTGCGTCTGTGACCTGACTCCGGCGCAGTGTGACGTCAACTGCTGCTGTGATCCTGATTGCAGCTCCACGGATGTCAGTGTCTTTTCTGCCTGTTCAGTTCCAGTTGTCATGTAAGTTGGTGTCCCATGCAGTTTTGATGACATTGGTCCAAGATTATAAAATCTGGGGACAGAAAGTGAAAAATCTTCCGGGTGGAAACACCCAAACTTGGGCTTCTTGAATTTTGCATCATTCAGAAGCCATACTATCCAGACCCTTGTGCAGAAGAGTATCTCTCCCTTGTTTGCAGCCTGCCGGATGATAGGGCAGGCAAAAGACAGAGCATACTTCATTAAGAGTAGAAGGAAATCTTTGTATTCAGAGATTGAATTACATTTCACTCTGATTTGTAAACAGATAATGTGTACAGCTTTGTGTAAGTGAATTTGTCTCACGTATGTAGCCTAGGGTGGAAAGTGCAGTTGAATTTACAGCTTTTGTTGTGGACATAGTACTTGTAACAAAAAATTAGACAGGAAAGCTTTGTTTATACTTTTCTGATACGTAAATCTACCAGGAATTCTCACAATTCACATTGTATAGGAGAACAATGGAAAATGATATTCCTAGTCGATTACAAGGTAAAGAAACAATCTCCTCTGAATGATTTGTTTCTTGTAATTCAGACTTCAAAGGTCTTTGAAAAACAGCACTCAAAAGAGGTTAATTTATTCAGGATGGGACCAATTATTATTCAGAGATAGTTAACTTAAATTTAAACTTGTAGCAATTGATACTTGATAGATTGAATGATTTTGGAAATACAATGTGTTTTTCCCATGAAAAAAATTTTTTTTTAAAGATTTTAATTGGACACCTGGGTGGCTCAGTCATTAGGCGTCTACCTTCAGCTCAGGTCAAGATCCCAGGGTCCTGAGATCGAGCCCCACACCGGGTACCTGCTCAATGGGGAGCCTGCTTCTCCCACTCCCCCTGCTTGTGTTCCCTCTCTCCCTGTCTCTCTATCAAATAAATAAAATCTTTAAAAATTTAAAATTAAAAAATACAAGATTTTAATTAATTTGAGAGACTGCACACATGGCACAAGGGGGGGCAGAGGCAGAGGGAGAGAGAATCTTAAGCAGACTCCATGGCAGCCCTGTGGCTCATGACCTGAGCCTAAATCAAGAGTCACTTAACTGACTAAGCCACCCAGGTGCCCCTCATGAGAAGCTATATTACTGACCAATGGGAAATTGAATCTGCTTCTAATGTTCTAAAAATGTTTGGAGAATGGTATATTGTTGTAGTCAGATTATTATTCTGGGTATCTGGACTGCAGCATGTTTCAGTCTTTGTTAGAAATCATTCTGCTTTTCTGCCTTAATAAGTATCAAAAACCTGAGAGTGAGATTTTGGCTCTATTAATTTAGATGGCATTTTTTCTTTCATTAGGCAATACTGAATTTTAGATATAGACTATTTAGTA
Source organism: Taxidea taxus jeffersonii (assembly GCA_003697995.1). Classification (NCBI taxonomy): domain Eukaryota; kingdom Metazoa; phylum Chordata; class Mammalia; order Carnivora; family Mustelidae; genus Taxidea; species Taxidea taxus. The sequence goes on from ML105387.1 coordinate 90,677, forward strand.
TGTGGGTTAGCAAGCTTTTGCTGTAAAAGGGCACATAGTAAATATTTTGAGCTTCAGAGACCAGTGGTCTCTGTTGCAACTTCCTCACTTCTACTACTGATGAGCAAAAGCAGCCATGTAAATGAATGGGCATGACGATGTTTCAATAAAACTTCACTTATAAAATTAGGTATGGTTTGTGAACCCCTGATATAGAAGTTAGAGCTGAATCCATAGTGCCCTCAGGAAAGGACCTCAGAATTTTTTTGAGTTAGTTTTGCTTATGACTTTCTCCTAAATAAGAAGTGTAGAAATAATGAAATAAAAATTGATAATCCCAACTAATTGATTACCTTCATTATGTAGGTTCTGACTCATAAAAGGTTTGTTTACACCTGCTAAACAGTTAACAGCTAATCCTATTATCTAATGATTTGTAAATTTATTGTTAAGATTATTGGATTTTATTTTATTATTTATTTATTTGACAGAGAGAGAGATCACAAGCAGGCAGAGAGTCAGGCAGAGAGAGCTGGGGAAGCAGGCTCCCCGCCGAGCAGAGAGCCTGATGTGGGGCTCCATCCCAGGACCCTGAGATCATGACCCGAGCCGAAGGCAGAGGATTAATCCACTGAGCCACCCAGGCGCCCCATGATTATTGGATTTTAATATCTGTTTTCCTCACTAGATGTAAACTTCACGAGAGCAAGAATAATATCCCTTATGCCACTAGTGCCTAGCACAACTCCTGCCACATAGTTGGCTCTCATGAGAAGTGAGTTGAATCAGTGAATGAATTTCTCCCCGATACCCCTAACCCACCCTCTAGTATTCTCTTGACTTCTCTACCATTGTTCTCTTAGGCAGACACCTAGGCCAGAACCTGGAGGCTACCCAGACTCCTGCCTCCCCTTCACCTTCTCACATCTGGCCTTCTTTCATACCATGCCATACCTTTCACGAACATTAGGGATGCGGGGTGAGCTGGACGCCGCCCTGCCCTCCCGGAGCCCACTGAGTAGGGAGATAGAGGAGTAGGTGGCAGTTCTGCCCCAGGCACTGAGATAACTCAGAGAGGAGTAGGATCTAACCTAGGCAGTTGGACTAGTTAAGGCTTTCTAGAAAAGACAGTCTGAGCTGGGTTCTGAAGGACAAGTGGAAACTGGTCAGCATGGAATCAGTGGAAGGCATTCCAGGTCAAGAGAGCCACGTGGCGGAGTCTTGGGGGTGAAGGAGAATGGTTGTTGCCTTAACGGCAGTTAGCTCAGTGTGGCTGGAGAAGGGAGCTGAGAAGAGTGTTGCCACAGTGACGGGTCCGATCTTGAGGGGTCTTGTGCGCGTGCAGAGGGGATTGGATTTTTGTCCTGAATTCTACAGGGCTCCAGGGAATGAGGAGATTAGATTCCCATCATAAGCAGTTCTCCCGCAGCATGGGTGATGGGTCACAGGGACTAAGCCTGGTGGCAGGGAACCGAGGAAGAAACTGTTGCAGATATGAATGAATAGGTGCCCTCCCCACCACGCTGAAGCTCATGACTAGAGAAATACGCAGAACTGACACTGATCCACTCTGCGAGACTAGAAGGGGAAGAGTAAGGAGTCCCGTTCTGCTGTGTTCCTTCACGCTAGCCCTTGTGTCTGTCCATCCTCTTCCTTCTGTATAAGCTCACACCTCATCTTGTCACTCACTTGCTAAAAGACTTCAGAAGCTCTCATTCCCTACAGATTCCTTAGCCTGGATTCAGATCCATCCCCAAACTCTTTCAGATCCTGTTTCCTACTAACCCCCATCTTGAATCCTCCATGCAGCCTAACTTTGGTACTCAGAGTTTTCTAGACCACACCGTATATTACCCATCCTTGGCAATGCCACTCTTACCCTTGGATTAGCCATTTCTTCTCTGTCTGACTCCTGCACATCCTTTAAGTCCCAGTAGGCCTTATAAATTTTTCAGTGCTAGATGTTTTCTCATATATACTACTTATATTTTTTCATCAATATTCTTTATGTCCACAGTAATGGCTGAGATACCATTAGAACTGTACAAAGCTTTTGGAAAAGTGGCCACTTATAAAATGATAGCTTCCTTATACTTCAGCAGTAACCATCAAAAAATATAATGGAATGGGTCCTATTCATAACACCCAATAGAAATGTCATATAAGCAAAAAAACTTAAAGGACACCTGGGTAGCTCAGTTGGCTAAGTGTCTGTCTTCAGCTCAGGTCATGATTCCAGGGTTCTGGGATCGAGTTCCGCATCAGGCTCCTTGCTCAGTGGGGAGCCTGCTTCTCCTTCTGCCTGCTGCTCCCTGCCCCCCTTGTGCTCTCTCTCACTGACAAACAAAATTAAAAAAAAGAAAAGAAAAGTACTCAGAATTTATGTGAAGAAAACTGGAAATTTAGTGACAGAACATTTGAATAAATGGAGAAATAGTTTATGTAGTGGGATAGGAAGAATATGTAAACTAACTTATAAAAAAACTTAATTTATAAGTGTAATTCCAGTCAGATGAGGGAAGGATAATGCATCAAAATGATTCGGGGCGCCTAGGTGGTTCAGTTGTTAAATGTATGCCTTCAGCTCAGATCATGATCCCAGTGTTTTGGGATCGAGCCCCGCATTGGGCTCCCTGCTCAGCGGGAAGCCTGCTTCTCCCTCTCCCATTCCCCCTACTTGTGTTCCTTCTCTTGCTGTCTCTCCGTCAAATAAATAAATAAAACGGTAAAAAAAAAGAAGGATTCTATATGACAAAAAACACCGTAAAATTGAAAGGTTGCAAACAGGGAAAGAATATTTACAACACATGATACTCAGAGGAGATTCTTAAAAGATATGGATTCTCACAAACCAATGAGAAGATATTCCTTTTTTGAGAAGACAAACATTTTAATAAAAAATGATCAAGAGATATGAAGAAGCACCATACTGAAGAAGAGATACCAGTGAGCAATAACCATATGGAAAAATGTTTAAGCTCCCTAGTAAATGAGAAAATTCAAATTAAAACGGGATAACAGATTTTTGCCCATGAAATTGGCAAGGGGGAGAAACTGGATAGTATCTATTATTGGCAAGAGTACAGGGACCTACGCACTCTTACTGTGGTATTGGTGAGCGAGCATCTTCCCTTTCTGGAGGGAGATCTGGCTGTATGTCTCAGAAGCCTTGAACGACACCCCTAGCTTTTGACCCACCAATTCCACTTCAGGGAGCATAGCCCAAGAAAAGAGCTGGAGACATTCATAAAGATATATGTGCAGAGATGATATTATAGCATTATATGTAATCTGGGAAAACTAGAAATAGCCCAAATCAACAGCAGAGATTTGGCTAAAAAAAATTGGAGTATCTTAGTAAGTTGGTATACAGTGAAGCCATTTTGTATAATATTGCAAAAACATATCAATGACATGGGAAAAATTGGGGCAATACATATTGAGAAAAGGCTTTAAAGCAGTGGGTAAATTAGGATCCTTTTTTGTTTCATCTCTAACTCCACACCATATCTTTATCAAATTGATTAGAATTTCTCAAGTCTGGGATTGGTTGAAGTCTTGACTGTACCCTAACTTCTAAGCCCCCAGACTTCCAGATGACTTCACATTTTCTGATTTTCATAGCCCTTTAAAGATCACTGTATCCTAAAGACAAGAAATTTTGAATCCATTTTGGGTACTTACAAACAAACTGAAGTTGTGCGAAATTTTATATGATTGATTGTGTCAGAGTTTACAGGGTTCCTTTACATCAGAATTATACCCTGATCTGTATTCCATACTTGACAAGGTTTCCTTTAAGATTATTCTACCTGTCTTAATATTTTCCCTGTTAGAGGAAAAAAATTTCAAATGCCGGGCCCTTTAACACTGAATAAACTAAATAAAAGTGGATTCAGTTCTAACATCATGCTTTCATAAATATCTTCCATGTAGTTGTTAACACAGTACGGTTCAGGAATCTGACAGTTTTAAAATAATCTAGCTAAGATTGTGTGCATATGCCTTAAAATTTTGTATTACTATTTTTTAATTTTCAGGGGCGACAGTCAGTTTTGTAGTCAAAAAGCAGCCATCTATTCATTGAATTTTACAGCAAATCCACCTCAAAGGATATTTAAACTTGTTGACCAGATTAATCCATCTATTTTCTGCATTCATATTACAAACTGTAAGTATTTGATGGTGACATGCTTTGAGAAGCCCTGGAAGTTTTTTCTTTAAAAAGTTGTTTTATGGGGGCACCTGGGTGGCTCAGTGGGTTAAAGCCTCTGCCTTTGGCTCAGGTCATGATCCCAGGGTCCTTGGATCGAGCCCTGCGCTGGGCTCCCTGCTCAGCAGGAAGCCTGCTTCTCCCTCTCTCTCTGCCTGCTACTCTGCCTACTTGTGTTCACTCTCTATCTCTCTGCCAAATAGATAAATAAAATCTTAAAAGTGCTTTTATGGAAATATGTCTGGTTCAGTTAGATTTAAAACAATAATTTATGGTTTGGCTAAGGTGCATCTTCTGAGACTGTTTCATAGGCCACTGCAAGTAACTTTATAGACCTTTGGGCATGAGCATTTTCTTTAAAACTAATGTGCTTATGTAGTGGTCTTTCATGCTTTATTCACTGGTGTTTATAATATGTGGACACATACAGGAATCTAGGTTTATTTAGGTTATGTGTGTATTTTTTTTTTAATTTTTTTTTTTTTAATTTCCATGGTTTAATGGTTGAAAATCAGGTTCAGCTTTGGTTTCAATTTCCCTTTTTCTCTTTTATTTTTACTAAGAATATTTGCATGAAAACAGGATCTTTATTTTTATCTGAGCATTTAGCTCAAATAGGTGTTTAGATCCAAAGTACTTGTAAGTTTAAAATGTTAACAAGATAATCTAAGATCAGAGATGTATTTACGGTTTTATCAATTAAGCTTCATCATGTTTTGAGAACATCTTTATATTTTGAATTTGTTCCCTTGCAGTTTAAAACTAGGCGAATGCTCTGTGATTTTTTTTTTTTTTAAGAGAAGGGAAGAGAAAGGAGGGGGAGAGGCAGAAGGAGAGAGAGAGAATCTTAAGCAGGTTCCACCCCAGGATGGACAGAGAGCTCAAGCTCACAGTCCCGAGATCATGACCTGAGATGAAATCAAGAGTAGGACACTTAACCAACTGAGCCACCCTGAGCCACCCAGTGTTCTGGGATTTGTAATCTAAAGTAATGACTGCTCAGTCATTGTCAAATTCTATGACATGACACCAGGCAAGTGAACATACCAGCCCATTTCCTCCTCCTCCCAAGATATCCTATACACACACATTATTCTCCTGGGCTTTGGTTTGGAGGTAGCTGTGTGAGGGTAGAAAAAAATCATTTGTCCCTTGGCCATCTGCAGAGAGCTTTGCCTTAGAGGTTAATGCAGCAGGCTCCTCAGTCCACGGGCTGGAGAAAGATTGGTTATTATTGGCTTCTGTTGTGCTGTTTGCCTGCAGGCTTTAGAAACCATTACTTCCACTCAGTTAGAGAAGCAGGCTGCATCTGAGGATCCTGTTTATTTAATAAGACTCAAGAAATTTTGGGTAAAGTAAATATGGAAAGAGAGACTATTTTTTACACATCAACCTTAATGCTACTAAAAACTGTCTCCAAAATATTATGTCCTATATTTCATGTACATATTGTATGCTGATTTAGAATACTTTTTCTAAAAACAGATAAACCTGCGTTATCCTTTATTAATCCAGAAGTGCCTGATGAAAATAATTTTGACAAATTGATGAAAGCATCTGATGGTTTTTCCTTCAATTCAGAATCAGAGATTTCTTTTGCAACCCAGTCGGACACTCCAGCTCCTGCTAAATATAAGGTGAGCCGAGCACTTGATTAAGTCCACTCATCTTGTTGCAAATATTCCATCCTTGTTAATTTTTCAGTATATTCTTAGCAAAATTGGCTTCCCCAAGACAGAATTCGCGTTATAGAGGGAAAAACGTAATGTTTGTGCCTAGAAATCAAAGATCACAAAAATTAAAAATGGGTAGTTGAGTTCTAACATAGAGTTTAAAGTTATTTATTCATTAGTAAGCCTGCATTTGTCTCTGCAGAAATCTTTACCACTCCATCTTAAAAGATGCAGCAGAGTTCGTGAGTCATATTGCTAGGGGCACGGAGTGGATTGGTTGGGTGCCTGGTCCTCTTCTCAAAGCTGTATTTAGTTTTACAGACTTTAGGAAGATGTGTGCTATTTTATATCCATTCATTAGTAAGCCTTTAAATGCTGTATATATTAATTTTCAATAAGCTTCAGATTTTTGGGAAGCATCTTTTTTTTTTAATTTAACAGAGATCACAACAAGGCAGAGAGGCAGGCAGACAGAGAGAGGAAGAGAAGCAGGCTTCCCGCTGAGTGGAGAGCCCTATGCGGGGCTCGATTCCAGGACACTGGGATCATGACCTGAGCTGAAGGCAGAGGCGTTAACCCACTGAGCCATCCAGGTGCCCCTGGAAGCATCTTTAAAGAGAAATACAGAAGCATCATGTGCTAGTTCTAAAAGTTAAAAATATGGAGGTACCTGGAATGGAAAGGCCCCTGTGTCCACTAAAATGCACATTGCAAATCACTGTTAACAGATTGCTTTATATTCTGATTTAAATGTACCTATAAAAATATAGGTATAGTATGTACAGAAGTAAGTTTTATAGTTATCTACATTGTTCTGTAAGCTTGCTTTTTTTTTTAAGATTTTATTTATTTATGACTTGAGCCGAAGGCAGTCGCCTAACCAACTGAGCCACACAGGCACCCTGTAAACTTGCTTTTTTATTCAGTGATAAATCTTTTTTTTTTTTTAAATATGTTTTTTTTTTTTTAAGATTTTATTTATTTATTTGTTAGAGAGAGAGAGATCGAGCACAGGCAGACAGAGTGGGAGGCAGAGGCAGAGGGAGAAGCAGGCTCCTTGCCGAGCAAGGAGCCCGATGTGGGACTCGATCCCAGGACGCTGGGATCACGACCTGAGCCGAAGGCAGCCGCTTAACCAACTGAGCCACCCAGGCGTCCCTCAGTGATAAATCTTATGCATCTTTTCATATCAGTGTAAAAGTTAACATTTCTTGCAGAGCTTTCCAGATATTAATTCGCACAATCCTGAAAGGGATACGTCATTGTTCCATTTAACTGATAAGAAAAACTTCTATATAGGAAAGTAACTTGGTAGAGCTACTGTTGAAGCTACATGTTAATGATAAAAAGTATCCCTTCTGTGTATGTATCAGCTTTTATTATTCACCCATTAACAGACATTTGTTTCCAGTTTTTCTATTATAAATAATCCACAATGAACATTCTTATAGATACTTATGTCTTTGATTTAATCCTTAGGATACTTTCCTATAACTGGATTAACTTAGTCAAAATGAATGGAAATTTAAAATATTCATGTCAGATTGCCTTCTAGAAAGATTACGGGAGTTTAAACTTCTAGGTCCAGTGAAGGAAAGGATTTGTTTCCCCATATTCTTGTTGGTGCCAAAGCATTTGGATACTTTTAAATTCAAGAAAATTGGTTGTATGCACAATAGCTGTAAATTTTGTTTTGAATATTGGGGAAAGGTTTTATGTGGTTTGTTTTTGGGAAGGAAGGCCCATAAGTGTTATGATTTTAATGTGTACTATGTCTGTTATTTAAATAATTACTGCTAGTAAAAAATAATTACCTTGGGGCGCCTAGGTGGCTCAGTCTGTTGGGCATCTGGGTTCTGCTCATGTCATGATCCCGGGGTCCTGGTGTCGACCCCCATGTTGGGCTCACTGTGCAGTGCAGACCTGCTTCTCCCTCTCCCTCTGCAGCTCCCCCTGCTTGTGCACTCTCTCTGTCAAGTAAATAAATAAAATCTTAAAAAAAAAAACTACCTCTCTCACCCCTGTTCCTTGCCACCCAGTTCCTGTCTACAGAGGCAGACGCTATGTCAGCTTCTTATATATCTTTCCAGAGGAATTCTGGAAGAAAAAAAGCCTGCAGGGACACCTGGGTGGCTCAGGCAGTTAAGCATCTGACTCTTGATTTTAGCTCAGATCATGATCTCAGGGTTGTGAGATGGAGCCTGATGTAGGGTTCTGCTCCCTGCCTGGGAGTCTGCTTGAGATTCCATCTCCCTCTGCCCTCTCCCTGCTTGCGTATACACACTTGAGTGCACGTGCACACACACGCGTGCACACACACACACGTTCTCTCTCTTTCTAAGATAAATAAATGAATCTTAAAAAAAGAAAGCCTACAAATAAAATAGCATGCACATACAGAGAAACACACATCCTTGAAAGAAAGGGGTGGAGCAGCCGGATGTAAGCTCCACGCAGGCAAAGACCGCATCTGGTTTTTTGCTCATGACTGTGTTCCTGATGGCCGTAACGCTGCCTGGCACGTGGTAGGTATCTGGTGTGTGTTGCATGAATGCTTTCGTAGTGCCATAACAGCTACTGCTTAGTCTCTTTGCAGTATGGGGCTCCTCTGCAGACTTCAGATTCATTCTTGAGATTTCCCTCTCCCCTTACGTCATCTCTGTGCACTGATGATAACCCTGCAGGTAAGACTCTGGGTATTTTTCATTCTCTCTATAAATAGTTTGCTTTAAGCTTAAATTTACAGTAGTCATAATTAAACAGGCTTCAAAACTGAAACAGTCTTAGAGTTGAAAGAGGTCTCAAAGGTTATGCAGGTCAGATTTCCAACCATATCTTTTCTGCCACATGCAGTCATTGCTTGAGCACTTGTAGTGATGGGGAACTCACCACCTGAAGCCAGCCTGCTCAGTTGTTTAACCCTTCTAGTTTTTGGAAAGTTCTTTCTCCACTGGAGCTAAAGTTTGTCAATAACTAGTATGTATGTATGTATGTATGTATTTATTTATTTAAATTTATTTATTTAAATTTGACAGAGAGAGAGTGAGATCACAAGTAGGCAGAGAGGCAGGCAGAGGGGGAGGGGGAAGCAGGCCTCCTGCTGAGCAGAAAGCCCGATGCGGGGCTCGATCCCAGGACCCTGAGATCATGACCTGAGCCGAAGGCAGAGGCCTAACCCACTGAGCCACCCAGGTGCCCCAATAACTAGTATTTATTAAGCACTTACTGTGTGCTTGCATTTGATTGCCACAGTAATCCCTGAAGGTCGGGCTATTCATTTTTTAGATGAGGAAACTGAGAAACATTCAGTCTCTTGTTCAGGCTCACCCAGGCAGTGGTGGAGCAGGGATACAGCCCACACGGCCGCCTCCCACAGGACGTGCTTCTCCTTTCAGGAGCCTCATAGAATCTGTGGAGTGACTGTCTTGGCAGTGGGAGGCAGCAGGTGTGGTTCTCCAATCCTTAAGGCAGCACCACTGTGAAGAAGCTAGCTAAGTAGTGTATGGTAGCATGTGGCCTAATGAAACATCATTTCATATAGGAACAGATATGGATTCGGTTGAAAAGACACTCAGCCTTGCTCACGATAGGAACAG